>JAKCPI010031361.1:0-487871 GCA_023213315.1 Euborellia annulipes | reverse complement strand
AATGAATTCATTATTTCATCGGTTTATCAACGGGGTAAACTTAGAAAGTTATATTTTATATGATAATAACTTTTTCTCAATTTCTCCCCACAGATTCTTTATGGCACCTTAGAGACACTTTCAAAATGTAAATGTTAGGAAAATAAAGAAGAGCAAACTTTGACAATTCAAATAAGAGAAACCTAAAAAAAAAAAAAAAAAAAAAAAAAAAAAAAAATAGAATTTTAAGCAATCAAATATGAACTTGACTATTAATAAATTATTCTTATCACTTTGGTGACATTAACAATTCGACTTGCCAAACCTAAACGAATATTTAATTAATTATGTTTACAAACTTTGTAAGAAGAAATAAAAATAGTTCTTTACCTTAGGAGAGAGAGAGAGAGAAGTATCGCTTCTTGTGCTCAGGGATCAGATTCTCTTCCCCTCCTGAAAGGCAAAAATTTATTCGCCTCCAATTAATTGAAATAAATAAATGACTTCAGATGTCAAAAATGACCATAAATTTGAAAGCGATATTTTCTCCAACTTGGCGGAAAGTGAAAAGGGAGGGACCTCTTGTCGGCGAAGAAATATTCTCGGACATCTCAGTCGAATTAGGTCAAAAATATCGATTTTTGGGTTTCGATTGATCTTCAATATTTCCTATATTTGGTAATTTTAGCGATGATAATCCGATAAAAATTACAAAATAATCGATTTAGTAACCTTAGCTATAGTAAATAGTATAATAAATAAATAGTTTTTCATTGTTAAATACGTTTTTCTCAAAATCCCGTTTTCTATATCTATAACATTGAAAGGCCGTAACTTTTTTAGTTTTTGAGATAGCATAGTGGTTTTAGTCTTAAAATGTTCAGGGAATTATCCTTTACAATAAAATATCAATCAATAACTCAATTTGTGAAATTTCCTACAAGAAGTCCCTTTTCATTTTTTTTTTTTTTAAACACTCACCCTTTTCTCATTCACATACACTCACACACACATTCACACAGTCTTTCTGACAACTTAGGCCATTTAAGACTTTGACGATAACCGTTATTATTTATAATATCTTTTTGGGGGTTCAGGCATTTCTATTTAAGCCATTTGGTATCCAAACGGCTTAAATAAAACCATCGGACTTCCTGGGGTCCGAACCCGCGACGTTCGGTAGGCACGCTACCAACTAGACCAAGCCCGTAGGCCCTTCTCACTTTCATCACATATAGAGAAATTTTATTGTTTTCTTTGAAAAAATTTTTTTGTTCCCATTAAAGTTGTTTTAATAATTATTTTCTCAATTCCCTCCCCCGTCCCCATCCCCCGTCGAATTACTATTTGAGAGAGGTTTCGCAAAACTATTTTTTAATTAAATAAGTTTAAAAAAAAGTCCATCCCCTTGTTTAGGTATTTTCGACGAAAATATGGTGTTCATTAAATATTTCACTTTAATTAATTTTATTGAAATTGCTCAAGCAATTACTCCACCCATCTGATTGGCCTTGAAAGATTACCCTTAATAACCTTAATCAAGGGTGCAAATTACTAAATACGTTTCTGATGTTCTTATTATTATTAAGTTATAATCAAGCCCTCCGAGAGATGATAGGCTGTTAGAAATGTTTTTTTTTTTATTTCAAAATAGAAATGGTTTCTTTGCTTTTCCTTTCGCTCTAAAAGGGAAATTTTTTTTATTCATCAGTTAAGCCAGTTATTTTGATTCCCCAAGCAAATAATATAATAGAACGTCGCTTTTGTAAATCTTTCTTTAGGGTAACAATATATTGGAGGGATTTTTTTAAACCCTATCTTTTAAAATAGAGATAACTGTTTTAAATCTTAGATGTTTCTCTCTAGCTATTTTATTTTAATTGTATAAACTTTTAAAGACTGCACAGATGAAGAAACTTTTAAGTTAATTAAATATCTATCTGTGTCATTTAATTTTAAACTTGATAAAAATGGTTCTCAAACTTTGGTATGTTAAAATATTTTTTTTATTCTTTTCCGCTTCTTAGCCCATAAAGACGATAAACAAATAGTATAAAATCCGATACAAATTATACAGGTACATTTATTTATACCATTTTGGTACCCAAATGATATATTAATTTTCATATTAACACTTTATACGTATTTCGACACCATATGTGTCATCTTCAGAAGCGAATTTCATACGACACATATGGTGTCGAAATACGTACAAAGTGTTAATATGAAAATTAATATATTATTGGAACAGAAAACCTTGTGAATTTATCTCCTATTAAAGCATAATGTTTCAACTAGAGCCAACGGTCACCAGCTTAAAATTAATTAATACCCAAATGATTTAAATAAATATTCATCCGAACACACTCCCCTTTAAGGTTATCATTTTTGATTTGTCAACACTTCTAACCTCCCGAGCATGGGGTCGGGAGGGGGTTAAAGTTTTAAATCCTATTAGAAAATATAAAAAAAATAGAATAATTTTTTTTTTGAGGCAAAGTGGGTGCCGGCATATTTCTTACCTTCGTGTAATTGGTTTTTCCACTGTAGTTACTTTATATAAAACTAAATATAAAACTCTGGTGTGACTGGTCACACAGCAACAACTTTCTCTTACCTTTGTTAAGATTGTGCTCCAGAGGGGTGTCTAGCTTCAATATAAAAAATTTCTGCCTCGTAACTCAAATCCTTCATGATTAAAATTGAACACACAGACAGACCATGTCTTTTTTGGATTCTGGGAACCTCAAAACGTGTATATCCATCAAAATCTCGACATCGAATTTTTGACATGAATCCAATACTTTCTCTCTAAATAGGTAAGAGAAAGTAAAAACGAGTTTCAAAGAGAAAAGGAGCTCAGAGTGACTATATCGAATATCAAATCAAAATTGCATAAGCTGTCTTTTTTTAAAGCAATCTATACATTAGAAATATTTCTTTTTAATTTGCTAGAATGCAATTTCCTTCTTGCAAATTTAAATAGAAATAGGAAAGAACTGGAGAATAAAAACCAGCAATTGATGGACCCTCTCACATCATCTTTAATTGGCAAATATTTCGACCGGCATTACGCCTAGTCATCATCAGTGCAAACAAATGATTTGGTGGGGGCCCGTGTCAAACAATGGTTGAGGATTATTTTAAAATTTCTCGGAGAAGCAGGGGTCAGACGCAAGTGCAAGCGAAGTCACTAAACTTCGCTTGCACTTGCGTCTGACCCCTGCTTCTCCGAGAAATTTTAAAATAATCCTCAACCATTTTTGACACGGGCCCTCCACCAAATCATTTGTTTGCACCATAGGCGTAGCCACGGGGGGGGGGGGTTTTGGGGGTTCAAACCCCCCCCATTGGACCCAAGCCATGACTAGATATTTAAGCTCTATAATACAAAATACTTTTTCTCTCTATATATTTCATATTTATAGGGTAATAGAAAGTAAAATATAATAATTTTCTCTAGCTTAAAAAAAAAAATTAAATAAAACGCAAAAAATTCGAGAAAATTCAGAATTTTCCCATTTAGAGCGGGCGCTGGAGGTAGTTGAGTATGCAAAATTTGAGGACCGAATTCTGACAATGGATTTGGGCTAAGAATAGCTCCCAGAATAAGGATCCGGATCTTGCCGGGCCAATTTTTGGTCCAATTTTTTTTTTACCCCCACCCCTGTTATTTCCATAGGAAATCAATGGAATGCATGCTAAGATGATGTGATGACTTGCAATTATGGTCAAATTCGAGTACTTAAAACCTCAAACAATGAAAAAACTGTCTTGTCAGCAACTGAGGGGATCCTCTAGAGTCCCCTGAGAAGTACTATCTTGCCACCAGTTGTGGTGGTCCCCTCTAACCCCTTCACCTCTTTTATCTCTCTCTCTTTGTTATAAATTTAAATATACGGCTTTAACACCATGCCAAATTGTGGGGACCGGCAATTATGTTCATAATCCACTAGCTGGTATCCCAATCAATGAAAAATACTATCTTGCCGCCAGCTGCGGTGGTCCTCTCTAACCCCTTTACCTCTTTTCTCTCTCTTTGTTATAAATTTAAATATACGGCTTTAACATCATGCCAAATTGTGGGGACCGGCAATTATGTTCATAATCCACTAGCTGGTATCCCAATCAATGAAAAATACTATCTTGCCGCCAGCTGCGGTGGTCCTCTCTAACCAGTGGCGCAACCAGGATTTGCTCCTGGGGGGGGGGTTTTGACTAGACGCGCAGCCCCTCTTTGGCGGGCGGAGCGACTAGATGGGGGTCTTCGCCCCCTGCCATCCCCCCCCAATGGCTCGGGTCCGCCGACATCGGACCTTCGCCTTTTTTCTTTATTTGCCCTTTTAGCCTTATCCATAGGGTTAAGAAAATTATTACAAAAATGAGGAATATAAAAATAAAAATCTGATGTGACTGGCGCACAGCACACAACTTTCTCTTACCTTCGGTAATCGAAAGTTAGTTGTGTTCTGTGCTTGTCACACCAGATTTTTTGTGTCGACATATATTTAGTTCCCGACAGTACGGAACATTTGAATTCAGATGTAAAATTTATAAGTATGGGAAAATATTTATATTTTGTTACCATGGCAACCATTTCTCCTATCTTCCCTATGAAGCACAAGAGTAAAGTGGTCTTCAGAAGATTTCAATTGCAAAATGAGAATATACATTTGAAAGAGCATCTAAAAAATAATTGATTTTTGAATTTTAATCAAAATCGTTAGAGCGAATTTTGAGAAAATCGAAAAAAACTGAAAAAGTACATCAGTAAAGTACTAGTACTCTTTGGCCGATTTTGATTAAAAGCTTATTTTTCCGGTCCCGGGGGTGTTTAACTTATATATAAAATTTCAGCCTCATAGCTCAATTCCTTCATGCTTAAAAGTGAACACAGACAGACAGACAGCACACACACACACACAGACACCACACAAAAGACCGTGTCGCGAAAACCACTTTTTTGGATTCAGGGGACCTCAAAACGTGAAGATCCATCAAAATCTCGACATCGAATTTTTGACATGAATCTAATACTTTCTCTCTATATATATATTAACATATATATAGAGGTAAGAGAAAGTTAAAGTGGGTTTCGCGACATGGTCTGTCTCTGTGTGTGTGGGTGGGTGTGTGTGTGTGTGTTCAATTTTAAGCATGAAGGAATTGAGCTACGAGGTTGAAATTTTATATTTAAGTTAAACACCCAGAGGCGTACCGAGGCAGTTGGGGGCCTGGGGCGGCACTAGAAGAGGGGGCCTTATATTGAATTTTTTTTTTTGGGGGGGGGGTACTCATCTTTAAATATCTTTCTCCTCCATACATAAAAATATTTTTAAAATACCTATATATCCCTGAACCCCAAGGGCCCCGGGACCTCCCGAAGAGAAATTTTCATTAAATTTTGATTTTTTAACTAAATTTTTCGGTTTTTATTTGAGCCCTGAGGGCCCCGGGGCCTCTTAAAGAGAAATTTTCATTAAATTAGGTTTTTACTTGAAACCTGAGGGCCCCGGGACCTCCCGAAGAGAAATTTTCATTAAATTTTGATTTTTTAACTAAATTTTTCGGTTTTTATTTGAGCCCTGAGGGCCCCGGGGCCTCTTAAAGAGAAATTTTCATTAAATTAGGTTTTTACTTGAAACCTGAGGGCCCCGGGACCTCCCGAAGAGAAATTTTCATTAAATTTTGATTTTTTAACTAAATTTTTCGGTTTTTATTTGAGCCCTGAGGGCCCCGGGGCCTCTTAAAGAGAAATTTTCATTAAATTAGGTTTTTACTTGAAACCTGAGGGCCCCGGGACCTCCCGAAGAGAAATTTTCATTAAATTTTGATTTTTTAACTAAATTTTTCGGTTTTTATTTGAGCCCTGAGGGCCCCGGGGCCTCTTAAAGAGAAATTTTCATTAAATTAGGTTTTTACTTGAAACCTGAGGGCCCCGGGACCTCCCGAAGAGAAATTTTCATTAAATTTTGATTTTTTAACTAAATTTTTCAGTTTTTATTTGAGCCCTGAGGGCCCCGGGGCCTCTTAAAGAGAAATTTTCATTAAATTTTGATTTTTTTTTTTTTTTTTTTGTTTTTAAACATTCACACTTTTTTCTCATTCACACTCACACTCACACACACATTCACACTGTCTTTTCGGCAGCTCAGGCCATATAAGACATTTACGATAACCGTTATTTATGAATTTATATATATTAGGGTCCAGGCATTTTTATTTAAGCCATCTGGTATCCAGATGGCTTAAATAAAATCATCGGACTGCCTGGGGTCCGAACCCGCGACGTTTGGTATATGAGGTTAGCACGCTAACCTCTACACCACGCCCCGTGGGCATTTTTTTTATGTAAATTTTTCGGTTTTTACTTGAGCTCTGAGGGCCCCGAGTCCTCACAAGAGAAATTTTCATTAAATTTTGATTATTTAACTAAATTTTTCGGTTTTTACTTGAGCCCTGAGGGCCCCGGGGCCTCACAAGAGAAATTTTCATTAAATTTTGATTTTTTAACTAAATTTTTCGGTTTTTATTTGAGCCCTGAGGGCTCCGGGGCCTCACAAGAGAAATTTTCATTAAATTTTGATTTTTTAACTAAATTTTTTGTTTTTTACTTGAGCCCTGAGGGCCCCGGGGCCTCTTAAAGAGAAATTTTCATTAAATTTTTTTTTTTATAAATATATGGGGGCCTATGCCGGCACGGGGCCTGGGGCGGACCGCCCCCCGCCCCCCCCCCCCCCTCGGCACGCCACTGTAAACACCCCACGGGACCGGAAAAATAAGCTTTTAATCAAAATCGGCCAAAGAGTACTAGTACTTTACAGATGTACTTTTTCAGTTTTTTTCGATTTTCTCAAAATTCGCTCTAACGATTTTGTTTAAAATTCAAAAATCAATTATTTTTTAGAGGTTCTTAAAAATGTATATTCTCATTTTGCCCTCAAAATTGTTTGAAGCACACTTTACTCTTGTGCTTCATAGGAAAGATAGGAGAAATGGTTGCCATGGTAACAAAATATAAATATTTTCCCCATGTTTATAAATTTTATTACATCTTGAATTTTAAAATATCGGCGGAAACAAAACTTATGTCGACATGAAAAATCTGGTGTGACTGTCGCTCGATTACCGAAGTTAAGAGAAAGTTGTGTGCTGTGCGACAGTCACACCAGATTTTTTTTCAGATCATTTACTTATTTCATCAAAATCATTAAGCATAGGCTCAAGCAATGAATGTAGAGTCTTATATTAGTCTTTTGTTTTTTATGATTTAGGAGAAATAACAAAAGAATTAGTTTTTTTTTTATTTCTTATATATAATATATATTTTATATTATACAGTATACTTTACGAAAAATAAGCAATTTTCATTTTTGTTAAAATTTTTTTTAAATAATTTTTAAGAAATTATTTTTTTTATAATAAAAAGGATACAATTTTTTTTCTTTTCTATTTGTAATAATATATAGAAATTTGAATTTTTTTTCTCCCTGGGTCCTGGGGGGGGTTAAAACCCTAAAAACCCCCCCTGGTTGCGCCACTGTACACACCTGATTCTGGTCCTGATACTATTATAGAAAACTTTATCTTTTTGATAAAAAAAAAAAAATTGAATGCTAATTCGACTCCTTTCCTTTTTTTTTCCTTCTTTAAAATACATAATTATTAATATATCATTCATTGCATAAAACATTTTCTTAAATAAGGAATTATATACGTTTATGAATTAATGTAGTAAAGTAAATTACCTAACTCAACTTTAATTCTAATAATGCCATATTTATAATTTCTAAAACGTAACTATATTCGTGAATTTTTTGGTTTATTTATGTTTCAAATGACGTACGAAATGCTAATTGAATAATTACAATTATAATGTTTCATCATAACAAATCTCACATTAATAATAGACGTACTTATATTTAAATGAAACATTTGACTCTTTTAAAAATAAAAATAATTTAAATAAATAAGCCATAGGCGATTTATTAAATATACTTACTGTATAAATTATTATAGTGTATAACAAATAAAGAATTTGGGGATTAACTCACCTGTGTGGTAGCTAAAGGTGACAGGCCAATCTCAATGGTAACCATTAGTAAATGCAGCTGGGATCAGCGGGCCCTGTAATCATCAAAATTCCATTGAAAAAAAATAAATAAAAATAAATAAATTCAATTAAAAAAAAATCCCCTCCTTTGTTTTATGTTTCGGTTTTGTTCCCCGAGAGATAGCAGTCTGTTTTCCAGATAACCAAGAACGTAATTCCGTGGCCTGGCTTCGCGGATTACTAGTTGGCGAAACTATGGCAATATCAACTCGAGCCTTGTATCACTGTCGCCCCATGAATTATCGACTAATCCGCCAGTACCAGAGTTACCCCAACCGCAGATAACCCTTACAAGAGGGAATCGAAGTGGTTTTAGCTTAAGCCAGGTCACCGGAATAATCCCACCACTGATTTAGTCTCTCATTTCAAGCAAAATTAATTTTTTTTTTTTTAATAAATACTTCTTGGCTTAAAATTAAATGAAATTAGTAACAAATTAGTCATTAATATTATAATTATTAGTCTACGAGAGGTTACAATAATACTAGGATCATGTTAATAGCATGCTCAATTAAACTCTTACTTAACCTCCACCATTATCCAGGCTAAATCATATCATTTATAATTTCTACATTAATTACTTTTTCTCAAAATTAGATTCCGAATAATTCGAATTCTAACGTGCTAATTAGTTTTGGGAAATGAAGACTAAACCTAGATAGACTAAATGAAAATTAATCACTCCTACTCTACAAATTTTCTTTTCCTTTTTTAGGAAATTTGTTTTTAAATCAATTCATCAGGCTTCTAAATAAAGCACAAGTGCATTTTTTACTTGTTTCTATTTATTATTTACACAATCACTAGACTGCTAATTAAAATTTTCTCTTTAATAAAAATTTGTTTTGTTGGATGATTGATGAAATTTTATTTTAGAATATATTGGAAATTATCAATAAAAAAAATATAAATGTGAGAAGAGGGAAGTGAAAATAATTTTAACTTTTGACTTGATAATCAATCAGATCAAATTATCACACGGGAAGAAAAGTGATTGATTATACTACTAAGTAAAGATATGGCTTTTTTAGTTTATCATGGGTCATCTAATCATACTAATGCTTTTATTGGCTTGGGTTTTAAAATTTATTAAGGAAATATCAAGTGAAATATATTATCAAAAACTTTTTTCAAAATAGTATGCATTTCGGTAAAATTCGATAAAGCCAATTCACATAGCTATTACATTAGTTTTTTAAAATTTGTCATCGTTATTTAGAGCAGGACTTCTTAAAGTAGTGGGCCGCTGCCCCTTAGGTGGGATTTCCCGCAGGGGGTCGCGAAAAGTTGCAAAAGTAACAAATAAGTTATTATTGTTAAATAAGTTTAAATAGTTGAATTATAATTATAAAATTTTGACAATATACTGAAATTTTGAAATGATAATATATTTGCAATTACATAGACTATTGAGTAGTAACTGAATGCATATATAAATTCAAAATTAATAGGGGAAGGGGGCGTGAGATATTGACTTGGGTCCCAAGGAGACCGCGACTTCAAAAAGTTTAAGAAGCACTGAGTTAGAGGACGACAAATGTTATAGATAATTTATATCTTTAAATTAAAATATTTTATATAACTTACAAATATTCTATAAATGTTCTATGTATTTTAGAAGCATTAGCATTACATGATTAACTGATAGTGAGCGAAGAGTGAAACAAATAGAAATTAAAATGATTAATGTCCTCTATTATAATCTTTATTTATATTTTTGTATTCAAATTATTATATAATTGTCATTGTATTCAATTAAAATTTCATTTAATATTAAAGCAATTCTTTTTTCATTAAATGTCTCTTTTACGAATAACCAGTTGGGTTGTCTATCTTCAAGGCGTTTATAATTTTTAAACATTCATTAAATAAATAGACTATATCTATCTAGGTGAAATGGAATAAATTCTTTCGTATCAATTTTTACTTTCTTTTATATAAGTATATCCCCCCACTGTATATATATATATATATAATATATATTATTGAAATGATATGTTTTTAAAACAAAATTTGAGGTCAGGGGATCATCCAGATTGGTGCATTGAAGCATGGCATAATTTCGGATGGGTGGCCGCGAAAAACCAGCGTGTTGAACGTCCCTCGGCAGCCATCGGTCATGGTAAATTTACATACTATATAGAAATTAAATCGAAAAAGGCCTCTGTAGGCCAAAAAGAAAATTTATAAAAAAAATAATAAACATTGGCAGTCGAGAGGACAATAAAATCAAATCCGAATTTGCTGAGAATTTTTTTGAAGAAAATCTCTAAAATAACCTTCCTAAATAATATTTTAAAGTTTATAATTAATGATACGAATAATATATGTATTATCCATTCCTGCCAATACTAAAAAAAAAACTAACAAATTAAAAAAAAGGTTTCAGGAAAATTAGAGAACAAAATGATCATTTTGTTTTCATTCAATTATCCAACAAAAACAAAAAAAGTGTGAGTATGTGTATGTATGTATACATGTGTTTGTAACTAGTTTTGATTTACCAACTCGACTAGAGCAGTCCATCATCGTGCAAGAGAAAGAGAAAGAGAGAGAATGCGCAGCAGATAAGGGATAGAGAGATGAGAGATGAGAGTGAGGAACGGCGACTTACGGGGCTGTAGTTGATCGGGGCGCGACTCACCGCGATCGCCGGGAATCCGGAGGGTTGCGGCGACGCCGCCTGCACGTATCCGGCGACAGACTCGGCGGCACTCGAGCTGTACATGTCGATAGGACCTGGACTGTTGGCGGCAGGAAATGCGCCACGTCCACTTGCGTGCGGCGACGCCGGGGGACCGAACCCTTGCGCCGCGGCCGCCGCCGCCGCTTGGTAATTGTTCATCACTGTAGGGAATGCCATACCATGTTCCTCATTCATCCACTTACTACTATATTTACAAAACTACTAGCAAAACTACTATTTACAGTTGCAAATTCGTTTAAGGCTTTTATCACAGACCCACTACCGGTATTTTATTCATTAGAATATAGCTATTGCCGGATTCTTTGATTCAAATAATCCCTAATATAATTTCATATAAGTCTCTTCAGAGACTTGGGTCATATAGGCTTTGATTCTAAATATTAATTAACAATACATTAATCGGATTGCTTTGGATCCGAGATCAATAGGCTTTTGATAATATTAAATTTCAATGATCATCCCTCTCTCTACATTCTTTAAACACTATTTTTTATTTAATTGTCCAATCTCTACTTTCTTTATTAACATAAGAAATATTTATTTTATAGTAAAAATAAAATAGATTCGTAAAGCAACATATCAATGGTGCCAAATCTTTTAGATCGCGTGCATTTATTACCATTATAATTTATGAATTTTTTTTTAAGTGAAACTTTTATTTGATGGCCTCAAATTTTTCAGCATGTCGCGCTACAAGCCATGACGTCACCGGCCACTCACACCAGGTTTCTTTACTACGCTACGACATTTATATTTCATCTCTATCCATATAAATGACAAAAATAGGAAAGTTGCAATTTAATATAGGCCCTATATGAGGAATTATAAAATAATAATTGTGAGATTCAATTATTCAATTTTTAATTTTAATTAATCGAATAATTTTTTGAAAATTTTCAGTTAGACTCCTTCGATTCGAAAAAAAGTTTCACTCGCATCGTGGTTTCATAAAACCACACAATGTTATTTTTCCCCTTTTAAACAATATTTTTCTTGACAATATATCTCTATTTTATTGTATCAAAGACAAAGTGTTTTGTTGATTATAATGCGTAGACTTCGAAATTAATGGACGAATTTTTATAGTTTTTGTAATAGGTAGGGAATTTTCCGGACGTGGTTATTATTATTTCAGATTAGGCGTAGAGGACTCTTTTTTTAAGAATCTTACAAAAATCCAGAATTTTTAGAAAGCATTGTTATCTATCTCTTCTTATGAAGAATTAAAGCTCGGACGGGTGCCCACCAAATGCGGGCTTTGCGGCTAGTTAATTATAATAATTAAATAATTAAATCTTTCAAATGAAAAATAATAAAAATTGTTTTATGATTATCTTTTTGACATAAATTTTATTACAGTTTATATATGATACTTCTGGTTGCCTATTGACAGGCGTATTAAAATTTTTTACTTTTACATTTGAACTAGATCAATTCAGAAAAAATAATTTTACAAAAGCATCTAGTTTTTTGTATAGATTCCACAGGCTGAGGATAATTCAGATCTTTTCAAAACTCGGCTAAAGTAGAGTTTGATACCAAAATGTGTTTATTTAAATGCTTGATTATAAATTACATTTCTTTAATCCTCTTGACTAATCGTCTCCTTTCACTGGTCATTAAGGCTTTGTAAAATTTTCCATTAATGCTTTATAATAGACCTTTAGCCATTGAACACCTATCTAGGAACAGTTCACGCCTGATTAAACTTCTCTATAATAATGATGATAATCAACATTATCAGATCCAGGGTCAGGGGCTAATAAATATTAGAAGAATGCTAAAGCATTCATTTTTATCTATTTTCAATTTTAATGGAAGCCTCTCTCTATTTTTCTATTCAATTCATTCTCTGTATTTAATATTGAAAAGCCAATGTGCGTGTCAAATGAATAATAAATTTCCAGTGAAACAGGCTTGATTCCTATTCATGTGGTAGATAAACAAATTCAAATCAAAGTCGCATGTGCGTATGTGATTTATCACAATTTTTTTTTATAATCAATGAACTCTCTGATTGGTAGCATGAAATGTGAGGTTCTCTAATGAATCATTAATTCTCATATTAAAGTTATTTGAAATTTTTTCTTTTTTTTTAATGATAATTACAATGATTAAAATAATAAATTTTTAATAAAAAAAGAGTATTTAAAAAATAACAATATCATATAAAAGTGTATTGTTTATTGAAATATTCAAATTAAAATCATGAATTAATTGAATTGTTAACTGAGATGATAAGAAATTATTTTTTTCATATTCATAGATTAAAGATTTTTTTTATTTTTTTTTATTTCATTAATTAAAAAAAAAAATGAAACCTAATTTAAATCGAGTTTTTTTTTTTTTGTTATTTTATTACATAGGTTCCTAAACTTTAGTCGTGTAAGTCCGCGAAACAATTTTGACATTAACTTTTACATCTCCAAATTTTTCTGTTTTATTCGCAACTTTAATTTTCTTTTGCGTCATTGGTCTTTGCTACCGATACCCACTGTCTCCCATGTATAATAAAAACAATATAATTTCATTTTGTTTTTACTTTCTCTACCTATGTATATATGTAATATATATATGAGAGAAAGTATTGGATTCATGTCAAAAATTCGATGTCGAGATTTTGATGGATCTTCACGTTTTGAGGTCCCCTGAATCCAAAAGTGGTTTTCGCGACATGGTCTGTCTGTGTGTGTGTGTGTGGGTGTGGGTGTGTGGGTGGGTGTGTGGGTGTGTCTGTGTTCAATTTTAAGCATGAAGGAATTGAGCTATGAGGCTGAAATTTTATATTTAAGTTAAACACCCCCCTGGACCGGAAAAATAAGCTTTTAATCAAAATCGGCCAAAGAGTACTAGTACTTTACTGATGTACTTTTTCAGTTTTTTTCGATTTTCTCAAAATTTGCTCCAACGATTTTTTTTAAATTCAAAAATCAATCATTTTTTAGATGCTCTTTAAAATGTATATTCTCATTTTGCGATTGAAATCTTCTGAAGACCACTTTACTCTTGTATTTCATAGGGAAGGATAGGAGAAATGGTTGCCATGGTAACAAAATATAAATATTTTCCCAACTTATAAATTTTACATCTGAATTCAATTGTACCCTACTGTCGGAAACTAAATACATGTCGACACGAAAAATCTGGTGTGACAAGCACAGTGCACAACTTTCGATTATCGAAGGTAAGAGAAAGTTGTGTGCTGTGCGCCAGTCACACCAGATTTTTTATTCTCTATCCTAATAAAAATGTTTTTCTCTATAATTGCGCAAGATCAGTTATTAAATTAACTAACAATACATTTTTAGCAATATTTATTTCAATTTATTTATTAAGTTTCGGTCGCATATAGGAGAAAAATTAAAAATTTCAAAATTTTTGAAAAAAGTTATTAGTAAATAGATTAGAATTAGGTAAAGTCCGGTTGATGTACTTTAAAAGTAGATAGAGATTTACGATTGTAAGATAAAACCTAGAGAGTTTTTTTATTTTTTCCAATAAAATTATAATTTTTGACAAAATGATGAAATAAATCTTTGTTGATGTTATTTGCACTTATGAAAAAATACTTGTTTCATATGTCATTTTTAGTCGCCATATTTTTTTAATTCACCTAGTTGGGATGTTATTTTTAAATCAATAGATATAGTTGGAATTTTCAATGTGGAGAGGTCATTTTACTTAAGGCTTTTTTTCTTATGTCTTTCCTCAAATTGATTTCTTTTTTATAAATTAGGTCTATTGTCAATAAGTTGGTCCTCTATGCGACCGAAACGTCAGCCTAGGCACATTAATTAAAAATAAATAAATTGAAAAAAATTACTAGCTGCTTGCCATGGGACCATCCATCCTCCGGGGGGCCTGGAAGGCCCTATATTATTTCAATTTTTCTTGCGGAGCCTTCTGCCCCCCCTCCCCGGATCCCCTAGTTACGCCCAGGTAAATAATATAAGTCAATTGTTTTTGATTCAATAATCTCATAGGCAGCACGTTATAAATATTTTTGCTGAAAATATGTAGATATTATAGCCCCTTCAGCAGAATTCCCTAGCTACGTTTATGATTATTTGCGATACAAATTATTCAGATACTTTTATTTATATCTAAATATTATGTTCTTTTATTAAAGTTATTCAAATTTTTATCTTGTTATTTATATTCGTATTTGAATATTGTAATTTTAAAGATGTGGAGAAGAGAACAAACAATAAAATTAAAATATAGTAAAAAAAACTTAAAAAAAATGCTTTTATTTAAATTTTAAATTGAACTAAAATTTGAGAAATAATTTAATTTAATTGTTCTTGTTAAATATTTATGACTTAAAATAAAAGCGTGGTGCGCTCAGTGATATCTTAAGGTATTGCCAATTCTAAGAGCCTCGGAATCCCTTCGAAACGCCCATGCTTTTATTTTAGGTCATAAATATTCAACAATTGCCCTTAAATATCAAATTTCACACTTCTAGCTCATCGGGAAGCCTTTTGAAAATAGATTAATTCGCGTAGGGTTTCAAATAAAGTACCACAGTAGTTTGGTCTATTTTGATAAAAATGGGGACACGATTGTTATCATCAAAAATGACCCTTAAATATAAAATTTCACACCCCTAGCTCATCGGGAAAAGTCTTAAGCAATAACCTTGAAAAAGTAAGTTAAATAAAAGGATTTAATAAATAATTAAAAAATTATACCAACTTATATCTATATTTCATTTATTTAAATTAAGGCAATTTTGGCATCTAAGGCCACGTCCTCATTTTTTTAAATTAATCCAATATGGACTCCTGGTATATATTATATTAATAATTTAAAAATATCGCTTGAATTTGCAACTGGAAACCTGACCCTCAGTACAAGAAGCGAGGATTCTACCACTGTGTATCCAAATGATTAATATAAATTTTAATCTGAATTTTTGAGATCCGAACTCACACCTATTAAGATTATCATTATCTTTAAACTCTCTTCCACGAAAAGGGAAGGGGATTTATTTTAAATATACCCAGAAGTATATTTATTTTTATTTTCTCTTTTCTAGTGGATGTTTTCTTAGTTCATACTGTTGTTGATAAAGGATTTCGAGTATCATATTTTTTCGAATTATTTTTTTATTTTTTCGACCTATTTGATTATTTTCATTGTTTCCTTTGTAAGGATTACTCATGTATACTAGGGAGTATTCTTATTCAAATAAGAAGCTACTTTTTCCTTTTTTTTTTTATGAAATATTTGTTTGAGAAGAGGATGATATCAAATATTTTGTTTTCTTTTGTAGGTCGAATGTTATTATTTCCCAAGAGATTCTTTTTCTAAAGGGGGAAAAATTTCATATTTTGTTTAAATAATAATTTAAGCCATAAAAAGATAATTCATAAAAAGCTTTTAAGAGTCGCTCCATCATTCTAAAATTTATATTATTATTGTATTATCTAGTTTTTCTATTTTTTTTTTTTTTTTTTTTATTATTTCTTTTGCGGTTGCAACTCATTTTAATGGATCAACCAACTTTTCCTTCAAATAAACTTTTGGGTAATTTGATTTTTGATCAGAGAGCATTTTAATTCGAGTGCGGATTGGCTCCTTGAGAAGTTTACTGCCCCTAGACGCATTTATGGCTGATCAGAGGTGGCCCTCAAAGGGTCTTATGGGTCCTACGTGACCATCACGCGACATTCGGTCTCGCTTCTCTGATATTAAACGATTGTCACCAGAAGAAATGGGCCTCGCGTTTGATTTTATTGTTCAAATATTGGCCTAAGGGTGAAAGGAGATTGTAAAATAAATTTATTTTGATAATTTCAATATATATCTGTCAATGAAGGAACAAAAGGTAATTCTTAGAAAATTTAATATCTATTGAAATCGAAAACTAATAGATTGATCATTTTTTTGGATAGTGATTTCAAATAAGATATAAGAATTCCTCATTTCAGCAAAAATATACATGTTTTGTATAAATTTTCTTCCAAAATATTTTTTTTGTTTACCTTCTGGTTTAAAGAAGTAGAAAAAGTATTGTAATCGTTATAAAAATTCGACCTCGAGATTTTGATTATTCTCGTCATTTTAGATCTCATTGAATAAAAAAAAAAAATTTCGGAATTATCTTTGTTGGTGTGTGAACATGATAAAAACACAACCAGCCAGATCGATGAAATTTGGTATGCATTTATGTATTTCTTAAACTAAAATCATATATATCATAGATATGTATCAGAATTTACAGTAAATTTGTTAACCATCTCTAAAACTATTGATTGAGTTTTCAGGAAAATCGTGAGAAAATAAAATTCTTTTTAAATTTAATATGACAAAAAAATAAAAAAAAATTTCAAAATTTTTGAAAAAAGTAATTTAGAATTAGGTAAAGTCCGGTTAACATACTTTAAAAGTTGATAGAGATCTAAGATAAAACCTAGAGAAAGTTTTTATTTCGAATAAAATTAAAATTTTTGACAAAATGATCAAATAAATCTTTGTTGATGTTATTTGCACTTATAAAAAGATACTTGTTTCATATGTCATTTTTAGTCGACATATTTTTTTAATTCATCTAGTTGGGATGTTATTTTTAAATCAATTGATATAGATGGAATTTCCAATGTTGAACGGTAATTTTACTTAAGTATGTCTCTCCCCTCAAATTGATTTCTTTTTTATAAATGAAAATCTAAAAATAATTAAGAAATGTTTTATTACCTTTATCCACGTTTATTAGAATTTTTTTAATTGAAAGGATAAATTTAAATTGTCTTTAAAACAAAAAATATTAATTTTCGCAATGGTCATTTAGAAAAATTCTACTTTTCATTTCATTTCATCAAGAGTCCAAATGCCGAAAGCCTTTTAGTGAGATAATCACCCTTTACATATCGCTTGTCGGTCGCTGGTGTCATTTACAGACTGGCTTTCAAGCCGATTGCGAAAAAAAAAACATCGCGTCGTGTCATGAGTAAACTGAAACATCCATTTGAACAAAATACTCGTGAAGGGGAGGGGAGGGGGAGCAATTCTCGCAAAGATTTATAAAAATGGAAGGTATTCAGAGTGTATAAAGCCAACACGAAGCGAGCAACATTAAAATGACAAAAAACGGACTGCGTCAACGAGCCGACGTTATCACCGTAATTTAACTTCCAGTCAGCTGCGGCGACGTTCAAATCTTTCTGCCTAAATTCATTCGCACAGAAGGGAGGTTTAAGCTCGATAAATCCCCCCAACAAACCCACCCTCACATGCCTAACTTCTTACGATTACAGGGCCATGCTTATTTATTGATTAGAAACAGACTGACATAAAAAATCCTAGTACTAATTAGTATGTTAGCTAAGTAAACAAAAACCAGCTGACCGCCCTCCTGAATTACTTTTAAAAAAAGGAAGTGAGTATTACATGGGCGTAGCCAGACATCTTGTTAGGGGGGGGGGGGCAACCCCTCATTAGGCCGAGAGGGGGTGGGGGTTTGCAATTAATATATACATAGATTATTAATTATTTATTTAAATAAAAAAAAAATTAAATTAATGTAGTGAATTGGGGCTTTAAAAAAAATTCCTAATGGGAAAAATATATATTTGTTTGTTTTTTTTTTAATTTTTAGGGCAAGCCAGGGGGGGGCAACGGCCCCCCCCTCCCTCCCCCTGGCTACGCCCATGGAGTATTATATTTTTTTCTTTTCTTATGATATATTAATATAAGTTATAAGGGAGCATCGCTCTTGATATGACGTCTATATCTATAAAACAAACATATTTAGAGAGCAAAAATCCGTAAGAAAGACTTTTTCCAAGTTATTTATATTACTTATTATTTTTATTTGCTTTATGATGGGGATGAAGAGAGTGCAATTAGTCTCAAGGGGATGTCTAAGACGTTGGCAAGTCGGTCAAGCGGCCATCCCAAGGGTAGGATGAGGAGAGATAAGGGGATAAAGGCGAGGCGCCAGGACGACGACGATGACTACGGCCCTTCAGCCTTTCGGCTCATCGCCATTCGCCATTAGCCTAAATCGACCCGCATGCTGCTGTTCCGGTCCTTATATTTACCCGCACTCGCCTGCCTCCAACGATCTATAACCAGGAGAAAAGAAGAAGGAGGGAGGCCATTCACAAAAACCAACTTGTCATTTCGGAATGGGGAGGAAATGGATTATCTTCGGAAATAATGAATCAAATTAGCTGTGTAAATATCATAAGTCGCTTTTGTCGAAAGGACCTTGAATTATTGAAAAATTCCTCCACTCCATTAATGGAGATCTTCTTTTTCCCTTCTTTTTCATCTCCTTCAATGGAATTGGAAAACTTGCTTTTCGCGCTGCCGATTTGTTTTGAAAAGATGGAGTCGTCTTTCGGTAAACACGGCACAAGGGGTAAACAGATAAATATTCCCAAACTCTCGCTTAAATGTGTCAATAATCGCTTTTTACTAAAGTTTGGGCCTTCGATTCTATTCGGTTGGCAAATTGCATGGTAATCCATTTTCCTGTTAAACTTTCAAAGTTTTTTTTAACTGCTTTTTTTTAAAATTCCCATGAACTTTGATGGTCGCCAATTTGGATTTATTCTATTTAAATTCGTATTAGCTGCAGTCACGCGTTTCTATTAGATCCAAGGGAACAGACATTGTGTGATTACATCAAATGCACGATTAACAGACGATTAACTATTTGACTATTTTTAGATCCCATTACTTTACAATTGATATATATATAAAGGCATTAAAAATATCACAAAAATTTATTAGCGACTGTAGAAACAACACACCTTTACAAAATTTATTAGGTCAACATTGAAAAAAAAAAAAAAAAAAAACTAAAGTGTTGAGAAAATGCAATTTCAATTCGAACTATGAATCCTATTACATAGATAACCAGCTAAACAGACAAGTGCCTACGGTTACCGGCTAAACAGGCAAGTCTGGTCACTTTCTCTTTTGCACAAAGGCGGTATGTAACAAATAGAAAAACAAAAAATTTTTTGAACAATTTTTATTTATTTAACATTTTTAAGCTTTGATTATCTAGCTTGTATTTATTATTTCTAGTATTTAAAATATAATTAGAATAAGATATTGGGGGTCCAGGCATTCTTATTTAAGCCATTTAGTAAAATCATCGGCTTGCCTGGGGTCCGAACCCGCGACTTTTGCTATACGAGGTTGGCACGCTAATCCCTACACCAAGCCCCGAGGGCATAAAAAATTTTATTGTTAATAAATAAAAGAGTTCATTGTAGTGTTTAATATATTATAATTTTTTTTTTGGAACGAAGTTCTTTAACGCGGCTTACGCAGAGTGAAATGGGAGAAAATGTAACGTAACAAAAATACGTTTCTAAAAAAATTCGTTCCCAGCGCCCGAGGTTCCAGCGGGCTTTCTGTCTATTTAAATTAATATTAAATTATATTCTGAGTTGAAGAAAAGGCGTGAGGAACTTCGTTCGTGCCGGGGGTCCCACGACCCCACACGTTTGCTTTTTTTAATTTAAAATTGTCATCTTAAAAATCTGAAAACTTTTTTAAATAAATATGAGTATTTAAATTTTTCACCTTTTAGAAAGTGAAAAAATTTACTTTTAATTATTCACACTTTGTCTTTTTTTTACTTTTCTTTTTTTTCGCTTCCATATTGCAAGAGTTTTTATTTAATTTAAGAGAAAGAGAGAGAGAGAGATTCTTTTACAAGTTATAATTTTATTTTCCTAACGTTGATGTGGGACCTAACCGTTTGTTTTAATTTAACTCTTTTTACTCGATAATGAATCAAAGGGGAACATCGAATGTATTTCAAAAGGAAACTTGAAAACCCGGCTAATGGTGATGTTTAGTTGTCAGTGTATGCACAGCATTAAATGACGTCACTATTTTTATTTCTATTTATTGCAGACACATGTTGATATCGAGGCATTCGATTAGTTGTTGGGCGTGACTTGTAAATTCAATCGTGCAACAGCAGCAACGAAATAACAACGTCAATCAATGAAAATGAATTAATTTAGCTTACAATGTTGAAAGTACTCACCCGATAGGGCTTGTGTTAACAATGGGGTGTTGTTATTTGGAGTTAACTGGCCGTTCGTTAAGTCAACTGGAATCACAAATAAAACCAACAATTTCATTATTTTTTTTTCCTAGAATAACATAGATCAAGGAGAGAGAGAAATATATATATATATGGTGAATGTATTAACAAAGAAGATAGTTGAAGCGGGGAACTTATAAAAAAAATAACTGAAAATAAAAAAAAAACCGTTTGAAATTTCGAGAAGTAAACATTTCCTCGCTGCTATAACAAAAGTGTGATTCTCTCTACAATCACTCATACTCAGACACAAATCTAAACGCGCTAATTATATCTTTTAATAACCAATGTGTTGTCTATGAGAATTTATTTTATTTAAAGTCTTTTTCGGCAACGGAGGCCATTTAGACCCCGTCCCTATTTATTTCAATTGATTAGCCGATTCAATTGAAATAAATTTTTGCCGCATGAGACGGGATGCGTATGTTTGACCCCTAACACAAAAACTCTACCACAGTGCTACGACTCATGAGCTAAAGGCCTAATTAATTAATATAAAACAACTAATTTTTCTAACTATATAACAAGCAAAATTTCACCTAATTAATAATAAATAATGTTTAATAAAAAAAGAATTCAAGATTTCTGGATTTTTCCAATGAGCAAAAAGCTAGTAGTTTTTTCAATTTATTTATTTATTATTAATTAATGTGCCATGGCCGGCGTTTCAGTCGTATATAGATAGGACCATCCTCAGGGCAAAGAGATTGCCAATATATTAATTCTCCATTGGTCATATTACTATCACTCACTCTCTGACCATAATACGTACACTCTATCGAATTTGGTCATTGGTTAATAATGTCTTTTGCCAATATGACCAATGGAGGATCAATATATTGAAAATGGGTTGTTCCTGAGAATAGTCCTAGATGCGACCGAAACGTCGGCCCTAATACTTTAATTAATAATAAATAAATTGAAAAAACTACTAGCTGCTTGGAGAAATCCAGAAACCTTTAATCTAGTTACATATTATCAGTTAACATCTCCGTCAAATAAAAAAAGTAATAATTTTAAAATAAATTTACGTTATTAAAAAGTTGTAATATAATACAGAAAAAGAATATTTAGCAGTAATTAATAAATATATCAAAGAACAATATCGTAAAATTAATCTGTCTTTATCATAGAACATCTTTTATATTTTATTGAGATTATATTATAGATTTTTGATGATGATGATAATGTTTGGAGTATTGTTAGTATACCATAATCAAACTAGTTTCTTTTTTTAATCTTTTCGGCATCTGAGGCCATTTTGAATTGCAAATATTAATTCTTCTAGATTTGGAGGATGCGCGCAGTTTTTTTTTTTAACATCTTATTTAATTTTCTTTTCTTTTTTTTTTTTACCTTTTTCTTAACACTTACACTTTTTTCTCATTTACACTCACACTCACACAGTCTTTTCGGCAACTCAGGCCATATAAGACTTTTACGATATCCGTTATTGATTAATATACATATTGGGGGTCCAGGCATTTTTATTTACTTTTTTTTTTACTTTCTAGTAGCATTTTTGTATTGTTAATAAATTTGTTGAAAAATGATGTGGTATCTGATGTGATTACTGCTATTTATTCTTTAATTGTAAGATAATTAATAAAAAAAAATATATATTTTTTATGGTATAGGCCTATAAGAGATTGCTCAAACTTGAAGGGATTTTTTTAAAAGAAAAAGGGAAGGCGAGCTAAGAGCCCTACAAGTAAAAACAAAAAAAAAAGTCTTGGCTCGTGTTATCTGGGCATCTTGGCAGAGAAGAGGACGTAATTTGACGCGGTCGCTTCCTCCCCGGGGGCCGATACACACCTCATTGACGTTAGCTAATAACTCCTCCAGATTCTTGTGTCGCCCTCCAACCACCCTCGGAATCTCTAGCAAAAGAGTGGGGAGAAAAGTAAGTAAGAGAGAGAAAAAAAAAAAGATTTGACGAAGAAAAATAGCAATTTGCTATATAAAGGAAGCGGGTCTGGGCGGATCCAGGCCGCAGGGGCCGGAGTTGACGGAGAGACCACCACCATTAAGGCACGCGTACTCATTACGAGCGCCGACACGAAAGAGGTGGGCTCCACCCCTTACAGATGGAACAAAACCCCCCTCTTTTCCACATTATTTTTCCTAGTCTCTTATCCCTACATTTTCTTTTCTTTTTTTTTTTTTACTTCTTTCTAATTCTCGCCAATACGGAGGTAGAGTACATTTCAAATTCCACCCTCTAAATTTTCAAGTGATTAACGATTAGGGTGACCAACTCACTCGATTCTATGTTCTGAAAAAATTTTGGAGTCATTCGCCATCAGATGTTTTGAAAATGATATATCATGACGAGATTATAGGAGTATTAAGGCACTTAAGGGTTACCCTGTCTAAAACAATTGCAATTTATAGTTAAAACAAATTCAATATTTTTTTTTTCTTTTATAAATGAACTATTATATCAGATCGAAATTTGTTAGGACTTCTCAAAATAGAGTTTGGGAAATTAATTAGATATATACACTATGATAATATTTTAATTTTTCAACAGCATATTATCATTCTAATAAGAATTATGTAGGGAAAATAGAATAAATAGAGCAAGTTAGTAATTGCTATATTATTAATTTTCAAATTTTTTTCATTGATGACGCCCTCCACTAACTTGCTTTAGGCTGGACGCACACCGATTGAGCAAAAACGGCAGCTTGGACAAATCCAAGAGCAAAGCGTTTTGCTCAATGCCAACGCACACTGATTGAGCAAAATGTTTTGTCATTGAGCAATATATTCCAAAATTTTCTAAATGACTCCGCCCCCCCCACCCCCCGAAATTTTTCAAATCTTTACAGTGTGTGTACATAATTGAATATAAAATTTGTTCAATGACAAAATATTTTGCTTAATGACAACGCACCGATTAAGCAAAAAGGCTCAATTAGTAAACATTTTGCTCCGTGATGTCGAATCATGCTCAATTGTTTTTTTTTTTTTTTTGTTTTGCTTTATAGGTCTTCGATGACCCATATTAAAAGCATTGGGGAAAAAAAGTTTTAAGCACGATTCATAAAAAAATGATTTGTCATTGAGCATTTTTGCTCAATCGGTGTGCGCCCAGCTTAAGGAGTAAATTTCAAAAGTGAAATTAAATAAATCTGCTCTCACTCTCTCAAAAAATTAAAATGATTTATTTGAACAAGAGCAATGTTTTAGTCTCTGTTTGGGAACATCTTCATGCCTAATCAACATTTGGCACGAAGTGCTCCATTTAGAAAGAAAAACTCTACATGTTTTATTCTAATTTAATTTGAAAATAAAATAATTATTTTTTTATATTTGAACAATTTATTTAAGTGGTGTTACAAAAAATTCGATATTGGTATTGCCAGTGAAGTTGATTGAAAAGCTTAACATAAAGCTCAAAATTATATCTTATGATGAAAAGGAAGTGGAAACCCACCCTTGTAAAATCCCCCCTCCCAAAAAAAAAAAAAAGATTCCTTGAAGACTACAAAATTATAAATGACTGAAGAAATTAGGACACGAGAAATCTTTTTTCATAAGAATTTACAGTACCTACTAAATCCATACTAAAACGTTTTTAATTTAAATTTTAAAAATTGCCCTTAAAAATTTAAAACGTCTTTTAAATAGGTATATCTTTATTATAGTGGTTTTTAATTAAAGATTTTTTATATTATAAAATATAATTATCTATAAAATATAATTATCGTTCTTTAATTAATAATACTTTACTTATAATCACGATGATTATTTACTTAAATCAAATTATTTGAAAAAATAAATAGATTCAAATATAAAGTTCACAAGTGTCAATATTTCAATAGAAAAATCATGATTGTCTGTTCACAAGTTGGCCACCCTTCTCTCTCACAACATACAGTTGTAAAGTCTTTCTTGTTCTATGTTTATTTAGTTAGAAAGTTGAAGGTTTAAGTCTATCTAGCCTCGATTTCAAAATCAACTTGCGCCTTCAAAGCAAACATGCCAGTGATTTAGTTTAAAACGGGGTTAGTTTCTAACAATTTCATTAAGAAGAAGATAATCTACTATTAAAAGCGAAATAGTAAAATGAATGCAAATTCAAACAATGTTAATGTTAGAAGATTTATAAAATTAATCTAATTAATGTAAAGTGATGGTTTAAAGGATGGAAGGTTATGAATGAATGTGATGTTAATGAAAAAGATTAACTTTTTTTTATAGGCGAATCACCCCTCGAGTTTAAAAAAGTTGGTCATTATTTAGATTAAGCAATATCTTTTTTATGTAAAATATAACCTATTAAAAAAAATAATTAACGAGCTTTTAATTAAGCAATTTTAAAGTTATTAAATAATTAATTTTGAATAATAAGAATTCTGGGTCCCCAAAAAAATAAACATTGATGATAAAAAAAAGCGAAAGCCATGAAATTGAGTGTGGCGTGAACACTTTGTTCAAGATCGATTAAACTATGAACGAATGTAGAAATGTTTGATATCGGACCATGTCCGAACGGCTGTACTCACTTGCTTAATGGCGCGCACGGAAAATACGACCAATGCACGCGACATTGGTTTTTGATCAAATTGTCAGAGGGGATTTATGTGCGTGCGGTGTGGAAGTTGGCAGCCCCAGAACAATATTGGTGGTACGATACGGCTGGCAGCATTGGGGGTTGAATGGTGACAGGATAAAGGTGTGCCATGGAGAGGGTTACATAAAACAACATGTACAAATAAATTGTCCGAATTCAATATGGGCTTGGTCGGCATTGATTTTTGATTTAATAAAATATATCCCTTTGTGACTATAATAATAAAGACCACAAGTTTAAAACTGGAATATGTGGAGAAAGTAAAAACATCCCAATTCAACAAGATTTAAAAAAAAAAACTTCCTACTAGGATGAACATGAAAGAAAAAAAAAGAGAATAGATAGATAAACTTCTGTACACTCGAACGGATGAACTTTCGGACAGGAAGTAACGATCAGAACCAAAGCTGATCATCTTTCTCTGTCAAAAAGTCCTGTAACCTTAAATGGGGAGTTGGGAAAAGACAACACATTGGCCTAAACAGTAGAGGACGATCTATTTTAAATCAGATACACGCACACACCATCAAGAAGCGAAAATTTCAGCAACTGAAGTTGACCGCCACCATCATCGACTAATAAAAAAGAAATGTTAATGACAAGAATTAATATAAAAAAAAACACAAGACACAGGAACACTAAAAAAACACATTGAATCTACTGACTTTTCTATACCAGCACTAAAATGCAACTATAGTCTATAATTATTATTATTATTATCTCTGCCCGCTAAAGGAATAAAAAAACACTAGAGTTAGTAAAATGAATTAGTAGTAATGTTGATAAAAAATCCCAGAATCACTCACATCACTCACTCGCGCTAATCTACAAAATCTATGACTATAATCTATGAACTAACCATCTCTAACATTATTTTTTAATAGCTTAATTAGTGATTAATAAGAAAAAATTCGCTCTCCAAGTCTCGAACTATGGACTTTTATGGTCCACCCGCTCGAAAACCTGTCTAAAAGACTAATACTAAAATAAAAATTAAAAAAAAAAAAAGTAGAAAATAAAACATTGACAGTTAATAAATGTTCTATGTTAAATTATCACAGAGAGACTATAAATTGTTGAGGCGACCTCCCTAGATGTTGGAGGGCGTTTCTCGTTAGTGAGGAGCAGGCCAAAGCCACGCAGCTACACTGATAGTTACCACAGATGGTATATACGTGTTTTTAATTGTTTAAACGAGTAGTAACCCTAAAAACAAATAATTGCAGGAATACAATAAATTCTAGAATTTACATATATATATTTATATATATTAATATTTAATAATATATATATATATACTTATATATATATAAACTAATTAAAAAAAAAACACTGGCACTTGTTCTACACACTATAGCATATTTAGGTATAATTCTAGCTTTTAACATAGATATATATATATTTTGAGAGATAAAAAAAATAATCTACAATTTCACAATTATTATTTAGTTCTAATTAAATAACATTATATATGAGAATTAAGGAGGTCTAACATTTGTCTACTCGCCCAACACGCTAGCTGGCAGCTGCGATGCTTCTTCTCTAGATCCAGAAGACGCCAGAAGAGGCAGCCGTTTCGTTCGTTCTCAATCGTATTTTGTCTTCTTCTCGCTTACCATATTTATAAAACTAGCCTACTCAATATGTAAATCTCTCTCTTTCTTAATTACTTTTTTTTAAACAATTTTATTTTTTTTTTATTTTAATAATTTCAATTGTATATTTGTGAATTATTTAGAAATCCCCCCCAAAAAAAAATCATGAAAAATTAACGAAAAGGCTGGCTGATGGCAGAGAGTAGTCAGGACCAGACCCATCCATTGGCTAAAGGTTGGGATTAAAGTCAGTAGGGTGAAGATTCTACCAACGCAGCCACAGTAACAACAACATTACTAGAACTAAAAGCTAAGTATAACAACATCAAGAGGGTCGAGGGGGCCGAGCCGAGGCTACGCTGCATCTGGGGAGGTTTATACAAAGCAGGCACTAAACTTATTTTCAACTCAATTTACTGCAGCATCGAGAGATCTAAGAGAATCTAAGCGCTAATGAGACACCACAGAAGGCCGTTGGAATAACAGTCTACGGCCCTTAATGAACCGGCTTGGTTTATAGATTTTTGTTTGACAATTTAATCATATGTTTGTAATCGCCCAGAGTTTGCCGGTACATTCACAGGGCAGAGACCCTCGAGGGCCAATCAATTTACGCGAGAAGACGCTACGGCTTTGAAGGAAAGTATAAAGGAGTAGTGTCCTCAAAAAAAGAAATAAGAAGAGGTGTCTTAATAATATGGGCCCACGAGTGTCTTAAATAGGGTGACCAACCAATTATAATATCCCATTATTAATGTAATTAAATAAATCTATTTTTTTTTTTAATGGAGGAAAGTTGTATTGTATATTATTATTGAATTATAATATATCGATGTCTATCGTGGGTTGTTCCACATGCTCGAGGACACCCACCCGAGGTTCGTTCTATAATCTATTAAATTATAATAGAGAATAATTCAATAAAAACTGATAATGGTGTTTAGTAGAACCGAAAAAATTCTGTAGGATGTGATAGTATGTATTTTTGTTAATTAGCAAAAGTGTTCGTTTTTTGTATTACTAGGAAATTAAAAAATTTGTTAATATTTACATATTAATAAAAAATATTTTATAAAGGGGCTGAGCTAGTTTAATCATTCTAACTACTAGAAATTTACAAATCAAAATAAGCCTAAATATATAAAATTATGCATGAAAATTCTGATTATCTACAAAAATTGGAACTATATAATAAACACTACTCACATCAGACGTAAATTATTTGGTTAAATTTTGATATTTATCATAGATTTTTACTCGTTCTATTTACTCTAGATTATGATTTAAAATTTTTATTAATCAATAATTTAAAATTTTTAAAAATGGATTATTTTTATAAAATTTTTGGTAGAGTATTACTAATAAGTTTTTTTTTTTTTTTTAATATTATCTCCCCTCATATATTCTATGATTTAGATCTAGATTTTTAAGAAAAAAAAGACCAATTTAGTTATTAATTAACTATTATATAAAATAATAATCTCTTTATAATAAGAAAAATAAGCTTTTAGATATTGAAGGAAAAAACTTATTTTTGTCTATTACTTTCAAATTCATAACATAAATTGTAGTATTTATGGTAAATATTTTGCCAAAATGAAAATATTAGCAAAATTAGAATGCCAAAATTGTTATACATAATATAATCTAGGCCCAGAAACAGAAAAAATTTTTGGATAAAAACTCCATCTAGTCAAAGGAGAAGCTGGCAGAAAATTTCAATATAGTAGATAGATCTATGTTATAAATGTAACCATTACAACCCATGAGCTCCCTTTGATTCTTTTCTAAAATAATCTTAATCAGTTGGGAATCTCCCTTATTCTTATTTATATTCCCTAAGTCCTTCCTGGTTGCATGCGACACTGTTCATCATAGGTCTTTGGACCTTATGGAAAAAAAGATTCATCATATTTTTCAATAATGAAATTTTTTATTTTCTGTATGTTACTTCACACAAATTCTACTTATTAATGGAGAACCGTCCTCTAATTAAAAGACGATAAAAATTTCAGGGGGCTAACAATGAAATTTTTGAAAAAGTAGCTGATGGTCTTCCCGAGTAAAAATGATTAAAAATGATCGAGGGATACACACCCCCGCAGCAGGTCTGCATAGTGAACCTTTAGGGACATACAGGGATATTATTTATATAACCACACCAGGGATACACACGCCCGCACCAGGGACACACATTTTTCTTCTGGTCACTTTCGATCTACTGTGTGTGTCCCTGGTGTGGGCGTGTGTATCCCTGTGTGTCCCTCAAAGTTCACTATGCAGACCTGCTGCGGGCATGTGGATCCCTCGATCATTTTTAATCATTTTTTCTCGGGTCACTCACAAAATAAAAGTATGATTACTCTTAATCTACCCCCTTTGTAATTAAATTTTAAAGATAATAATAAATAAATTAGTATTATAGGTTTTTGTACCTGAATCATTAAAATAATAAATATCGTTTAAAGTCTATATGGCCAAAGATAGCTAAAAAACAAAAATGATACGAGTTATTTGGATTTAGGTCTTTTTATCCATATCCATAAAAAGAATATAAACACTCTATAGAGATAATAACTAGAACCAAAGAATTTCGCTGACTAGAGACTAAGTTCTGTTGATTAATATCCCAAAAGTTGGTCACCCTAGTTTTACTGTTTTTGATAGGAAAGTTATATAAATAATAAATATCAAAATACTTATATATAAATATATATATATTAATATATAATAATAAAAACGGCAAATGCAAAAGTAAAAAAATAATGATAAATGAGAAAGTTGAATGCAAAGTTCGCACTAGTGCAACGAGGGGCCCTTACCACCAGGGGGCGCCAGCTCGGCGAGGCAGCGGGTCGCTATACGAGGGGCCACTGGGGTGGGCCTCGCCCCCGCGACGCCGCACAAGAGCGGCCCTGGAGGGCAAAAAGCAGCATGGCACCTAGCCCTTCGACCCTTCTTCCGACCCTCACTACTCATCATCATAATCATCAACATCACAATCACAATCGTCAAGTTAAGTAAAGATTTCTTAACTTCTTTTCTCTGTTATTTATTTATTTATATCAAAGCGATAATAAATTATAATTAAAGAGTAAGATTAAGAAGAACTCAATAAATGCAAAACTTTATTAATCGTTTCAAGTGATTAAGAGTAGATTTTTTATTATTATTAATAATGACTAATTTTTTTTTTTTTTTTTTTTAATTTTTTACTTGAGATAGAAAACTAATAAATCTAATAAAAACTTTTTTAATTAAGTAAGAAAATTCAGTGGGTTTCGATGTATTGAGAGATAAAAAGGTTCAGCTAGAAAATTAGAAACTTCAAAGAGAAAATTTGTTTAGAGTGTAATCTTGTGTAACTTATTATTAACATTTATTTATATTATTATTTATTATGAATGAATCAAAGGAGAGGGTCAAGTTTTCAAAAAGTCGAATCCAAGATCACCAGGTTCTTCAAAACAACTTTACTTTTATCAGGTAAATATTAAATAAGAAGAGATAGAATTTTATGTTTTAATTTAATTAGATCCATAGATTTCTGGGAGTAAATAACTTGACAAAAATTTAACTTGAAAACCAAAGAGCGTGGGTTCGGTTCCAGGCAGTCCTATAAATATTTATTAATCAATTAGACACCAATTGGTAATAAAAATCAATGCTTTTGCCTTATGGGTGTTTGTATCATACTATAATTTACTAGGTAGAGTCTTGTTTGAAAAGGATGGAATTTTTTCAATCAATGCTCAAATAGACTGTTCATTAACCAGTTTAAGATAGCAAGTTTGCGAGATACTGTATGTTTGTGTTTAAGATTGGGGAAAATTGCACCCCCTGGAGTCGAACCAGGACCGCCACGCTTTCGCGGCGGATGGACTACCCTTATGCTAGAGCGCCGGCTTATAATTTACGTTACAATTTATGTGATCAAAGATGCCGAAAAAATCATTTATAATTCCAAAAATATATAAAAAATATTTTAGTCATTAAGATTGATAAAATACCGAAAATAATAAATAGTATTCAGAGTTTAGAATCAAAATAAGAGTCTGTTAGTAAATTTCTGATTTTCTAGCTCAAATTTCAAAATTATATTCATTTACCAATTAATTAATATATTTTATATAACCACAAAAATTCTACTCTCTCATCAATATGTGATCAAAGTGCACAGGGTCGGTTTGATAAATAAATGACTGTCAGTCAGTCTGACATTCAGCAACATTTTCAAGGAGAGAGGAAAAATTTTAGTAAAATTGTTGTTATAATAAAAAAATTATCTATCAAAATTTTATTTTTGAAAACGGCCGAATAAAAAATACGAAAAATGTTTATCTCTTATTAATTTGATTAATTTGATAAAGAAATGAATTGATAAAATAATTTTCGTCTGACAAAACCCTGATTGTTAATAAAATTTATTAATAGAGTTTTGCTTTTATTATTAAAGAAGGTATAAGAATTATTAATTTTTTAAGAATTAAAGTTAAAACGTAGCATAAAGAAGAAGAATTATTATAATATTAAATATGTAATTAGAGGATAGATGGAAAAAATTATGGAAAATAATTTTGAGTGAAAGATCAATGAAAGGAAGAAATGGTTAAAAAAAACTATTTAATTAAACGAAAGAAAAAAAAAAATCTACTTTGGAAAATGGAAGCAATCGCGGCTTAACAAACCCTCTCTCGTAAAGTTGCACACATTCACACACTCGAGTCTCTATACCGCCCAGTCCTAATTCTATGCCAGGCCTGTGGATCATAGCGAAGGTAACATACACAGTACAAGCCAATTACACGATTCTAAGCCGAACTAAAAGCCTTGGATCCGAGAGGAGGAGGTCGACCAGGCCGCACACATCGTTAGCAAAAGGGGCGAATGGGTAGTAGTAGTACCAGCCCTACCCTAAATGGCCGGCCGATGCCTGTCTGCAACGACCTGGGTGCAAAGTATTAATTGAATTTCTCAAGGAAGGGGACAGGAAGGGTCGAAAGGTTTTTCAAAGGGATGGGTAGAATTGTGGTTTTGAAAGGGGTGGAGGGGAAGGGTTTCAAGTTTTCGTGGGTGGAGTTAATTGAACGCGTTTGCCGATCCGGTAAGTGGACCAGCAACGCGCCGGGCACCAACAGAGAGTGATCCTAATTACAAGCCGAGTTTAGAGAACAAAGAGCACAATAAAACATCTCTCGAATTCCAACACGATTTCTCTTTCATAGGCAACATCCTTTAATCGAAATTTAGATATTGAATTTACTTGTAAACTGTTATTTACGATATTTAAAACCGGATAGAATAAAAAATTATTTTTCACCAACATTTTAATAAACTGTAGCCTATCAGGAATTTTCTAATTGTGTCTTCCACCCTCCCTCTACAGGGACACTAATAATAGATATTAACAAAATATTCAAATATTAAATAATTATTAGCTAGACCAATGTTGTGACTTATGAAACGGAAAAATTCTGTAAGTCGAGAATCAAAAAATTTAGGAACCACGCGGATTAATTAGTTATTAAGATATACTTTGTGGTTGTTTATCTTTATTAAAGTAAGTATAGAAGCAGGGACAGGCAAGATAGGAAATTCTCTGAATACTTTACCAATCAGCTGGAGGCATCCTCAGTCCAAATAAACAACAATAATAAACTGAGGATTGTTTAGAATTCTGGAGACGTTTCGGTCCATTTATTATGAACCATCCTCAGACCATTAATTGGTGTATATTTCGACTGATTGGTAAAGCATTCAGAGAATTTCCTTTCTTGGCTGCCTCTGGTTCCATACTTCCTTTAATTAGTTATTAACTTTTACTAAATCAAAGATCAAATGAAATTTTTTTTTGAGTGATATTAAAAGTAATGTTTATATATTATTGTTTTTAAACAAGCAAATAAAAATCAAAAATGTTTTTTAATACAGTATGCATATAAGTAGGGCTCGGATTTTGCATATAATGGATGTTTTTTTTTTCTTAATCGCTATCGTTAAAATTTTTTTATCTGGTCGTTTTAGGGTATCGGGATCCACCCAGAGAAATATTATTTTGCATATAAATGCATATTTTGCAGTTTAAGTGTGCATATTTAGCGATTTTTTGGGTGATTTTTATTTGTTGGCAAATCAGAAAAATAATTTAAGAAAATTTTAGAGACAGATAGGGTAGGCCAGAGGTTTCAAATATTTTTTGACCTCCCAACCATACCCCTTCTCAAATATTTCGAGAAAATTTAAGGAAATAATTAAAATATATTTAAATTAAAACAATAGTTTTATGAAAATTATTATAAAAAATATAAAAATAAATATTAAATTTTTTTTAAAAATAAAATTTGCAAACATTTATTTTATAAATTGGAGTTGTCTTGTCTGTCTTAAAGATCATTTTGAAGTAAAAATTAACTTTAACAGACAATAGGTGTAGCTTAAGCTGTAAGCAACTTAGAAATGTGTTTGGTTATACAGAGCAATAAACTTTAAAATAAATTTATTGGCTATTTCTTCTTTTATCTGTTCCTTGAGTAGGTTTAAAGCTACTAGATATTATGGGTTTATAACGCATATTTTAAGTGCATATTTACTTTTAAAATGCATATTTCGGCCTTTGTAAATGCATATTTTGTTCTTTTTTAGTGCATATCAATCCGAGCCCTATTTATAAGAATAAAGTCTAAGGGTTAATTGTATTATATAAAAAATACTTTTTTAATATCTGAATATTCCTAATTAAATTAAATTTTTATGGTAGGTCAAGAAATACTCGATAGAAAGAAATCAGAAAAAATTGTAAAAAAGTCAAATTGCTATAATTTTTTTCTTAAAAAAAATGATTGCTATCCCCTTTCCAATAATGTAATACAAGTCATAGTGGTCAAAAATGCAAAGATCTTGCTTGCATAAAAGACTATTTAAAGTGTCTAAACAAAAATACTCATTCTAATACAAATTTTCCTAAGTGAAAAACAATATGTTATTTCTAACTAATATTCCTTTTAGACGAGTCAAGAAAGTATAATAATTTATTTAACTAAAATCGTATGGTTGGTGAAAAATAAAAAAATCGAATTATAATTTTTAATTGAAATTTTATATAAAAAATAATTCCACTTATTCTAGTTAATTATTCATGATTTTTTTTTTTTTTGTATTTTTAAGATGTTTTTTAAATCTCATTTTTATATGTGCGGTTCGAGAAAAAGAACTGGTTGTGGGTGTAGATGAAGATGAAGGAAAAAGAAACTGACAAATAGAATAGAAAAGAGAGGAAAAATGCTAGTCTTAACAGGGTCTGTCGCCAATCCATAGAGTAACAAAGTGTCAGGTTGTCAATCCACATAATAACAAGGTGTGAGCCCCAGAGTGTGTTATATTCAACGACGTATTGAGAAAAAATTGAGGACCCAAAATAAAAAAAAAATAAAAATAAAAATCAAGACTAAATAAAATATTAATACATGGGAAATAGATTAACCTAGACTGAACAGATAGAAAGATCAAACAAATCCTAAAAAATTTTACCCGGCATCCCCTTAAATAAAAACTCTAATCTTTTTAAAGCCGTTAATTATTTCACCTGAAATATTTTGGCCAAAAACTAAAAATTTATTCCACGATTAAACAACAAATTTTATTTTTAATTCTAATTTATTTTGTAATATTTTCTAAGCGATAGAGTCCACAAAAGTAAAATAAACAATCTTGAGCAGAACGATTTAATTTAATAATTAGCAAAAGTTTAATGAAAAAAAAAATTAAGAAATAGAAAAAATGAAATAATTAAATAAAAATTTGATTTTAAAATTTTTTGCAGACGAATAAAATAATTTTTTTCCAAGTCTGTACAAATAATTTATTAAAGTGAAAATTATTATATGTGTAATTGTTTGTGAAAAAGTAAAATTCACCTTCTTTAAGATTAATCAAATGGAAATAGAATTGTTCAAATTTGATTTATTTTATTTTTTTTTAGTAAGACTCTTTAAAGAAGATTATTTTACTAATAAAGTTCGTAGAAAAATGAAAAAAGAATAAGATGATGATAAATGTGATAGGGAAACTAAGGTATCATGCAAAGCAAATGGGAATGGGGGTGAATTTAGCGTAAAAACATGATTTCCTAGAATTCAATCTAACGCATCTTTGCCAAATGAACTGGCGAATGGATGAGTCAGTTCAAGGCTAGCTGAACCATGCAGAAAGCCTTTGGTATTTGCAGACCATATAATTTTATTTTTATACTTAAATTTAATATATTATACCCTTTTCTTTCTCAATCAAATTTCCATTTTGACAAATAAACCAGTAAAAAAAAAATGAACCATAGCATAAAGAAAGTTCAATTTGGATTAGAGATTTAGAAGAAAATGAGATTTAAGAGAATATCAATTGTCGCTAAGGATTTAATTAAACGAGTACTCTAAACCAATTGGGAAAGCGAGATATAGAGATCTTAAAAAAAGAAGAAAGGCGTATTAATTCTGATGCTCAGGGCCGTGCCAAGTGATGCAACTCCCTCTAGATGACCCAAAAACCGGAAGTCTTTTCTCTACCACCATACCATGTCATTTATATTATTTTTTTTTAGTGGAAAAATAATCTTTGCAGTATGACACAATTCTTGAAACGGTCCTGCTGATGCTGATAAAACCAACTTAAAAAAAAAAAGAAGAATAAATTCGTTTGTTAAAATTCAGAAGATAACGAATACAAATCCACCACTAAGTTGACAAAATAAATTGAAATTATACATCATATAAATAATTTTTTAGGGGAAAAAAAATATTGGATTAAATCAGAGCAGCTGGTTGACTGATATGGACAGGTTTTTTTTTTTTTTTTTTTTTGAGTGAGATGGGCAACAACAAACTGCGGAATTTCAACTGCGAAAATATCTGTTTTCGCATTTGTATCGGAAATTTCTTTCTAGTTATATATATATATATATATATATATATATATAGGAAAGGATGAAATATTTATATGAAAAAGGAGATAGTCGGTGGGTCCTATGTAGCTCTGGAATTAGACTCGCAGCAAACTTGCAAGATACGGAAGTGAACAAGAACGCGAGATAGAAAAAAAAAAAGTAGAGGCGACATTCGCTATCACGTAACGCGCATCATCGCGCAAAGGAATCCCCCCTCCTTCCCTTTTTTTTCATTGAGCATCCAGCATCAGAAACACCCTTCTTCTTCTTCCTCAACCTTGCCCTGCTTCTCTCTGCCGACTTGCCAATTGAAATTTACACATCATTTAAACGGAGAACAAGAATTGATTCGCCCCCGTCCCCACCCCTTACTCATTCCCGACCCTCAATACATATATAGCGTGTTGTCGGCAAAATACGAAAATGAAATGATTAAAGAGAAAAAAAAAGAAAGAGAGAGAGAGAAGTATGATGATAAAAAAAAAAAGAAGAAAAGTGAAAGAAGAGAAAAATGTGAGCATAAGTCAGATAGAAGTGCCCCAGTAAGATGATTCTTGTTACATTTGAATTTATTTATAAGTTTTACATTATAAATTGTCTGCAATTTATTCATTTGATAAAGACCGTGTGATAATATCAACAGTACAGCAAGTCTCGTTTATTTCTTTGAGTATAATGTAAATAAATGTATATATATATATATATTTTTTTAATATATCTGTTGAGTTCATTTTATGATTTATATATATAGAGTATATATCATATAATATATATAACCTCAATGAGTAATTAATAGGTACACAGTGAAGAGTTTTATCTCATATGCACTCACACACTCACAAATCACTCGGTGGCAAATTTTTTTCTGGCGCCTATTTCGAGGATTCCTAGACGACTTACCGCAGAAATTTCCTCGCTGCGATTTATTATTTATCTCATATATTTATATTTATTATCAAAAACGTTTTTATTATTTTGAAAAACAAAAATATATATGATATAATTAAATTGAAAAAAAAAATTGTTGTTTCGGTTTTGATAATATATATACATATATGATACAACAACCACACAATCAACAATATGGAGCAACACTTGCAAAACAATAACAATGCTAGAGTCTTTCACGAATCATTATTCTTATATATATATTTGATCCAAGTTCATCCTTTTTTTTAGGTCTCTATGGAAATAAATGGAAAAACACGACGTGTATACGTTTTATATGATTGAAAAAACATTCTCCACCCAATAACGAGAAATTTTGTCGAGGGCCTAGCACCTAGCTCGGACCACATATTTATTACAACTGTGATCGGACTTGGGAAGTAAGGTGATTAGGGCATGAAAAAGCTAGCTGAAATTTTAGGGTAGGTGATATAGCATGAAGTAGGAAGAAGGAGCCGTTACAGTAGGGCCATGCGTCTGTGAGCCCCAACAATGAAAGTCACGATTATTAAAACTAGAAATGAAAACTAATTATTTAATATTTCATGGGGGGAGATCGTTTTATATATACGTATATAAATACTACAAAGAGAATAGTATAGGAATAAATGGACTAGAAGGAATGATAAGATTAGAAATTGTAAAAAAATAAAAATAAAATACAATAATAAACATAATAATAAATATAATAACAAAATATACAAAGAAAAAAAAAAAAAATTATATTGAAAACTTGAATCATAAGACACAATCACACCGACAATGGCTTCACGGTAAAAAAATAATTAAAAACGTTTTTTTTTTTTTTTTATCTTATTTATATATTAATATAGATATATTAAATATTATGAGTTTGTCAAACTCAAGAAACACTTGCAAACACGTTCAAAGTTCAGCCTTTGATTTGAGATTTAATTTTATAATAATAGTATTCAGCAAAATTATAAAGATGATTGATATTAAAAATGTTTTTTTATAATGTGATAGAAGAATTTTCGTATAAAATATTTTATTTTTCCCATGGTAGTATTATGCCACGAACACCCCAATTTGTTATACAATCGTCGGTTAAATAGCAAAATCGCCAAACAAACTCGATATACGTATATTTGATCAACTAATACTAATTAAATGTCTTTGAGTTAAAAAAAAAAGAAATTTGTTCGAGTTGAAAAAATGGCTGGAGCGTTGATTATATATATTAAGGAGATTTAGAAGCAGCTAAGGGATAAAAACAATTTTCAACTTTTTTTTTTTTTTTCATCAAAGTTTCAAATGTCAATCGCAATCCTTAAGAGAACAAATTGTTAGTTAAAATACGAATCAATTTTTTTTTTTTTTTTTTGATATAGGATTGGAGAGAGTTAGTAAAAAATATATAATTCCTTTGAGAGATTTGTTTTTCACAAATCGAAAGTTATAAGCAATTTATTTATTTTTGTTTTTTTACTCTTTTTTTAAAGAAAACATATTTAAATTAACTTTTAATTTAATATTATTTAATTCAATAATCAATAAATGAAAAGTAAATTTGAATATTTAAAATTTATGAAATTAATAATATCAATTGTGATTCAACTAATCAAATAAGGGACATTTATTATAATACCGTAGTTATATCTCTTGTATTTAGTAACAAAAATGAAATTCATTAAATTTTTTTTTAACCCTTATAGGCTACTGAGGACATTTAGGAGTTTGAATTTATTAAATTTTTCAATACATAGAATCGATGGCTGCCGCGGGACGTTCCACACGCTGATTGCTCAAGACCAAGAGCGGATCCAGAGGAGTTTCTCGGAAGGGGGTAATCTGGTGTGACTGGTCGCACAGCACACAATTTTTTCTTACTTTCGGTAATTTAAAGATGCATTCTGTACTTGTTTACCAGAATATAAATATTAGGGTCCGCCAGAAACAAAATTTTCAGCCGAAACCGTAACCGAAAACGAAACTTGTATTTCCTATACAAAATTCATATTATTTTACCTTTTTTTTTTTTTTTTTTTTTTTTACTTATCCATCTGCCCTTTTTTTAGGTGTAAATCTCGTACGACTTTTTTTTGTGTCCGAATCTCATCCCATCTTTTCAAACTCACGTTTCGACCGAAACCGAAACTTCGGTCGGTTCCTAATAAATATATACAACTATTAATTTTTAAAATTGAATTCCCAAAAAAATATTTTTCTCGGAGGGGGGGGGGGGGTAATTACCCCCTTGTATCCGTCCTTGCTCGGGACTGTTGCTATTTATCCTCCGTTGCCAAGCTCCCTGACAAATTCATTAAATAACAATAAGTGATGGAGCAGGCAATCAGGAAATAAGCCTCTGCGAAATTTTTGTATTTATTATTTTTACTTTCTCTTGCCTATATATGTAATATATAGAGAGAAAGTATTACGACGATGTCGAAAATTTTGTTATTTAAATTATTAAAGCTAGAAAATTTTCTAGATATAAATAATAAATAGAAATACGGAAACCCCTTGAAGTTTGGCAACCAGACATTATCAATATATTACGAAAAGAGTGATTAAAAAAGAAAGTGGTATTCTTCCCTTCTTTTGATTCTAGTCTCAGACTAGTTACATAACTAAACTACAGTAGAAGAGCCCTGTATATTTGCAATAGTCTCAAAGCGAGTCTGCTAACCCATTTCTCCTTACTGTGTTTAAACGCAAACAAGAGCGGACTGTGTATTAGCACAAGAGTCCCCACGCTCCGACTTGCTCCCACGTTATCGTTTTATCTGGAGAATTAATTAATTAATTAATTATCTTATAATTAAATATAATATTTGAGCAAAGTAAGGGGATATTTTTTGTTGAATCAAAATTGTTTATCATGAATGGATCGGACTTGTAGCTCGATCGAATAATTGCCGAGAATTTTACTAACAGACAAAACCCTTTAAGTAAAAGGATATTTTTATTAAAATATTTAAATCTCATATTCATTATGTGATTAATATTAAATGATAGTTGAGATTATTACACAGCTACGCCTACATTGACTGTATTATTCCCTCTATCGCCTAATCACGAGAGTCATTGTCTGATTAATATTAAATTTTAATTAAATACAATATTTTTTTTGTTTTTATATATCGATTTGAATAGCTCAGGTACGTATATAGGAATTTTTTTTCTCTTTATTTAACCTTGCTTTTTTTTAAAGGTCTTTTTCGGCATCTAAGACCTCATCCCTATTTATTTCAAATGATTGATGCCAATTCAAATGAAATAAATTTTTCTCGCTTGGGTCGGGAAGCGAACCGGGTACCGTAGGCACAAGAAGCTCTTTTTTTATTTATATTGTTAAATAAAATCCACAATGAATTGAAAGAATTGAATAGTTAGGCCTATTTTTTTTTTCTAATTAATTTAAGGTCTTTTTCGGCACGGAGGCCATTTAGATCGCGTCTCTATTTATTTCAATTTATTGGTAGTCAATTAAATTGAAATAAATTGTCGCATGAGACGGGATGCGAACCTGCGACCCTTCATACACAAGGCCAGCACGCTAACCCCTATATAACTCTATTTTGTGGTAAAACAAAAATATTTTCCCCTTCCCTCCATCCCTCCTCCTAATTTTAATTAATAATTTTCATTTAGTTAGTTGCTACGTAATAATTTCTTTTATAAAATAAAAGGATCTTGATTGCCAAAGAAAGAATGCAAATCATATTTTTTTTTTGTTCAATACCATGTCAGGATTCATGAATGACAATCGAAACATTGAAGTGTTTTTTTATTCCTAGCTTGCTTCCAAATCTTGTCATTTTTTTGTGAAGAATGATGATAGAAATATTTGAAGAGATAGAAAGAGAAAAGAGAGAACGAGAGAAATAGATAGAGAAAAAGAGCGAGAGAGAGTGAAAAAAAAAGATGATGTATAATAAATTCATCTGTGCGTGTACGTATGTATATATATATACACAATATATATATGATAAGTAAATATGGGATGTTTTATTATTATTATTATTATTATTTTCTTTATTTATTTCTGAAATTCACGAATGTCCGACCACGTTAACGTACTCTCCGAGCAAAACGCGGGAATCCGGCATGAGTCCCACGGCCACACCTGCAGGAAAACAAGACAAAACACGTGCAAGTCGAGAGAAGCACGCACACGCGGTGGGCGTGTTGCTATTTTGCAAAAAATATATTAGAAAAAAAAAATAAATATTTGTGGGAATTGAAGTTCGCACGCGAAAAAAAAAATGCGAGCCAGCCACCCCTGGGCAAAATCACTCGCTAACTTTTACAAAAGCTTTGAACTTGTAGATATCTCCCTGCTTTCTCATCATCATCATCACCCTATTTATTTATTTTATATACTTTGAAAAAATTGCTTTTTTTTTATTGAGTGAAAAAAATTTAAATTTGGAGATAGTGTCATCATTTGAGAGTCGATCCATCATTTATCTACTATATAATGTTAAGTAAAATCGTTATGGATTTTTTTTTTTGTTACTAACTAAAGTTTTCAAATAAAAAAAAAAGTAGATGAATTTCCGAGAAACTGTATATAAATCATACTAACTTAAAACAAGAATAAAAAAGTTGAAAAATTAACACTCAAATCGCTTATCATTTTAAGTAGACTTTTAAATTATTTCTAGCATTCATATATATTTTAGAAAAATATATATAGAGGGTCAAAAGTTTAAATTTATAAATTCGACTTTGATACTATAATATCAATTGAAGAAGGAAGAGGTTTGCAGCCAAATGATAAGAGCCTCTATTATTAAATAAACTCTTTAATCCGGACGTTTCGGCATATGGTCACATGCCATCATCAGCTTTCCAAGCTAAAAAGTCATCAAACTTTCACACAACAATACATTATTATAACATTGTTGCAATTACATTAATATATACAGTATAATGTAATTGCAATGTTATAATAATGTATTGTTGTATGAATGTTTGGTGACTTTTTAGCTTGGAAAGCTGATGATGGCATGGTGACTAAATGCCGAAACGTCCGGATTAAAGAGTTTATTTAATAATAGAGGCTCTTTTCATTTGGCTGCAAACCTCTACCAACAATTAATCTCATAAACAGCCACATAATTGTTATAATATCAATGTGTGCTTCTAGTTCCCTCGAATTATATAAGAGGGGCTGTAATAGAAAATTCTGAATAGGGAACGACAAAAAAAAAAATTGGAAATAAAATAAACTAAAAAAAATTCAAATTTTTGCTAACCTCTTCCTAAAGAGAGACCAATCTTATATTAACACTTGGAAAAAATACAATTAAAATTCGGGAATTAAGTAAACTCGCACCTCGAACAAAAAATCTAGAAATAAAACTATACGCAAATCTTAAATATGCTGCCTCAGTATTAAATGGAGGGCTGAGAAACATACTGGTGTAAGTGACATTTTTTTGAAAATGAGTTCAATTTTCCATATCATTTCGATGTTATTATAAAACTAAAGAATATTTCAAAAATTAACCAACTTTTGTAAAATAAACTTTTGTAAGCAAGAAACAATATGTTTTTATTTGAAAATTGAATTGAGAATGATTAATTTTATTTTGCCAGGTGTTTTTTTGTAACAAAAAAATATTATATATATATATATAATATATGCCATCAGAACAAAAGAGATTAGTTCTTAATTAACATGTGAGTTTTTTTTATATAATTACCAGGTAAATGCAAAATACTTTTTTCAATTTAATTATAAGGACCGAGAGCGAAAAAATAAATACTTCTGCGTATTATCCGTTTATTTGTAAATTTCGACCCCCAGTGATATGGAATCATCTTCAGTACAATCAACAGATGTTTTGCAAATCGTTAATTTCTCCCATCCAATATGACAAAATAAATGGATATTTGGTCGACGGTCCTTATAATTAAATTGATCATCCTTACGGCCATCTACAAACAACATACTTTTTTCTCAAAATAACAATTGCTTGACTTACACCACTATGTTTCTCAGCCCTCCAAAAAGTTTTAGTTTTATTATTTCAGAAATAAATTTTGATAAGTTAATTTCCTTCTCCCAATTAAAATAATTTTTTTTTTTTAAGATTGGAGTTAGATTTGACCTTGATTCAGCTTGATGATGAGTTTTTTTTTTTAATTTTACCTCTCGGCTACTGAGGCCATTCAGAAATTTATTGTATAAATATTTATTTTAAATTAAACCGATGGCTACGGGGGACGTTTCACATTGTTATAAAGTCATCGCTTAGCTAATATGCTTTATTTAATAAATATCCAACGAAACTCTAATTTACTTTAATATTATAAACTTGCAATAAAATATAGCTCTATGAAGGCTGAGAATGCTCTTTTAATTTTAATAAAAAAAATTGAATTTTTTTTGTAATGAATCGATTCTAAAAGTTGACACCGAATTTCTTATGAGAAGGCAAGGAATTGTCAAGTTAGCTTATTTAAAAGTTTTTATATAAATCATATTTAAATATCTGTACGTACTTGGAACCTGCTTCTAGATCCTTTCGAAATTTCTTACGTCTAGTCATGCTAATCCTTTATTTTAATAGAGTTAATTACTATTTAAACGTTAAGTATACAACAAGGATATTATAATTTCTTCTACATGGACTATAATTATTCTCTACTGGGTTATCATTGTATTAGTATTATTTATTATTGCTTTTTAGATACACGCTGTTTTCACCTAACTCTAAGTTGGCTACATATTTTTTTTAAATTCTCATTAGGCGAGCATGGATGTTTATTTTTTCATTTTTGTCTTATATAAAAGTGCTACGTTCGGGTGTCTTTTGAGCTAAAGTTTTACTAACATTTCCCTATTCCGATGTATGCTAATTAAATAACGGAAATGAAAGGGAGCTTTATTTTGGAATGCGTTTGGAGCTAGTTAGTTAAAAACTATTTCAGGGTTTTTGGAACAAAGAATGGTGAAATGGCAGAAAGTGAGTAAGAGAGAGAGAGAGAGAGAGAGAGAGAGAGAGATAGAAAGTGAAAGAGAGAGAGAAATAGCAAAGAGATAGAAAGAAGTTCCTTCCGCCTAAAATTTGCATTATTCGAGTTTAAAAACACACAAGTCCCAAATTCACTGGGCTCGCGCGAATCTCCCTCAACGATGTGGCATAAATAAAAAAATAAATATTTATATTATAAATATATTTAAAAAAGAAAATTTCAAAATTAAAAAAAAAAAAAATTGATAAAAAAATAAAAAAAGTAGATAGACAACAGCCAATCTGGAAGGAATATGCGTTTTGGAAGGACGGGCAATCGTATGTATGATAAATAGATAAAGATGATGAAATAATTGTGAAAAGTTAGTTTGGTGTTTGTTTTTCGCATATGTAAATAATTGTATAAGCACGTAGCGCTTGACATATTTTTTTTTTTTTGTTAATTATTTTTTTTATAAATATCCATAAAAATAGCGTGGAATTTTTTTTTTTTTTTTTTAATAATACTTCACTTTTGTCGCAAAATATTCGAGACATGAAACACCCATTGTTCAACAACATCAACAACAACAATAAAATTGGCAACAACGAGGACAGCAATGGACGAACGAGGGTCGCTGCCTGACATGGGACAACGGCCATGGGTGTAATGAGGGCTGAGAGGCAAGGGTACTAGAGAGATGTTATCCTAGGACTATTTACTAACGTGAAGATTAGAATTAGATGTAATCCGTAGGCTTGCTTATCATACGCTAGAGAGAAAGATTCACTAATATTTACATAATTTAAGAGTTGAGACGCAGAGCTAAGCTATATAGAAAGATATAGAATAGATATGATATTTACACGGCTACATAGATATCGTGACCAACGGGTATTATGTAAGAGATATGTTAATTTGAAGGGTATTTTAAGGGTGCGGACATCCATCAACCTTGTTACATTTTTTTTTTTTTTTTTTTTTTTTAGAAAAATCCGGGAGGTTTCCTTCGGAAAATTTATTAAACTACTAAATAATCTAGAGTAAAAGAAATATAATAAATTATAATTACTTCAAATTTGGAAGACATTTTAGGCAAAATTTTATTTATAAATAAAATTTTTTTTCTCAAGAAATATATGGAAAAATAAGAAAAAAAAATAAGCTGTTAATGTCCTGAAGATAGCCGAAAAGCTGGAAAACTTCGCTTAATTTTTTTTTTCTCCAGGCTGTTTGAAAATTAATACTAATATTTAATAGCCTATATTATTCTAAAAGTAATTTTAAGATAAAAAAAATTATATTATCTGATTGAGATGCTATTCTTATGTGATATTAAAAGAAATTATAAAACGTTTGTTTTCCGAAGAAAACACTCTAGAGAGGAAGAAATTTTTGACTTCAAGTATGAATCACTAATATTTAGGCATATATGCATCTAAATTTCTATTTTTTGTCTCTATTTTATATTTATTTTATTTATTTTTTTTTTTAGAAAAATAACAATTCTCAAATTTTTTGCTCTAGAGACTTTGTTTTTAAAATATTTATTTAATTGCTCCAATTAGATATATTTTATTTATTAAAGATTACTCTTCCTATATATTACTAATCAATTTCAATATAAATAAATACTATTTTTTTTTTTTTTTTTTGGAAAGCATTAAATTGGGTTAACTACGAAATTTTAATAGGAATAATCTTCCTTTATTGGCTACCGATACAAATGAAATAAATAGAGAAGAGGTCTAAATGGCCTTCGATGCCGAAAAAGATCTTAAATGAAATAAAAAACAATCTTGCTTTATTGTACCAATCGATCAACAATTAAAAAATACGAAAAATTCATTTCCTAAAAGATGAATTTTTTAAGGTTATTGTTTAAATATGAGAAGTGAAATGTTTTTTTGTTTATTATTATCAAATATGCAGTTAACGAGGAAATGGACTAGTCAAAATTGAATCTCCCTACCTTGAAAAAATTCTATACGAAAAAAGTAAAAAATAATTAGAAAAAGCTATATTTCATTTATTGCATTTCCATTTCAATAAATAACTAAGTTGGAGTCCCTATCAAAAAAAGAGTGATGAATTATCTAGATGACCTGGAAGCAGAGAATTTGAGAAACGTTATTTATTCTGGGGATGGGTCATGGATCAATCCTATTGACGATTCCAAATAAATAAGTAAGAGTAACATAGGTTGTGGGTCCGACACTCAGGGAGGTTGTAATAGTACACGCCAGAGAGAGAGAGGTTGTGGTAAATGGGGTGGTAGTGGTAGTGGGGTTCACAGAGGCATGGCATGCACGTTTCCGGCAGCAGCCGCGGCGGCGCTGTACACGCCCAGATGCTCGAGCGGGTAGGGAAGCAACGTGAGTGGGTGGTGGTGGTGGTGATGGGGCAAACTCGCCAAGTGATTACCTGTCGGGTAGGGAAGGCCGAAGCTAGGGTAGCCCGAGTAGCCGCGGCCGGCGGCGTATGCCGCATATGCGGCCGCTGGGAACCCTAAAAAAAACAATGCACAAAAAAAGATTAGTTCATCAATTAACTAAGTAATATACTACTACAGTGAAATCTCGGTTTTTTTTTTCATCAAGTTGAAAAGAAACGTTTTTTAAAATATAATCTACTTCTTTATAAAATTTGTCAATCTGCTGAGTTGTGAAAAAGTGGATAATCTCATAAACCGAAATTCCTCTGTGTATAAAATCAAAATAAATAATCTTAACAGTAGTGACAATTATATTTTAATACATTTCACGGTTTCAAAGGGAATTTTTTTTTATAGTTACTTTTTTAAGTATAATTTCCCGTGAAGACTTGTTCGCTAACCAGTTTTTTCATTTTTACTTTTTCTTACTTATAAACTAATATAAAAAAAATGAGAGCTCAAAAAAATTCTGTCAAGATTTAAACTGATATACCCGTTTCAGGAGTCCCTAAAAAAGCGGCAAGTTTTGTGTATGTTTGTTAATAAAATACCGTAACTCTAAAACGAAAAAATGTATGAATAGCCAGATAGCATCGATCAAGGCATTCAATAAATTCAACCCAAAAGTACTTTACAGAATTACATTTCTAGAATTTCTCAGTATCCCCTTCTTTTCTTGCTTTTGAATTTTTTTAATCTATTTTCTTAAAATTCTCTTAAACAGATAAGAGAAAAGAAAGAGATTAGCAGTAGCGTCATTTCAAATTTTTCTTGGAGGGGGAGGCAAACTTTTTTTTTTCTTAAAATTTAATTACAAATAGGTATCACAAATTTGGCAATATTTAATTAAATTAATTTTTTTAAATCTAAATACCCTTAGATATATTTTGAAATATTTTTTTTAGAATAATATAAAATTTAAAAAAAATCAGAGGCCCTCTCTGCCCCCCCCCCCAATGATGATGGTGATTAGAAATACAAAGCTGTGAGTGTTATTGGAGATGATTAGAAAGTTTGAGAATCACAGCCTGAGAATTAAAAAAAAAAACGCCTGCAATAGAAAACATGGGCAACCAAGTATACTATATAAATGCATATATCGTTCAGGCGCTTGAAATTTAACTTTTGATATTTATTTTAAATAATTCAATAAATTCAAATTTATTAAATGGTTATAAAATCTGTTTTCCATTTAATAATTATTTTCAAATATTATATTCAAAGTTATCATGTTAATTGAATGTGAAATATAAAACATTTAATGGGTTTATATGTTTCAACAAACCTAAAAAAAACTTTTTAATTAAAATGAAATAAAACTTTAGAAATTATTTTTGTTTAAAATAAAAATGAAAATTTTATTTTATCAAGAACGGAAGTAAAGGATTAAAATGTGTTTTTTAAGAAGAGAACGAACGCGAGAGAATAAAATTTATTCCGTAAAACATAGAAATTGAAATTAATAAATATTTATTTTAATAAAATAAACAATTAATAATTTATGGTCTCATAAGCTCCCTCACTGATGTCATATCAGTGATATTGTATCTACATGAATAATATGCAAATTACTTTATTTTGTTTAAATAATATTATTAATATAGGCTATATATAATAAAAAATTTTACTCACCATCAGGTAAAGTGCCCAACGACCACATAAAATCTAGAAATTCAAACAAAGACAATATATTAGACTAACATTGATAAACCTTTTATATATATTTATATATATGTTTGTATGTATATACTAAAAAATTTTATATAAAATACTACTTTTAAAAATTCAAATTTTTATATATTGAATATATATAGAATTTGTATTGATAAAAAAGTGTCGTTTATTGGAGAATATTTTTCCGCAAAAAAAAAAAAAAATGAGAAAATAAAATCAATGAAAAATAAAAACGTTTAAACATCAAAATGGACATAAAAATTTAACACGGATTATGAAACAATTAAAAAAAAGTTAAAAAAATTTAAAAAAAATTAAACACAACACATGTTTAGGGCATCCATGAAATTTCATAACAGCTATTGTGATATGAGGCTACTACGTCTGAGCACTAAATGATAACACTATAATGTAGTCTAGAGAGAGAAAGAGAATAGTAAGAACATAATGGAAAAAGTGAGTAAAAGTGAGTAGCTACTAGCTATACGGTAATCATGCACGGTAAGCCAACTAGTATAGCTCAAAGATACAAAGGTTTTCTGGACAAGCGTTTTAGGCTGCCGATTGATTGATCCCTTTTTATAGAGAAGCTTCATTATTTCTCTTTGGAAAAAAAAAATTAGAATAAAAAATTAAATAAAAAAAAAAAGAAGAAAGGTTTTCAATTAAGCAATGAGCAGCAACTAAACGTTAGTCCACCGATCGTTAATCTTATAACTAAGAAATGGAAGTATTCCTATGGTTAATTCTTGATTAAAATGGAATAAGGCTAGGCTAAAGAAAATTTATGGACAGCCCTTGAATTTTTAATTACAAATAAAAACAAAATTTTGTTCTTTTTTTTTTTGAAAAGTTATAAGATCAGCGATTTAACAAATAAACAGAATAATACAATCAAATTATACAGCCTCATTATAATTTTGATTCAGGTGTAAAACAATTTTGATGGATAATAAAACTCTAGTCATATAAAATTTACAATTCAAAACGGTATACAATGTAATACCACATTAGAGTTTTATAACGACTCTGAAGCTCCTTTCATATTCCATTTAGAGCATTTTAATTGATAATTATAGAATTTATCGATATATAATAATTATAATATATTTATATGTATATATAACGATAAATAGTATAAATTAATAAATATTCAAAAAATTTAAAATTTATATTTCCAGGCAAATAAGACATAAGATTCATAAAAGTATATATCTTACATCATTCATGAAGATACGTGAAGTTGAGCTCTTCATCAAGTTCAATATTTTCTGGACCACTTTTCATCGATTAGGATTTTTTTTTGTTTTTGTCCCTAAAGGAAATATTATTTTTCGAATATTTTCTACTTTACAATATTAATTAATGTATTTTTTTTTTTTTTTTTTTTTTTACTTAAAGTTAATCAAGAAAAAGGAAATTGAATATTTAATTTAATAAAGTTGAGCAAATTCAATTTTCTCTTTTATATAAAAAAAAAAACGAATTGTTTTGTCTTTCTCAAATAAGATGGCTTCTCCTGTTTGTATTTATTTTTTTGTTTGTCTCGACCGAATTCAACTAAGAAAATGAAGTTCAAATAGAGTTTCTGATGAAGCTGTTGGTTGAATGTATGAACTTATTTCACCTCTTGGCTGTCCGCAAAGGGGCGTAAAGCCCGTACACCAGACCATCGTAAAACGTTACGTTATAAAAAGTTGGTATAGAGGAGTCGAAAGCCCTCATAAAGCCCTAACCCTTTCTTACTACTTCGAAGCCTTTGGCCAACCAGTCGAGACAATCATAATAGCGACGATTTAAAACAAAGTTACATTAAAAATCTTAATACTCAATTTTAGGATGTCGTAAAAACTTTTATGAATACAATTTTATGAACGGAGTCAGGAACAAGACCCTTAGTTTCTTATCCTATATTTGCCTAGGGGTTTTTCTATTATCGATGGGGACATTTAATGGCATTATAATTTATGGCGACTGTCGAATTTGCAAAAAAACCAGGAGAATTGGAGGGGTAGAATTGGGAAAAATTTGACGGAATGCTGAGTTGCATATCTCTTGATGGTCGGTGACTCTTCATTCCAGCTCCATACACTTCAAATTGATTTTGGGCTACATTACATTAGCTCGGTTTGTTGAATCCCTTAAACTCTCTCCGAAATTTGCTGAGATGATCAGAAAATATTTCTTCGTCTGTTCTTCATTATCTGATGATTAATTTTTAAGAGGAAATATTAGGACTTGGACTACTAGGTCTACATCTAAGTTCTATCAGCTAAACTAAGGCACTAGTCTAAAGAGAGTTTGAAATATTATTTAAATAAATAAAAACGACACAGTTTGGATGAATTTTCCAAAAACAAAAATAATATTTTGGAATTATTTTTATTCTATTTGTATTTTATACAAGTTCCGAAAATTTAACAAATAATTGTTCTGCTTTATACTTTATTTTACTAAGTTTTTTTTTTATTTTTGTTCGTGACTAGCCACGATTCTAGTATTTTCTTTTTTCTCGTCTAATGAAACATTATTTTACAAAAGAGAATACAGTTATTAAACTTTGGTATCTAACAAAAACACACAACATAGAAGAAGAGTTAATGTCTACTTAGACTAGGCCTACCAGAGTTGTTAACAATGTTAATCGTTTAAATCTATACTCTAAATAAGTACATTTATTTTATTAATTTTTATATATATATATTTTCAATTAGTGTCTTCATTATTTAGAACACAGGCATTTGGATGGACACTCTCGAATAAATTACAATTCATCAAAAATGCAAAAAACAACTTAGAAAATAAATAATATAATCTTTATCTGAACAATTTACGTAAAAAATCTACAATACTGTACTATTATTTATATATATAAAAATTTTACTATAATGTTAGATTGATAAAGATAAAAGCGACCGCAATTGAAAAAATATTTTGTTTTATAAAATATATAAATATTAAGTTCCCCCGAAGCCGATTCATCGATCCTTTTTGTGAGGTATTTTTTTTAGAAAAGACAAATTTCTACTACTATATTAATAATAATTATTAAAGAATATTAAGAAATTAAGAAAACACACAACTTCAAAATTTTATAGCGCATCTGTAGAAAACTAAACTATTAAAGTATGACTATTTATAAAAAAAGGGAAGAGATTAATATCAACCTACTCTAGAAATTAGAAAAATAAATCTATACTATTGATAGCTTATATTTATAAAAAGTATGTATAATATATTTATATATGTATAAGACTTCACAAAAAATTTGATGTAACAGACTTCGGTTTTTGGCCAATTGATAATTAAAAATGGTGGCCCAAAAAAAGCAGTCACTTTATCGTTTGAGTGACATCAAAGCATGACCAAAGAGATCTTAAAATTGAGCAGAAAAAATACAATATGTTCCAAAGAGCTCAATGGATTATTTAGTAAAAAGTAAAATAATATTTACAATTTATTAGATAAATGGAATTCAAGGAGCAGAACCCATTCAGCTCATTGGAATTTATGTTCTAATATCATCATATTCACATCGTTAATATCATCATCATATTTACTTATTGTCTGATTTATTTAATAATATTTAAGGTCAAGCTTTTGATGCACTCAAATAAATAATTATAAAACTATTTATTATATAAACTAGAAACTAAACTATTTATTTCCTAATTAGCTAATTTTTGCCTACATTTGATATGTTTGGCCTGAAAATATCACGGTTAAAAGTTATTTATAATTCATAACAAGCTTTACTAAAAAACTAATAAAACAATTATAAGAATAATACTTTGATTTGATTCTCTTTCAAAATAGTTGTTCTTTCGATGACACTACAAGCCACTTTATTTGATTATTACACTAAATACCCAGTATAGTGTAAGTATTAGAGATTTATATATGTATATAATATTTATATAAATACTGCAGTAGCCTACTATTATATAGATAGTAAAATTCTGAGAGGCCTCGTGACTTACGATTCTCGTTTCCTTGTGCGAGGAAGCGGAAGTCTTGTGTGGGTAAAACCTGTAAGCAATAAGTACCTACGGAAGCCCGAAATGGGCCCCGGTACCTCATACCTACAACTACATATTTACTTAGATATGCCACTGAAAATGTCTTTACAAGCAATAATTCAGTGACCCTAATGCTTGAGATATTAACGTATACGGTACATAATTAATTACAGATATTCAGATATGTAATCAGTGAAAACACGTAACTAGTTAAAGATATATATCATCATTATATATAAATTAATTTATATATAATGTAGACAATATAATAATATAGACATTATGAAATTTCATGAGTCTTTGTTCAAATGAGAAAAAAAATATATAAATATTTTTAATTGAAATAAACGAAAGCGAATATATATATCTATTAATATTTGGAAGTGGCTGGAGGTGAGCATCATTCCAGACCAGGTTGTTATTTTGAATTATTTAGTAATACTGACAAAATTGAAATAAGTCTACTGTCCGTTTTGTAGGCAGTGTAACTGCAAGCCAGCACTCGCATCCTTTCATTTAATCATGTCCTATTAAATATATTACTTTTTTTTTTTATTTCTTCAACATAAATTCCAACAAACACTCGCGTTCAGGCTTTGATATGTTTCATAATTCCAAAATAAATAAAGGGATATAAATAAAAATCGATGTTGTTATTATTTCTCCCTTGAAAATTCAAGCTAATTCTAGGGTCTAAGCGTTTTTTGATTGTATTATTTATTTATTTTTCTAACTACTAAAGAGTGATTGACTCCCTCTCAAAATCTAATACTATTCCGTGCAGTGTCTCGTTGTGCTCTAAGCCGATTTTTTCTACTTATTTTTTTTTTTTATTGTCATTATAATACTATCAATTGTAAACTGAAAATTTCAAAATAATACTGTTAAACTAACTAACTTGGACGTTATCACGCAATCAACTACACTTTTTTTTAGAATATATAAATAGATATATAAATATATAATATGTATAAAATCTAAATCTACATATAAATCTCATAAAAAGTGAATATATCACATTAAAAATATATCAAGTTAATAGTCCAAATTTCTAACTAAGGCTTAAGGCACGGAAGAGTTTGTATTTTAGCGAGACAACTGCAACAGAACCTACCAACAGTCTTTTAATTAAGATTATCTACCTAGCTAATAATGAGGCCGCTTTGGTTTCTAAAATCTACAAAATACTAGTTAAATCACAGCTGTTTCTCTTTGATCGAAGAGAATCAAGAGCGATAGGAAAAAGGGATATGAGAGGGAGATTGGATTGACTGAGATGCAAAATCAAATGTGAAATAAGTATAAGAACAAAGAAAAAAAAAAAAGAATAAATAAATAAAGGAGAGATGGAATGCTGCTCGGGAAATTGTTATGGTTATATCAAGAGATAGATAGAGAGAGAGATAAGAGAGAAAAAATCTCTGGCAGATTTTAGCCTATAAGGGTGGATTTATGCCAGAGAAAACAATGTTCCTGTTGGGAATTGAATATTCAACAAATCACCAATGACAAGAGATAAATACCAATAGGCGACGAGGATTTTTTTTTTTTTGTAATGGATGCTGATTCATCCTTTAAATCAAATATTCAAATAAACTTTCAAAAAAAAAAAAAAAAATATATTAAAAATTGTGTCTATCTAGTTAAAATTTTATGTATCAAATTGAAATTACTTTATAAAACGAATGTATAGACCTAATCTAATTGCGTATTAAATAATAATCTGATTTTAGATAAAAATAATTTTTTTTTCTTTTTAGAATATTTTTATAATCTACAAAATTTTAAAATATGGAGGAAGTAGATATTGGAAAAAAAAAAGAAATTCGTAAATTTGAAAATAGGTGTTTAATAAAAATATAATTGAATAAATAATGATTCAATATCTAATAAAAGTGTAAAATGGCTGTTATTTATTAATCTTAAGGTAGGTAGATTTGTAGCCAGGAGAATAAAAAACTATTTTAATTTCTTTTGGTCGACGTTTCGGACGCCAATCGCGTCCTTCTTCGGGACCAAAGATTGTTAAAAAGCACACATTGATTTTGTTGTGGCATGTATAAAATACTTGATATCTTTTAAAATATAAGATTCTGTTTTGCAACATCAAACTGTATTTATTTTTAATTAGTATATTAGTTTAATTGTAGGCGTAATACCCGCCAAATGCGGGCCCGATCGACTAATAATTTTTTAATATGGAATATTATCTTTTATTGGGCATCGATGATATTGAATCTATGAATATTCAGATTTTAATCAAGTAGAATTTGATTCCTATATAATTCCAATAGATGATTTAAATCTTAACGGATTCCGGTTATTAGAAGTAGATAATAATATTGTTTTACCTATATTAACTCAAATGCAGAGAAATTTCATATTAGTCGAAATAATTTAGAATATAATGAGATATAATGAGTTTCATCTAAAAGACTGCGGTTCTATTTTTTCAAATTAAATTTTGATAAACAATATTCATGCAGAGGCGTACCGAGGCAGTTGGGGGCCTGGGGCGGAACTAGAAGAGGGGGTCTTATATTGAATTTTTTTTTTGGGGGGGGCCTCATCTTTAAATATCCCTCTCCTCCATACACAAAAATATTTTTAAAATACCGTATATCCCTGAACCCCAAGGGCCCCGGGGCCTCTCAAAGAGAAATTTTCATTAAATTTTTTTTTTTTTTTTTATCTAAATTTTCCCATTTTTACTTGAGCCCCAAGGGCCCCGGGGCCTTTCAAAGGGAAATTTTCATTAAATTTTTTTTTATAAATATATGGGGGCCTATGCCGGCTCGGGGCCTGGGGCGGACCGCCCCCTCGCCCCCCCCCCTCGGTACGCCACTGTATTCATGTCGTTATCATATTTTAAATATTAAAAATAAATTAACATTTTTAAAATAAAAAAAAACCTGGAAAAATGATTAAATAAAATTATTTATCATTAGAAAATTAAAAAAAATATTTTTAATTTCATTCATAAAAAAAAAATTTCCCTTCCTCCATATTTATTCAATAAATTACATATTCAAAAAAAAAAATTTCCTTTCCTCCATATTTTTATATCCTAAATAAATTTTTTTAATGTATTAAAATTTTTTTATAAACTGTATATTTAAATATATAAAAACAAGTGTCTCTGAATTAGGTTCTAACAATATTTGTTTGTGAATTCTTGAATATTAATTTAGAGATATTATAAAAAAATGAATTAAATATAGAAGTGCAATAAATATTTCCAAAGACAACATGCAATAATCTTTGAAGAGTATATTCACTTGTGAATAAATTTTCGGTCATATTAAGAACGACCTTGCATGTAAGAATATATATCTGATTTTTATCATGCCAATCCAGCATTTTTATTAGATATTATTAGCTTGCACCATGCAATTTTTATTTAATAAAAAAAATTCATATTTAATTTTCAAATAATTAATTAAAATACTGTATATCAATTATAAGATTGGGAATAATTTACTGGATTAATTATGTTTAAAACCTGGCTATAAATCAAATTTTATAAAATTTTATATAAACGATGTAATTTGTAAATTACATAATTTTTTTTTTATTTAAATTGACTTTGGATAAAAGTTGAAATAAGATATAAAGAATGCTGTGGGGAGGGGGATGAAACCCTATGACATTTTACTCGTCGACAGACCATTAAAGCTGATTTTTAATAAAGCCCCGAAGGGCTGAGAGGGAAGGGTGTTAAACACGCGATCATAATATTAACACGATATTATTAACTGAGCCAAGCATCTCCCTTAATTAAAATAATCTTTCTACCTAAGTACGAGGGGGGAAGAAGAGTTTTATAAATAATTAATGTAATTCAATATTTAGAGAAATTTAATACTAAAACGTCTATTTAATTACTAAAAGTTAAAAAAAAAAATGTATTGATAAGATTGAAAAAAGACTAACCATCGGTGTTAGGTTTTTGCAAAGTATTTTGTAAAATATTGCAAATGTGAGTGAATAATTAAAAGATTTAATATTGAAGATGTAATACATGTTCCTGCAATAATTAATCAATGCCAATAACTACAAATTTGAGTAATAGTTGGGGTTTGCAAATTTATCATTAGAAAAGAAAGCTCAGCAAAAGTGATTTAATTTCAACCGCATAGCTTTAGCCTTAAGTATATGGTATAGTATATGGTGTATAATGAATTAATTTTAATGATCAAAAAGGTAAAACGAAAAATCTGTTACAGATGATTTTATTTTACCTTTTCAAATTTAAAATTATTTCACTATTTACCATGTAGCTATCAGGTGGTGACTTAATTGTGGCGCTCACCGTACCTAAATGAAAAAATTTAAGTGAGGTATTTCATCAATTTAGTTGAAATTTAAAATAATATTGTAATTTATCAATATTTACTTGTTATAACGTATAATTTTTTATACAGGCCAAGCTATTGACCGTTTTCATCAATAAGAAAAATTTTGATATTTTTGATACCCTCAAATTTTGTATTCTTAAATATTATTAATTGTAATTAATGAAGGCGGGAGTCCTAATGAGCAGTAATGTGATTAAAATAAGACATTTTGTCTCCAAGTATATTTTTTTCTGAAATAAAGAATTTATATTTGGTTGCCTAGTGTCAGGTTCCTTTTCAAGACAATTAGTTCCGGGTCTACTGTCCCCATTAAATTAAAAAAAAAAAAGATTAAGATTTTTAAGATTAAGATTTTTTTAGTATAGTAGGCTATACTACATCAATTCACACTGAGGATTTTTAATATTATTAGTATGATAAATATAAAATTTAAAAATATTGTTAATATTCTGAAGTAGAATTTCTAGGGTCATAATCACTTATGGAACTTTCTTAGTCGATAGTCAACGGAGTAATAGAAAAGAAAAAGTGGTGCAAAAGGGAAACAAAAAAGCCAGTGAGTATGTAATGAATTAGGAAAAGTATATGGCACTATCTCATAGGCCCGTTTGTGCGCCCGGTAAGGGCAACACGGGTCAAAGTCCCACGGCAGGTATTGCCGGTGGAGCATACATCGCGGATACATCCAAAGCCTGAACGCCGAGCAAGTCGGACATGCTATAAGTGAGCGCGGCTGGGTGATGCCGTAGTGCAAGTGCCCGTTTGCAGGCGGCGGCCGCCTGTACGGCACCGGCCGCCGCCGCTGCCGATGCATAAAGCGGTGCGGCGGCGGCCGCTGCAGCTGCCGCCGCCGCTGCGCTCGGGTAATGGAATAAGGGCATAACGGCCCCGGCACCGCCGCCGCCGCCACCGCCACCACCACCCGGAAGTGGGTAAGGAGCGTAGCGGAAACTGGACGCAGCGCTGGCTGTCCCGGCAGGACCACCGCCACCACCCCCTGAGGCGGCAGCTGCGGCGGCGGCTGCAGCCGCTACACCTGCCATACCCCCGGCCCCTGGCGACACCATGAGCAACTCACCGTAAGCGCCGCGGCCCGCCGCGCGTGTCTTGGCTAAGTTGGCTGGCAACATAACCTCTTTTGGTTGCGCTTTCTTGCATTCCACCTGAAACAAACAAACAAAATATTAATTTAATGAAGTTTAATATCATAATTTCATAATAATAATATAAAATCCTAATATAATAATAGTGTTGGAAAGTATGCTGACTATAGGGGGAATAAAATCAGGGGCGCCGGAACGAATTTGAATCAGGGGGGGGGCAAAAAATTTTTTTTAGAAAATTAAAATAATTTAATATGTTTAAATAGTATAAAACAAAAACAAATCTACTATAAAACTTTAAAAATTTTAAATAAAATCACAATTTTAATAAAATTAAAATTTTAAAAAATTTGGTAGTGATTTTATCAAAAATTTTTGGAAAAAAATGAATTTCTAACTCTTAATTTTTTTTTAATTTAGAAGATTTTATTTTTCAAAAGTAAAAATATATCATTTTTAAAAATAAATGAAATAAAAAAAGAAATTTTGCCCCCCCTCTGCCCCTCCCCTGTAGGATGCCAGGGGGGGGCAATGTACCCTTGGCCCCCCCAGTTCCGGCGCCTATGAATAAAATAGCATGCTAATTTTTCTTAAATAGACTGCAATTTATTTGCATTTTTAATCAAATTAGAAATTAATTCCTAGTATTTTAAGATTAAAAAATATTAATAGGCCATTATTATTAGATAAATGAAGGTGATTAAATGATGATGTATTGGCTACCATTTAATTTAGAAAAATAGGGACGAGATCTAAATGACGTTAGGAAAAGACTTATATTGTTACTCCTGAAGGAATCATGATGAGTAATTATACAGTATTTTCATTCCTAAGAAATAAAATTTATTTAATTATATTGGCTTTCAATTGATAGACTATGGCTTCTGATGTCAAAAGACAAGCAAGAAATTGATGGTTTATTGGCTTCACTTGCACCTTTAAATTTTCACACATGAAAAGTAATTAAAAGAATTTTCATATAAATTTATAATAGGCATTCAATTTCTATATAAAATGTGTTTGAAAATAATCAAATTTGTGCCTCCCCTTTGTTTATGTTGATTGTGAAAAAGTAAAAAAAAAAAATAGGTCAGCTTGAAAAGAATTCGGTTGAGATTCGATCACTTCTATAATTCATTTTTCTTAAAATCGATTTCTACTGACGCCCGAGATTCCTTTATTTTCCTTAGGAAATGTTGCCAAAATTCTACCTTAAATAAAAAAAACAAAAAGAATGTTGGAATATTTCAATGGAAGGGGAGGATCAAATGTATTGTTTGTTGAAAGAGAAAGAGGGGTGTGATATACTGTTTAAGTGAATAATTTAACATTCCTATTTTTATTAAAGTAAGAAATAAAATTTTTATATCAACATTTTTTTAAGATTTACTCTCTTAAAACAAAGAAGAAATAGTAAATAAATAAAAAGACCTTTTGAAATGGAAGAAAAGTTATTATTATTTTGATTATGTACTTCTTAATGATAAGTGAAATAAAAAAAAAAAAGCTGGAAGAAAAGTTTCAAAAAGTTTATGAATTAGCTAAATGAAAATAATAATGTTGCCTGAAATCTTTAGATAATTTGAAAGTTTTGTTCTTAAAGTGAAGACAAAGAAGGAAGAGAAGAAGGGCAAGGATGGTGTGGGGGCGGGAGTGTTGGGGTGGGGGTCCGGGGGTGCGAATTTAGTTTTCTCAATGGGGAACTATCAAACAGTCGGAGTGTGTTCTTTATCCCTGGGTCCCTCCCTTATCTTTCTCATCCGTATCCTTTATCCTTTTGGATGAGCCAACTCGATCCTTACAGGCAGCAGGCAGTCCCTGTGTTGACTCGGTCAACTTAAGAGACGAGACCCTAAAGAACCCACACCCATATATTCGCCCACACGCCCCCTCCCTCATTTTATCCCATACCACCATCGTGACAAACATGGCCCGACATCCATTCTGTGCCAACTCAAGGAGAATTTGCGTTTGAGAATAATTAACCTTAATGAATTAAAGAAATTCTCAAAATTATTGTTAAAACTTCCCCAATCTACCTCTCACTCTCTCTCTTTCTACTCTTCAACATCACTTCTCTCATAGAAGAAAGTTGCAATTAATTTCAAGTGGAAAATCCTGATTTTATTTCAAATTTGCACAATGCGTTTTCTTGTTCTTAAACTTTGTATATAAACAACAAATTTAACGCTTATGTTTGTTTAATTGTTATTTTTCATGTCATCAAATTTCCTTTAAAATTTTGTAGGCCTATTCTTTCTGAGTAAATCAAGCCCTTGTCTTTTAGACCATTAAAGATAGGTCATGTTTTATGTTCTAGGGGTCAGTGGTTTGCTTTCCATTTCAGTTAACCCGCATTTATGGGTAGACATATTAAAGAGAGATACCAATGAAAAAAAAGTCGACCCGTCGCAGCGGCCTGTCGTTCGCTTGAATAAGGATGAAGACTGAGAGAAGAAATGCTAGTCATTTTTAGCTTGGGTAGCTCACAAGATGTGTGTGTGCCCCTTTGAAATTGATTGAGATTGAAATTATATTAGCTCTAATCGCCGAGCAAGGAAAAAGCAAAAGAAAGCAAACAAACTCTTAATACTTCCATTTAGATGATATTCCAATAGATTCCAATGGCCCATTGCATTTAAATAGACGAAACGTCTCTAAGACTATATTATCAAGTAAGATTTTAAATTCTTAATTAAAAGATAGGGACGTGAAAAATTTTTCTCTTTCTGAGCGAATATCTCAAAAAATTTTAAAGATATCGAAGCCAAATGTTTGTTAAATAAAAACTATTGTAGAATAAATAAGGATTATTATTATTTTGAGATTATTTAAATAAATAAGGATTATTTTGAGAGAATTCAAAAAAAAAAAATTAATCTCCCAAAAAGAATGGCAGAGGCTCAAATTTGAGTTTTTGCCAATTTCAGGAGGCCAAAAGTTAGTCTCTTATTTTTCCTATTTTTTCTTCCCCTTTTTTGCTTTCTCTTACCTATGTACTGTATATATGTAATATATATAGAGAGCGAGAAAGTATTATATTCATGTCAAAAATTCGAAATGTAGAGATTTTGATGAATATACAAGTTTTGAGGTCCACCGAGTCCAAAAAAGTGGTTTTCGCAACATGGTCCCCCTGAGGCGTGAAAATAAGCTTTTGAACAATATCAGACAAAAAGTACTAGTAATTTACTGATGTACTTTTTCAGTTTTTTTTTTTTTTATTTTCTCAAAATTCGCTACAACGATTTTGATTAAAATTCATAATTCATTATTTTTTTAGATGCTCTTTAAAATTCTCATTTAAGCGGGGTTTTCTTATTTAAAAAAAAAAAAAACTGTTTAAAGTTTTTTAAACATTATCATATTATTTATTATTAATTTTTATAAGAGTGAACAGAAAGGGGAAGATGCTGGAGGGATCTATAGTATAAGGCTGGATGATGGTTGATCTCTTCCGGTTTTCAAGCCATTTATAACGCATTGACGTCTACCCTTATCGAGCTAATGTTACCTGCATTAGGTTGAATTCAAACTGAGGGATGAGAGCAATTGATATTCCTTGCTACTTTAGTCATTTTCTTAAAGTTTGCTAAGTAGTTTACATATGATAAATTTTTTAATATAGGCTACATATTTAATTTCTTAATTAAACATTAACGAAGCAATAGTGAATATTTTGTAACAAACAAAAAATAATTTACATTACAATTATTACAAGAATTTGCTTTAACCGGACCCCCTCGCCCCTGTTCCTTATATATGACTCTACTTATATTTAATTATATTAATGCAGCTATTTTTATTTCGTTTATTAGGCACTTCAAGTCAACGTTTCGGTCAGATTTGCGACCATATTCAGGGCTGAAGTATGTCAATAAAATTTCTCAAAAAGTCAAATGGCACAATTGTCTAAAAAATGTATTGCCATTTTATTTTACACAATTGCGCCATTACTCTTTTTGAGGATTTTTATTGACACACTTCAGCCCTGAGGATGGTCGCAAATCTGACCGAAACGTGGGCTTGAAGTGCCTAATAAACGAAATAAAAATAGCTGGATTTGCTCTTTCTTTATTCCTTACTATATCAATGTAGTTTTTGAACGCCTTGTGCTTTTTATTTGAATTTTTGACCTATTTTTATTTATATATTATAGAGTCTACTTATATTTCAAATAAAAATAACCTATAGTTAATAAAAAAAATTTAATTGAATAAATTAAATGAAAAAAAAAAACGACATCAAAGGGGAAAATTTTTTGAAGAATTGACAAACAAATCCAACTAAAAAATATAGAATTGATTAGAGTATTTCTACAAAACTAGAAGTGTGTATTTGTATTTTGAACTTTCAGCTACCTGACATTTTTCCAATATATTGTATTTCGTTATTGGATTATGGAAAAACAATATTATTGGGTTTCATTAAGATTGGTCAACATCTTTAATAAAAAAAAATTGGTTTTTATTAAATAGGTAACTTTCTTGGGGTAAAAAAATCAAGCAATTTTCATAAAAGATGATTTTATTGAAAATAATAAAATCAGGGATTTGTTTTCCGTCCCAAGCGACAAAAATTTATTTCAAATGAAGATTTTTTTGCCTTCCAATCATTTGAAATAAATAGAGTCGGAGTCTAAATGATTTTAGATGGCAAAAAAATCTTCAATTGAAATTAAATTTAAACTAATAACCATTGGTTCTAGTAGAAATATTATAAGAAGGTAAAATTAATTACAATTAAAAAGACTAGGTAATAGGGTAATTAATTTTAAACTGGTAACCGTTGGCTCTAGTTCAAACATTAGGATTTAATCAGAGGATTAAATTCAAGTAAGACAACACAAGATTTTTGTTTCAATAATTTATTTATTAACGTAAACCCTTGATACGTATTTCAACACAAGATATGTCTTCCTCAGAAGTGAACAGTATGTAATTCACTTCTGAGGATGACATATCTTGTGTCGAAAACAAGTGTTTATATTAATAAATAAAAAAAAAAGGTTTTAATATATTTATTGGTATAAATACTTGATACTTATTTCGAAAGTGTGTTATCAATAAGTATATTGAAACATATCCTAGTGTTTTATTTAATTTTACCTTTAAAAAATTATTTATTCACCAAAGGTCTTCGATGTCAAGGCGTTTTATGAATTACTTTGTAGCTATGTGTTGTGACTAAGCCCCGTTCTTGACTTGGTACAGTGAGGGACAATATTAAGTCCCACCCATGAGTTTTCTACTTGTGATTATTTCATTGTTTTTAAATAAATATTATACATTTTTTAATGGAATCTTTCATGGTTCAAATCTAGAAAATTTACAATGAAGATTTTCATTTTCTTTTTTAAAAACAGTGAAATAATCACAAGTAGAAAACGCATGGGTGGGACTTTAATTGACCCTCATTGTACATGTACACCGAATGATCCGTTATTCACATAAATGGTACACGAAAAAAAGTTTGAGAGCCCCAAAAGTATAGGATTGTATTGTGTGTAATATCTCAATTTTCTATTTTATATATAAACTAGGGTCCGACCGAAACAAGATTTTCAACCGAAACCGTAACCGAAACCGAAACTTGTATTTCCTATAAAAAATTATTATTATTTTACCTTTTTTTTTGAAATTTTTTCCCCTCCCTGCAAATCATTTTACCTTTTTTTTAGGGAAACTAAATTTTTTTCAACACCATTTCCGCGCTTTTGCAAATCATTTGACAGTTTTTTGCATGCGAGTCTCATCCCAACTTTTTCAGACTCATGTTTCGGCTACTTTTTGGCCGAAACCGAAACTATGGCCGAAACCAGGATTTTTGGCCGAAACTGGCCGAAACCGTAACCGAAACCGAATATTCGGTCGGTTCCTAATATAAACAGACTTGGACTACTTTGCTCCTTTCAAGCCCAAGATTCATACAGAAAAAAATTAAAAAAATTAGAAGCACAATTAAAAAGGAATTAGTCTATAATTTATTTATAAATTTTTTTTTTTGTCTTTAGCCTCTCAAGTCATTTAAAGAACAATTATTTATAACATTTGGTATCCAAATAATTGAAATAAATATTCATCGGACTGTCTGGGATCCGAACAAGCGGATTTAAGATTATCAATATTGACATATGTCAACACATCTACCCTCTCACCCATGGGAGAGAATTTATGAAATTTTAATAAACTCTCAGGTCTATTCTCTAAAAACAGACGTTAAAATTAATCAACAAATGGGTGTTAAAAAGTAGTGTAAAATCAATCAAATAGCTATTCTGTAAGCAAAAACTTTAAAGCCAAAGCGTTAACATTTAGTAAATAGTGTTAAAAACTAAGGCCATGTCTAGGGGTGTTTTTAATATTTTTACGTCGTGTTTAAAAGAAAAATGGCGTCTTTAACCTAAAAAGTAAGGTTATGATTTTGATAGCTTTGAAATAAAAGCAACATGTTAACGTCGCTGTTAAAACTTTGTTTAGAGAATAGCATTTTTTTAACGCTGATTGTTTTTACATTACTTTTTAACACTCAATTGTTTATTTTAAATTTTAATGTCTGTTTTTAGAGAATAGACCTGTTATTGTTTTACTTTGTTTATAATCATGTTGCCAGAGTATTTGCTTGTCTTGTAATATTCGCAATGTTTATCCAATTATTAATTATTGTTAAAAAAAAAATTTAAAAGAGAAAATAACATGAATGGCCGACTTTTGACAGTTTCTGGCCTCCTTCTAAACTTCAAGTAGGCGCCAACTCAAGTTTACATAAGAATGGAATTAAGTTAAGACTTAATTGAAGATGGTGCTCTAATTGAATCAATCCACAGGCCCCTCGTTAAAGCTTAAAGCTTTGTGCTTGACGAGCTTTAGTGCACACTAAGGCAGAGTTAAAGCTTACTCCGATCCGATTCCTTATTACTTTATAATTAACAGCCATAATCGCTTCTCTTTTTTTTCCTTTTTTTTTTAAGCAATCGACTACGCTTTTGGCCAAAAACTAATTTTAATTACCCCTGGTGCTAAGGGACTGATCGCAATTAAATGATAAAGCTGATTCTAGAGTTTCTTTCAAGTAGAGACCAAGTTAATATAAAAGAGTCGAGTATTTTAATGAGGCCAGTTTTTTTTTTTTTTTTTTTTTTTCCCAAAGTGTAATTGAGTAATTCATTTTTTTTTTTTTTTTTTTTTATAATAGATGATATTTAAGATTGTGGAAATTTGATCCATTGATTTGATTTATAATCCTCGATTTTTATTTATTTAGGATTCAATAAATAAAATTAAACAAATAAATATTAGTTTAATGGATAAAATATTATATTGAGGAGCAGTGCCGGATTAAGCAAGATGGAGGCCCTTAGGCCCCTGTCAGCTAATAATTTTACCAATATGATTTTATAACATGTTTTAGAGCCTTCCCCCCCCCCCCCCTGAAATGTTAAAAATGTCTCCACGGGGCTCGTGGAAAAATGGAAATTTATATAGAATTTAAAATTTTTCATAAAAGCATTTCCCATTGAATAAAACATTATATAATTATAAAATATGTTTATAAAGGGGGTGGGGGTAAATCTTTAAAAATAAGTTCCCCCGAAAAATAATTATATAATCGTACTCTTTTACGATGCTTGTCACTTTTACCAGAGGTAATAGGCGACAAAAATTAATTTCAATTGAATTGGGTAACTAAGCAATCTAAATAAATAGCGACGGGTTCTAAATGGCCTCAGATGCCGAAAAAGAGTTTAAAAAATTAATATTGCGAGACCCCTAAAAAGCGTGGGGCCCATAGGCGATCACCTACTCTGCCTACTAGGTAATCCGGTTCATTTGAGGAAGGAGGTTTTTAACTTATTTGATCTTTCAGAATTTGAGAAAAAAATTTTGAGTGGAAAAAAAGTTTCTTTGAACAAATATCAATTTTTGTCATTCATGGGATCATAAAGAATTAAGATCGTATACCGAGGTACCACTGTAGTTTTTAAAATCTGGTGTGACTGGTCGCATAGCACACAACTTTCTCTTATCGTTCGCGAAAACCACTTTTTTGGACTCAGGGGACCTCAAAACGTGTATATTCATCAAAATCTCGACATCGAATTTTTGACATGAAACCAATACTTTCTCTCTCTATAGCAGTGGTTTCCAAACTTTATGCTACCACGCCTCCCTTAAAAATAATTAATCTTATGACGCCTCCCCTCCCCCCTCCATTTTATAAGATTATACAAAAACAAAAATTTTTAATGCTAAAAAATATAAATTTATATAAAAATATTTTTTTTATTTATTCTTATTTATATTAAAACTAACAATCATTTGGAAAATTGCTCCTGGGGGCCAATATTAGCGCCTCTCCTTAGACTAGTCCGCGCCTCTTAGGGAGGCACGCCTCACAGTTTGGAAAACGCTGGTATAAGGGTATTTTATGGCTGGTGGAATTTGTATCAGGAATGAAAGATAGAAAAAACGAAGCCAGCATTTTTTCTTTAAAAATATATTTTAACAGCTTACGTTCCGGCCTTGGTAAAAGCCATCCTCGGATCCCGGGAGTTTACAAAGCCAAACCACTTTTATTTTTTAAAGAAAAAATTTCTAACTTTCATTCCTGAAGAAAAATATTTTTCTCAAATCTTATTTTCACGCTCTAGGGGGGTGCCTAACTTGAATAAAAAATTTCAAACTCCTAGCTCAATTCCTTCATGCTTTAAATTGAACCCAAACAGATACACAGACAGAGACGATGTCAAGAAAACCACTTTTTGGATTCAGGGGACCTCAAAACGTGTATATCCATCAAAGTCTCGATATCGAATTTTTGACATGAATCCAATACTTTCTCTCTATATACATATGTATATTAACTTATAGATATAGGTAAGAGAAAGTAAAAATTCAAATCCGAATTGAGATTAGTTCGATATGCAAAAAGATGCGGCAACTCACCCCAGTAAAATTCTAAGTGGACTAATCATATTTTACTTTTCTACCTAATGAAAAAAATCCCTACAAAATTCTGCAAGGGAATCGATGGGTTCCTAAGTTACCCTGTGTTATTATTATCTGTTTATGAGAGTTTCGAAATCTTCAAAAATTAATTCCGCCCCAGTAATAAGAAATTTTAGAATGACATTAAAATGTTTCTACCCCACTATGCTATTTGCTAAATATTGAATATAAATTTAACTCAAACGGAATGCACTTATTTTTTAGTAAAAGTATTAAAAAACATTAATATATTTGTGAATTATAGGGGATGGGGCATTAACCCCCCTGGTTGATGTCTTCATACCTCCCCCACCCCCTTTAAGGAAATGCGAGCCTTCACCCCGAATTACTCTCAAAATAATTTGAATACATTTATAAAAAATTATTTTAATTTTTATTTTATTTTAATTTTCAACCCTTAATCCACCCCTGTGTAAAAGTATATTAAGGAAATTTGATTAACAAAAATATAGAAGAATATAATTGTAAATAATGGTGACTTAAGAAAAGATAAAAAAAAAAACTAATTTTTTTTCAATGACACCTATACTCCCCCTCCCCCTTTTAATAGCTTATATTCTCCCTCTACCCTTAGTGAAATACAAAATATTTAATTTCATATTCAAAAGAATCGTTTTTCGCAGTCAAATTATTTGTTTCTATCATTTTCTTTTTTCAACGACAAAATGCATAATAATTACCTTTAATAAGACTCTCAAGAGGGTGTGTTGGCTAACGGTGAGGTCAGGGAGGGTTGCACTATATTAATTATTCACTTTGATTCACTTCAAACACAACAAAAAAACAGAGCAGCTGGGCGCGCCTGCCGCGCGGCCACCGACTCGACTGAACGAGAGACTTGTCTCTCTTTCGATAGGAATAAATAGATGAAAATAACAATTCCCTTTTTATTAAAAGTAAAAAAAAATACCTTTTGCTCTAATCTAACTATATTTAGAGATGGAAAAAAATCTCAACAAGTGATTTGGAATATTCCAAGGCCTTTCTTAAATAATCAACCCTACATCCCCCCTAATAAAAATAATAATCAACGTTATTTTTCGATTGTTTTCTATTTATTTTGTTTCGACTTAGCTAAAAAAAAATAAAAAAAAAATATTTTTTTCAATTTTTCAACCCCTAATCCAATCTTTTTTTTTACATTAAATAGTAGATGGAAAATATTATTTGTAGAATATATATATATATTTTGGGGTTCAGGCATTCTTATTTGAGCCATTTGAAATCCAATCTTAATATATAAAATAATTAACAATGCCATCGCCTTCGGCTAGCTTCGCGTTTAGTCAGAAAAAAATTAAAACCCTGAAAAACTTCCCTTGATCCGCCTTTGGGTTTTAGACATAGTATAATTTTCTAGAATGAGTCTTACTTTAGGCCAGTGGTTTCCAAACTTTAACCTCCCTTAAAAATATTATGAATATTACGAAAAATCGTATGACCCCCCCCCCCACACACAATTAATAAAATAATACAAAAACAACAATTTTTAATACTAAAAAATATAAATTTCTATAAAAATATTTTTTTTATTTATCAATATTAACTAAGTAAAACCTCCGTCCCAGAAACTTCTAAATTTTATTATTTTATTTATAAAACTAACAATCATTTGGAAAATTGATCATGGTGGTCAATATTCGCGCCTCCCCTTAGACTAGTCCGCGCCTCCCTAGGGAGGCGCGCCTCACAGTTTGGAAAACGCTGCTCTATAGGCCTATATATACGGTATATATAGGTAAGAGAAAGTAAAAAAAATGAATGAATGAATGAATGAATTAGATCTTTTAAATTCAATATAGGCCCTACAGTAAATTAAGTGTTTAGCCAATTTAAAATGATTTTGAAATTAAGATAAATTTTTATTAATTTAGGCTGTTAGGCATATTCTAACAAAGATAATATAGGTTTTATAAAGATTCATTAATCTTCTATAGATCTTCTATAGATCCTTCCCCTCTTGCATTTTCTATTGGGCTAATTAATGTTCTCCATGTTGAAAAAAGGCCATTTTTCTGCTCACCCATTTATTTATTGCATGAGAATGTAGAATTTTTACAAATAGGTTATCTAATTAAAAAAAAAAAAACTAATATTAAAACTCACCATTTTATTGTTGATTTCGTGAAAATGAATTTCGCATACTTTATCTACTACATCTTCACTCTGGAACGTTACAAAACCGAAACCTGAAACAGATAGAAAAATTTTCATATTAAAATGATGATTTGCTGGGCAAGATGCTGCCATTTTCATATTAATAATTTATAATAGGTACTGATATATGTATACATGTATATTTTTTAAAGTGAAACTTTTATTATATCCTCTCAAAATTTTTACTTATTATAGAAATTGATATAATTAATATTTACTAAACCAAACAGCCGAAAAAAAGGTAGGTATTAATTTTCTTCATGGGACAAATCGTGATATATTATAGAAATATATTTATCCCGAATGTGTTTATTAAATATTTTGTGGTTTGAATTATTATTATTATTAGGAGAATTTTTAATTATAGACTAAATTTTGTTTATTAATTATTTATTAAAAATATAAATATTGTACAATGTTTCAACTGCTTATTATGTAGCCGTTATCAAGAACTGTGTCCGTTTATTTGAGTCGAAGCAAGTGCTCTGTACTTGATAACGACTGCAGAATAAGCAGTCAAAACGTTGTACAGTATTTATATTTTCAATAAATAATTAATACAAAATGTGGTCTATAATTAAAAATTCCCCTAATAATATTATAGAAATAGTTTTGAAAAAGAGCGTGAAAAAAGTCATAGATCTATATTAAAAGAAAATAAACTATTTGATCTAAAATAATATAATGAAAAATTTTAGTATTTTTTCATTTAGTAGAAAGGTATCTCATTTAATTCAATAAATATATAAAAGTCGGAGGGCAGAGATAAGCGAGAAAAAGAGAAAGAAAGAAATCCGTCTGTTTGTCCTTGCGCTTATTATAGAATATAGTATTATATATATAGAGAGCCGGAGTGCGTGTCTTCAATTCCCGGGCCGTATTAAACTTATCCGAGCCGCAGTGTCAGCATTTTATCAGCCGCGAAGACCACGGTCCTTTTTATGTGAGCATCAAGTAGAGCTCGCGGCTGCCCAACGCCCTTATTAAGGGCTGGGATTGCCTCCATTGGACATGGCCATTTGGGCCAAATGCCGCACTCGAATGTCGTAAAAAAATCAACCGACCGCAAGCAAGAAGCCAAGTGCATAAGCCAACCAACATACAACCCTCGGGGGGAGGAAAAAAACCAACAGAGTGGAGCGAAATCCAGATTTGCAAAGGAAAAAAATTGTCTTAGAAATAATTAACAAGCCTTACGATTTATTTTACTACTCAACATCAAGTTCATTTAGGGGCATTGTACTAAATAGGGTCACATTTATGGAAGTTGTAAAATTTTATTAAAAATTATAATGAAAACTAGTATAGCGATGATGGATGAAGAAAATATATTATTTTTTATATTTGCAAGATGATTGAATTGAGTAACATATACATAACATAAATGCCATCATAGTCTAATAATTCTATTCAATTTGACATATTAATCTTTATTCAAATGTCAAAAAAGACGTATTCAAAAATTTGTATTTCTATTAGTGAGAAACAAGGGCGGATACAAGGGGGGAAAGGAGGTAATTACCCCCCTGAGATTTGAAAAAAAAATACTTTTTTTCTAAAAAAAATAAATTTTTAATGTAAAATTTTAAAAATTAATACTTGAAAATTTGATTTGTATTTATATTCTGGCAAGCAAATACAGAACGCGCCTTTAAATTACCGAAATTAAGAAAAAATAGTGTGCTGTGCGACAGTCACTCCAGATTACTCCCCCCCCCCCCCTGAGAACACCTCTGGATCCGTCACTGGTGAGAAATTTGTTTAATCTAAAAAAACTAAAATTCAAGCTACCTAATTAGAAAAAAAAAAACATTTTTCAGAGGATAATATACAAATCATACTATGATAATTTTTTAGGAAAATAGGTAGTAAGCTAATTGCGAAACCGAAATCGGTCGAGTTCAAGTCCGGCATGTCGCAAAAATTTTCAAAGTCTCATTCTTGGTGAGAGATAAAATCACAGCAAAAAAGATCCAATAAGGGCCAAATTCTTGATACAGTATTTTAAAAGAGCATTTCTCTCTCTGAATTCAGCTCTGATTCTTTTGAATTATTTTCAAGCTTAAGCTTCAAAATATAATAGTCCAAAAAAAAAAATCTTTAAAAAAAAACAAAAATATTTATCTCTCAAATGAATATTATTCGGTAAACTGTATAAACATATATTTTTTTAATTAAATTTAAAAAAATTTTAAATGCTATATTGAATTAAACAAAATCTTTTGTTTAGGATAAAATATATATAAAATCTCATCAAATTGTTTTGACATAGAGCTGAGAGATTTATACGAAAATCCAACGAATTTCAATTAAAAAAATGGGCAATATAAAAATATGAACAAATAATAATCGTAATTGATTTAAAACAATCTAAAAAAAATATTACAAGTAATAAGATTAAAATGAAATGTGAGTATTGAATTTGTTAATTAAAAAAAAAAAAAAAAACTTAATGGAAGATAATCAAATATTCAATTATTGAAAAATGTTTTTCTTATGATAGCTATTTAGAAAGAATACAAATTAAAAAATTTAAATTAAAAATATGCTGATTTTCAATTTTGTTTTATATCAATATACCGGTATGTCTTAGTACGCCAGAGGGCATGGAATTTTTTTGTTTTATTTGTAGGCACGAATAGGCTGTAATAAGAATATGTCTTCACCTGCCCAGAAAAAAAACCCGTCTTGATTTAAACTTTTCAGAAAATAAGATTCTTTATAGAGGTATTGTAATCAAACTAATTTTGAATTTTTTATATTTTACAGAGCAAAATATTTTTTTTAAGCGGAATTAATTAATAAATAACATTTGTTTTAATATGTATTGCATCAGAATGCAGATAAAATGGAATATAATTTTTTTATTTTAGAGATTTTATTTTACTGGTTTATTCATTTCTGATACTTAGAGGCCTTGAGCAAACGGAATTTTGACTTACCCTCTAGAAAAGCGATAAAAAAAGAACTTTGTGCAATTCGATTTTTTACTTTTTTTAATGCCGATATTTTAATGGAAATACATGTTTTGAGGTGCCTGTGCCCCTTCAGTTTAACTTTACTGATGTAGTTTTTCAGTTTTTTTTTTTTTTTTTTTTTTTCGACATTCTCTAAATTCGCTAGAACAATTTTGATTAAAATTCATAAATTAATTATTTTTTAGATTCTCTTTAAAATTTATATTCTCATTTTGCCCTTGAAATCTTTTGAAGCAAACTTTACTCTTGTATTTCATAAGAAAGATAGAACAAATGATTGCCATGGTAATAAAATATAAATAACTGTCACACCGGATTTTGCTACAATATATCGGTCTCAAATGTGATTTTTTTAAGCGATGACAACATACCGATGAATATACCATATACCTGGACCCCCCTGTTTTTAAATAATTGTGATTCGTTAAAAGTCTATATGACTGAAAAGACCAAAAAAAAAACCAAGACCTCCATGCTATTATTATACAAATGAGAATTCTCTCAAAATCCTGAACCTTGAGGATAAGCTACCACCAAGCTAATCGATAGAAACCATTTTAATTTAAAAAAAAATTGTTAATTATGGCTAATGACATACAATTAAAAATCTAAAATATAATATAATCAGGTTAAACAGCGATTGTATTCAAATCATATTTTGAGAGGCACTTCAAGTTTATTTAAGAGATAGTCTATTCTAAAACAATATTAGAAATTTTTTTTGTAAATTTCCAATTAGACATTAACTAACATATGGAGGAACGCAATTCAATTTGAAACCAATAATTGCGATTTGCCATTAACTCTTAATGCATCTAACAATGAATAGATTATGATGAGTGAATACAAACTGCTTTACAGTCTTAATCATGGTAACTATTCAAATGCTAAATGCATTAATTACTGCCGACACCCGTTGCCAAGTGTTTGATGCATACATGATGGATGGGGCCTGGATCCGCATATGCAATTAGATGGCTCGTTATCGCCTTTAGGGGCCCGGGGACCCTATTCAAGGGTCCATCACATTGGTCAGCCTCCCTCATGGATCCTAATGAATCTCCCAGGGATCAATTGGCTCTATGAATGGGGAGAAAATACAATATAAAATAATTTTTAAGAAATTTTAATTTATTTACTGATTGGGATCAATATATTGTGATTATGTAAATGGCGACCATGAAGCTATTCCTTAATCACTACCCATGTCAATAAATAAATTATTAAAAAATCTGGTGTGACTGGCGCACCTTCGGTAATCGAAAGTTGTGTACTGTGCTTGTCACACCAGATTTTTTCTGTCGACATGTATTTAGTTTCCGACAGTACTAAAGTAATCTAAAAAATAATTAATTTTTGAATTTAAAAAAAAATCGTTGGAGAAAACTTTAAAAAAATCGAAAAAAACTGAAAAAGTGCATCAGTAAAGTACTAGTACTCTTTGGTCGATTTTGTTCAAAAGCTTCATCGTGACACGTCCCAGGGGGGTGCCTAACTTAAATATAAAATTTCAACCTTCTAGCTCTTTTCGTTCTTGAGATATTTTGTTCACAGACACAGACAGACAGACAGACATACCATGTCGCGAAAACCACTTTTTTGGATACAGGGAACCTCAAATCGTGTATATCCATCAAAATCTCGACATCGAATTTTTGACATGAATCCAATACTTTCTCTCTATATATATTAACATATATATATAAAGGTAAGAGAAAGTAAAAATGTTAAAAAAGAAATTCAAGCTCTTTATTTTGTCAATGAGAGAAGTGGCTATCCAACAATTAGATCATTAAAAGAAGAAGATATCAGGAAATTGTTGTATTATAATTTTTAATTATGCTCGTTAAAAAAAAAAAAAAAAAAAAAAAATTATGCTCTCAGCCAATAAGAACTGATAATTGCGTTATTTAATTAAAGTCGAAACGATTTCTTTTAATGAGATTTTCATTCGATAGAGGCTATCCTCTTTGGCTGAAATCCTCTCTTTATTCTATCGATTATTTATTTCATTTAGAGTTATTGTCAAAAGTAACTTCAAAAAAGATGTTGAATGTTTCAAAAGACAGCAAAGGATTGCTTCTCGTTCGTTTGTATTTCTGTCCTCGTCTGTTTCGACTCGCAAACAGTTTTCCAAGATTAAATGAAAATGGAGATTAAAATTTCATGCCTGACCGGGCTTTCTGGCTGAGAGTCGTTGGAAAAATTGCACCAGGCAATCTCGCAATGTGTAACGTCAGACACTTTTTTGGAGAAGAGCTTGCTCAGTGAAATATCAGATGTTTCTATAATGATTAAAAAAGGTTCAGAAATATTTATTAAAATAAAAATAAAGAGAGAAAGAGATGCGCTTTTTAATTTAAAATGCTTTTAAACATGTATGTATATGTATTATATAAATAATAATTAAAATAAAAGAGAATGTTGTGCCCAAAGGAATTAAATATTTAAAGCCGACCTGTTTGTTTTTATGTGATCCGATTGTGGTTTGGCAGGAGCTTTAAAAGGGGAGCTTTTTGACCAAGAATCCCACTCACCATCACCAAAAATGCTAACGTTTGAGAATCCTTACTGCATTTTAAGTCTTTTGTCAATGAATATTTTGATGAATTAGCCAGTATTAAAATGGCAGCATCAATCGTCCAATTGAAAGGCTCGGAAATTCCTTCTCTGTTTTTCATTTATTTATTTCATAATTCATTGGATGAATATTTGATTAAATCTCATAGATAGAAAAGGAATTTGCATTAAACGGATGAAAGCTAATCTCTAAATCTAGGAATAATATTTACATTTCATATATTTCAAATATTAATAATTATAATAATAACGGTTTATACCGGTCAAAAAGAGTAATTAATAGAACAAAAAATTATTAAATTAAAACTAAAGTCAGTTTTTATGTATTACCAAACAGTGGCGACGCGCATAATAAAAAAATCACAATTTTTTTTTTTTTTTTGGAATATGTGCATAAGGTTCGAAGACCTATAATGATCAGTAGTCACATGCAGCCAGGAGGAATATACAGTTAATAAAAAAAAATATAGATAAATAAAGGAGAAGCATAAAAGGGGAACTCAACTGCGGGAACTGAGAAGATGCCTGTTGAGATTAGACTTGAAAGTTTGAAGATTGTAGGTTTGGGGAAGATAGACGCAGGGAGCTTGTTCCAATCGCGGGAGGTCATGAGGATAGAGGAAAATTGGAATTGACTAGTTCTTTTAGTCGTGATCTGAACAGCATAGGGATGCTGGGAATTTCACTAAAAACAAAAAAATAAGTTTAAGGTGCGCCTCTCGGGGTGCTAATTTTGAGAGTTTCCAGCGGCCACAATTTTTTTTTAAATTAAAGCTATTTAAAATATCTACAACTTAAAGAAGCCCTTTTTTTTGATTTTCGAAAAAACAATTTTTTTTTTAGATTAATCGCATTAAAGAAAAGATATTTTAATAAAATTCGCTCTATATCCTATAGATAATTAAATTAGTAATCATTGTGTTAAAAAATAATTAATTTTTTACCCTTAATTAATTAGCTGGAATCTTTCAAATGAAATGGAATAAATCCCTTGTATCCCTATGGGAAAAACTAACGCCATCTCTTGCCGCATAGAGTAACTCGGAGATCAATCGTGTTCTAACGGCTTTTCGAGACGCGCACCTTAAATAGAATTTTTTAATAATTATTCACAAAAATAAATAAAAAATTTCTTTTTTGCTCTTTTCACTTTCCACTAAAAACAAAAATTTTAAAATGTGCATTTGATTTAACATCGATCCATAGTCATATTATTGGTAATAAAGAAATTACGAAATTATTGATACCACTGGTATATAAATATGGATAAAATGTATTTTTTTGAATTATTATTGAAAATTAAAAGTAAAATATTATTTGGAAAAAAAGTTTTTTTTGTTCTTCGTAAATAGAATTTTTATTTTGGAAGCCATCTGCGATTCTCTTGAGACCAAAGTTATCAAAAATAAATATTTTTAAATCTAATAAATTGGTTAATTGGAAAAAAACGAAACAATGTTTGTTCAGTAGGCGTTCTCCCTTGGGGCTTTCCAAAATTAAACCTTTAACGACAGAAAAGCCTCATTGACATTTCTCATCAAAGGTTAACCCGGTGGTCTCTTACCCACTTGGCATTTCAGTTATCACGAATCACCTGATTTTTTTTCTCTTTTTTATTAATATTATGGGCGAAAACAAATTCTATTATAAAAATTAGTATTCCTGAAAGGTTAAATTCAAAATACGTGTGTAATATAGGTAGGATAATTACTTTTACATTTCTATTCAGGTGGAGTTAAATTCTGGAGTGCAGAACCTGGAAGGGCATTAAGACCCTTTTAAGGCTCAAGGGACATTTGTCTTCCGGGGCTATTCGTGGTTAAAATAATAATTATAATTACAAAAATAATTTAGATTTGTATTAGCATGCTAAAATTATATCATTATTAGACCTTATTTTCAAAGTGAAAATAATTTCTTAAAATATTCTTATAAAATTTTTTTCTAATAGCTAAAAATAGAACAATGACTAGAATATTATTTCAAAAAAGTAGGTGAGATATTTTGATTTTTTTAAAAGTTTTTTGTCACATTAATTTCGATTGTTGAGGGGCCATCATGTATTCGCTACCCGCTCCAAGCGATTAAAGTTTTTCTAAATTACATTGAATATAATATAATTTAGAAATATGGGGACCTCAATTTTTGGACATACTTTGCAATATCAAATTTGAAAAAAATCATAATAGCCTACCAAACTTTTGATTTTTCTAATATTTTTAGTGTGAACCAGTCTTCCAGATTATATAATTATTTAACCAAGAATATATCTACCTGTTTGTGAGATTATAATTTTGATTTTTCAAAATACTATTCTTATATTCAATTTTGTAAGTAGTTTGAAAAATGTCCGGAAGTCTTATGTTTTTAGGGACGAATACTATAAAACAGTGTATAAATAAATGCGCATAAAAATATAAATCAATACATGTACTAGGTGAATGATAATTTGTTTGAACCACGAGGGAAATTGAATTAAACCTGTCATGTTTGCACAAAAGGATTGACTAAAGCAAAACGCTAACGAAAGGTAACTGTAGCTATGTCCCTCTGGTCAATATTTGCATTCCCCAATTGCCTATACCAGAGAACCAGCAATCCAAAAGGGGGAAATATATATAGGCGACTCTTCAAATGTTGCATTAAATATCTTTGAACGATGCAATAAATAAAAATAATATCTTGAAATCATGTCCTTTTTTGTTAAGATTTGTTTAAACAATGTGAAAAGATGGAGATATGGTTTTTTCAATTTCAAAAAAAAAATCATTTTTTTTTTTTAGTTATTTTTTCAATCTGACCAATTAATAATAATTGAAAAATATAATTTAATTGTTTATTATTTAATAAAGTCTTAAAAAAATTAAAAAGTAAAAATAAATCCCTTGGGGCAGAGATAGAGGTCTCACCTCAGAAATATAATAATTTATTTCAATTACGAGTATAAATGTTTAAGTCTTTTCTAGAGCCATATAGACTTTGACGATATTCGTTAATTATATACGATATATTCTACATGTATGTGGGGTCCAGGCACATTTATTTACACCATTTGGTATCCAAATGATTTAAATAAAATTCTTGGGACTGCCTGGTATCTGATATACCTGGTATGCGCACCATGTCTTTAAGACAATCAATATTGACAGTTTTTTTTTTTTTTTAACACACTTTTTTTCTCATTCACACTCACACACACATTAACAGTCTTTGGGGGGTCCAGGCATTTGGTATCCAAATGGCTTAAATAAAATTCATCGGACTGCCTGAGATCCGAACCCACGGCCTATGGTATACAAGGCCAGCACGCTAACCCCAAGCCCAAGGGCATTATTGACATTTATCAACACCTCTAGCCTCTCGGTCAAGGGGAAAAAACATTTTCTTTCTCCAAGCTGAAGACCAAGGAATTATCTGATCTTTAGCCTTCAGCAATCTAATCCAAAAGAATAGGAGCACATTCGAGGAATATCGAGCAGGATAAGTGTTAGAAATTTAGGAATGCTGATTCCAGGAATTTTAAAGGACTTCTAATAGTTAATATATTATGATGCAATCGTCACAACATAAAATAGTAGAGTATTACAATATAAAAAAATAATAATAATGATATTTCTATTTTAATAAGCTTCGTTTTTTTGTTGTACGATTATTTAAATCAATCAACCCGTCCACCACCTAAAAAATGATTTGTTAAAGAAAAAATATATCTACGCTAACTTTTAAATATTTATAAATAGAAAAATGAATAATAAATATAATAAATCATTAGGAATCAAAGGAATATTAATCAAATTTATTAATGACGTTTAAAGAGCAATATAACAATAGAGAAATATATTTCTTTTAGTTATCCTTGCATATTATAAATACTTTTGAAGGATTAGAAAAATGCTTATTATATAGGATTATCCAGATTGATATTTATGAATATTTTTTCTAGAAAATAATCCTTTCAAAGAAATCATATAACCCGAACCATGGATAAGCAAAAGGTTATGGCATTAAAAGAGATTCAGGCAAACCTATCTCACCAAAAAATATCTTACAATAACAAGAACATGACCTACTATAGAATTGATAGAAAAAAATTCTTTTACGAGTTTTCCTCTGTTTAATCTGAAAAATATTGAAAATTTTATGTTTTATAAACTAAAATTATTTTGTAAGAAACGCCAACGGAATTACTTCCCGTCTGGTTACTTATGCATTTATTGGTCCTTTGAGTCACGTCAGTTTCTTCTTTCGTTATTTTTTCAAAGCTCCTTTTTTTCGTCTACTCTCAGTACACGTGATGCAATTAAATAGAAAACGGGAAAGAATGCATAGTGCAATACGAATTCCAATCGAGAACAACAGCAAAGTGTTAACTCGATTAAACTCCCAAAAGGAAACCCCATACCCGAAATCTCGAAATCCCAACACCCACAAATGGTGCTCGTCTTCTTTTTCCTTCCTCTACTTGAAGCTTGTGCTTCTTGTTCTCCGTCACTCATTTCGAGGCCTGGGGTTGTTCACTTCGACATCTTTCAGGAAAGTCAGGCAAGGAAGGCAATTTTCTTCTCGAATTGACACAAAAGTCGGTGCCCAGGGTTCAGGTGTAAGTGATGCGCCACGCCCTCGTCGGTTGGCGCCAATCCGCCATTCTGCCCTCTCTGCGCCCATCGATCCTCCGTTGCTGCTTTTTCGGCGCCCCAAACCACCAACTGCTGTTGCTGCTACTGCTTGATTTCAACCTTTGATTTTGCTCTTTTTTTCTTTATAAATCTCTATTGTTTGTCCTTCTTTAATGCAAGTGGAAAAACGGATCAAGATATAGGGATTTCCGTTGGGATTGATTAAATTTAAAGAGGATATATATATTCTTATAAACTTTATAATTTAAAATCCAAAATAAAAGTTTATAAAAACATTATTGAATAAAATTTAAAAGAATTTTGTATGTATTTTCATTAGAGAAGAAATTATTAATAGATGGCTAGTCAAGCTATACCTGTCTTATTCCCATATAGGTGAGTACAATTTTTTATACTTTCAAATTTGTCAATTCCTAATAGATTTGGAGATATAGAATTAATTTGATTCTACAGAGATTCCCTTTTGTGCCAAACCCATCAATCACATTTCTCTCAGTTCCGTATTAAGTTTATAATAAAACTAGCTTCGCTCCCCTGCAACCCTCTCCAGCTGACTCGGGGCCGTCTGCAGTGGAACCTCACAATTTTTCAAACAGCTAGTTTCAGACAATTAATATAAATATACATATCTGACTCATTAAGAAATATGGGCTATATCTTTAAAAAAATTTTCATTGTATTTGTTAAATAAGAGAAAGTAATAATATTATTTTGTTATATGTATTTTATAATTACCAATCTATATATTCTTATGAGAATCAAAGGAGTTTGGGCGCTGAGTATTTTTCTTGAACTCTCCATATGACTAAAATTTCAAGTTGGAAAATTTAAAACGGAACATGATGATAGGGAGACAGACACTTCGCAATTACTGTATTATCATTATTATTATTATTTTTTTTTTTCTTAAAATGGCCTTGGCAAGGACACCATTTGGGCAACTTTGCAATTATATTTTTTATAACTCCTATCAGTACGTATTAAAAATTTTGACGCCATAATTCTCTCTTTATATATAATTTTAGGAGTTTGGACCCCATATCCATATTGGACCCTCCCCCCTCCCCGAGCTAAAGCTCTGGATTATGAAACTAATATTAATGAAAGGAAAATATTTATTTACTAAAGAGACAATACTATTTCTATGTATCAATTACTTGGTTTACAGTAATAGCTGGCAAAGGGACAAATATCTTAAATTCTTCAAGTAGGAAATCGTGTTCAATTTAAAGAGGATGAAACGATTCATTTTTTTTTTTTTTTTTATTTAAACCTCTGGAAATGAACCTTAGAAGCAGTTTATTTTCTCACCTAGAGCCTATAAACAAATAACATTAACAAAATGTTTATATAATTGAGATGTATTGAGCGAAGAGGATTAGTTGTGAGTATATTCAAATTTTAATTATAAATCGAAGGCGAGAATATCCCCTATCCATTTATGGTGCCCTCCGTGGGAAAGCCATAACCGTTCATTCTGCTTTTGTTGGTTCAGATGGGAAATGATTTATTATTGGTCCTCTAAGTCCGAATCCCATTTTATAACCGACCACAATCGAGCTAATCCGTAAATAAAATAATACAGTAGAACTGGGAAATTTAAACGCAACGTCCCCTCCCCCTCCTACCCCGTTAATGCTAACAATGTTAGGGGGTACGGGTGGGTGTATTATTCTCTCACTCTCTCTCTCTGTATATAACGATGGCAATGATACTTTAATTCCGCCCTTTCCGGCATGTGCGATAAATAAACACAGTGTTTAGGACCGACACTACGAGCAGTCAAATTATGATTTACTCGCTTCATTTGTTTGCAGCTCTCTTCCTTTCAGTTGCATCAATGACGAATTCAAACTGAATTAATGGACCATAAATGCTTTGTGAATTAGCCTATGATTTGATTATAACCTCAAAGGTGTGCAAGAGAATTTTGCGCGTGTTTGTGGACACACTCACTCTCACTCTCTTCTGTCTCGCTCTCCCATTCATCTATTGATATTTATTAGAGTGGTTGTTTGTTTTGGGAAAATGTATTCATCATCAAAAGATGTATAAATTTATTGGTGTCATGATATGGAACCAACCAGAATAATTAGCCAAGATAGAATAGTTTATAGTAAAATATGTAGTTTATTTCAATTTTTTACTTCCTCTAACCTATAATGATTATGGGGATTGAGAAAATATTTTTATTCCATCGTTTTTTTTTTTTTTTTATTTGGAAATAATCGGAGAATAAAGATAAACAATACTTTCTCTCTCTCTCTATATATATATATATATATACAGTATTTCCTATTTAGGGCTCAGAAAACTTCGATATTCGACTTTTTAAGGATTTGATATCTTAAAAGTCATTAGAGTAAATAAAATATCCCATTTTTACTCCAAAATTTGGGCTTTTTTGAAACCAAATTTCGAAAAATCCCTTGTGCTTGGTTATAAATGTAATCTTCATGCCATGTACAGTCAATTTCAATATTAACCGCCACCCCTAGAGAATAGAGCCGTGAAGTTAGACAACCAGAGCGCTTAGAAAATAAATAAATAAACTTTTTTTTAATATTGAAGTGGAAATACTATTTTTTGAGACAACACTTACGGCAGCTAAGCGCTCTGGTTGTCTAACTTCACAGCTCTATTCACTAGAGGTGGCGGTTAATATTGAAACTGACTGTACAATAATTTGATCAAAGCTTAGTAAGTCAAGCAATCACTCAACTTTTTTTATTATTTTTGCCTTTAAAAAACCAAAATATCGATCGCGTTGACGATAAAGCCATTCCGGTACTAAATAATATTTTTTATTTGTGTATGAAAAAAAAAATTCAATTTAGAATATCCCTTGAGGGCAGCTAAGAGAAATGTTATTTTCAATTTTAGTTTTTGTCAATTATAAGTAAAAAAAAATGCATACCCATACAAACACGCTTAATTTGAGAGGTAGCTATATAATAAGCGCGTTCCGTACAATTCATATTATTAAAGAGGGAAAAACCGGAAAAAACAGCAACTTGCGACATTTTTAATAAAAACAGCAAAACAACGAATAAAAAAAAACATATAGTCGTCATTGGAGTTTTGTCATTTGTGAAATGGCGCTGTAAATAATATCCGAGTATAAAACTAAAATTTAATTTGCAGAACGAGTTCTCTCCACTCCGGTGGGAGGGTATCAATCATATTTATTGATGTAATTTGTTGAAATTATAACTGGAAATATAATAAATTAGAATAAGTGTAACAAATATATAGGATTATCAATCTTGGTAGAAGGAGAATAAGAGAGAGAGAGAGTGAAAGAGGTTTCTTAAATGATCAAACTGAAATAGAGAGAGACATTGCTCTCGTACATTTAAGAGGAAGGGTCCGAGACCTACACTTTGTCAAGATGACAACCAGATCGAAATTCGGGAGAAACAAATCCCCCCAAAATGGTAATTCCTCTATTCAATGCCGAGGGAATCCATTTCTGGGGTCTCTCGAGGCGAACAGCTCTGTCTCTATTAGTCGAGATAGTTTCATGTTCTCGGAGGTAAAGATTAACTACCAGAATACGCTTAATTAATATATAATATGTGTCAAATAAGATGAGATTTAGGTAAGAAGAAAGGGAAAGCTTTAAAAGATTAAAGTCCTCCCAGATATAGGGATATTTCATGTATTTATAAGTTGACTAAAATATTAAATAAAAATTTTTCGGATAAATAATAGTATAAAGTAAAATAAAACCTGATCAAAAATAATATGGCTTTGGACACTTTTTAAAATATTAATTAGAAGATTAATAGGTAATTATGTTTATAAATGATTAAAAACAGTTTTGTTAATTAATAATAGGATCCTGATTAATTTTAAAGTAAGGTTTTTTTTTAATCATTTATCGTTGCTTATTTTAGCTAGTAATTAATAATACAAATTAACTATAAAAATTGACAAAGTTTTGGTCACTATTTCTGTAGTTTTCATCAGGTGGTGTATTTACTATGAAAATCAAACACTAACTGATCAAAAGCAAAAGAAAATTTTTGTAGTTTTTTTTTTTTTTTTTTTTTTAAACATTCACACTTTTTTCTCATTCACACACACACATTCACACAGTCTTTTCGGCAACTTAGGCCATTTAAGACTTTAAACGATATCCGTTATTGATTATTATACATATTGGGGTCCAGGCATTCTTATTTAAGCCATTTGGTATCCAAATGCCTTAAATAAAATCATCGGACTGCCTGGGGTCCGAACCCGCGACGTTCGGTATAGAAGGTAGACACGCTACCAACTACTCCAAGCCCCGTGGGCATTTTTGTAGTTTATTATTAAGTAAAATAAACAACAATTTATGACAAAAATATCTTTAATAAAATCATAATAATTATCATTAGGGCCTTGCGGAGAAAAAAATCTTGTCGAAGAAGATATAGAAGATAACAATGAATTTTAGACAAAAATATTGAGGAAGGGAAAGAAATTTAAATTAAGAAATGAGGACGAGTAGAAAAAATTCATTGGTATATTCTGTACCCTTGTTTTAAGGTCTTTTTCGGAAAAAACGGTTTGACGGTTTTGAAACTAGACGACTCTAGTATATATATTATATAATATAATATATATGAACAAATTAATAAAAATCATCTTAAAACTTCAAAAAAAAAAACAAACAAACAAACTTTCTTTCAAGAAAAATAAAGAGCTCTGGCAACTTGATTAATAATTAGCAATAGATTCGAGAATATAGCGGATAAAAATAAAAAAAAAAACTTTATAGATTTAATGTTTTATTCAAAGTGCATTCCATTTCTTTTGGCCTTGACTCAATCATACAATCATTCAGAAGAATTGACCCTCACACGTCGATAATTTATAAATAAAATAAGGGACCTTTTTTTAAGGAAATATTTGTTAGAAAAATTATTTGGTCAGGGTGGTTGTGATTAACCTCCGCGAAAGTAAAATGTTCCTGGTATGAGTTCTGGATGCAGAGAATCAAAACGATCATCTCATGCAATTTAGCTACAACCTCCTTTTTTAAAAGAAATTAATTATTCAGTATTAACCTAGATAGATTACCTATTAAAAAATATATACATAGCTTAATTAAAATTCCTTTACAATAATAAATAAAATGAAATTTTTAATAGAAAAGCACATAAATAAAAGAAAAAGAAATATTATTTTATGTTCTGTTTATTTTTGTCAAATTGCAAATTTAAAACCTTTGCCAATCTTAATATTCTTTTTTTTTAGTGGCTATAGACCATAAAGAAAGTTAGGGGAGGGTATATAGATATTGATACTGCACAGATGTCCAGACTATTCCAGTTTGAGGACTTGTAAAAAAAAATAAATCTATCCTTGAAGAAATTTACGAAATTTATTTATATGATGGCTATAAAAATTTTTTGACAATTGGTTTGGTTTTATTGAAATTTTTATGGGTACTTTATACAGGTCAAATGTTGGTTGTAACGAATACTAAAGTAAGAAAATTTTCAAGATAACATTCTTCATCAAAATAAAACAAATTAAAAAATTTTGTTTTAAGGCCGCTACAAACGTAACTACAAACTTGACAAGCATGCATGTGCAATCTTTTTGTACCAGCATGCACAAATTCCGTTCAGCACAAGCATGCTTGTGCAAGAAACAGCTTATGCCGAAAATTAACGTAAAAATGTCAAACTCAGAAGGTTATTTTTTCGATGATAACAAGAACGCACTTGCTACAGAGACACAATAAATATTAATATTGGATTTGGGAGGAATAAAACCAGCGTTGTCGAACACCTTTACACTTTTATTCAAGCAGACGTTTCGGTAACCATAACGGTTGCCATTTTCAGTGCCAATGAAAGTTTCTTATTGGCACTGAAGATGGCAACCGTTATGGTTACCGAAACGTCTGCTTGAATAAAAGTGTAAAGGTGTTCGATAACGCTGGTTTTATTCCTCCCAAATCCAATCTCGCATACCCAGCATACAAATTAATTTATAAATACTAATATTTAAATTAATATTTTAAATGAATTAATAAATATATATATTAATTAAATATCAAATGTCAAAACATCTATAAAATGGCGGAGAGGTTTGCTTGTGCATGATTAAAATTCAATCGAACATCAAGCAGCTTGCACAATTAAAATGCTTCTCTTACAGACGCTACAGTTTGCTTGTACAAAAATATTGCACGTGCATGCTTGGCAAGTTTACAGATACGTGTGTACAGTGGCGGATCCAGAGGTGTTTCTCGGGGGGGGGGGTAATCTGGAGTGATTGGTCGCACAGCACACATTTTTTTCTTAATTTCGGTAATTTAAAGGCGCATTCTGTACTTGTTTGCCAGAATATAAATACAAATCAAATTTTTAAGTATTAATTTTTAAAATTTTACATTAAAAATACATTTTTTTTTTCGAAAAAAAGTATCTTTTTCAAATCTCAGGGGGTAATTACCCCCTTTACCCCTCCCCCTTGTATCCGCCCTTGCGTGTGTATCAAATAGGTTGGTATGGGAATATTTTTTTTTCATCTTACAAGTCAGTGCACATAACAATAATCATGATTAATATTATTAATATTAGTAGCAGGAAAGGGATAGATAATTACAATCAATCAATTGGGGCGATGGCTTTGACCAGTTGTCAGTAGCCTTATGCATATTGCCTAAGGTTAATCGCATCCATTATGGCTGACTCCTCCCACCGCCATTGATGCCACTAACTTGTAAGTCTCCCGCCTCCTAAACCTGCACCAATAGCTCATTTGCTTCAAGGCAGTCCTTCCCACACTTAAGACTTTCAGCCAATCACCTGGCTGGTTCTGTTAACGATATTCCCTCACTATTTAGTTGGTAATTAGGGAGAAAGAATAAGATAAATGATCTAACTCATTTTGAATAATTTAGAATTATTAAGACTATTCTTATTCATTATGAGGGTAATCAAAAATTCAAGTATAATAAACCATAAAAATCCTTTCTAGAACAAAAAAATAATAATTTTTTTAACATACTAAAGAAAACTGTTCTGTTGCAAATCATAATTAAGCAAAATTACCCCTCGTAAATAAAAAATAATGGATCAGGCCCAAGAATTCTTCTTTTTTTTAAGTTGTTGATGGCAAAGATGGAAAGAATGTATTTGTAACCGGAATTAAATGAAAGAAAATGAACATTTCAACATACACACACACACACACACACATATATATATATATATATATATGAGTTTTTTTTTTTTATTTCTATGAGTGTGTATAAAAGGCAAAAATGTTGAAAAATTAATGCTCTAAGTGGAAGAGAAAAACACGAAGAAAGAAGACAAATTAAAGAGAAAGAGAGTAAAACATCTTAAGTCGCCTAAATTTCTGTCAATAAAAGGGATCGTGCTCTCTTAATGTGATTCATGGATGGGATTCCAGATGAAGCAGCAAACAACATCCAGAGCACTTGTAATAAAAGATTTAATGAAAAATTTCTATATTTGGTAAAAGGAATAAGAAAAATATTTAAATCTAAAGAAGACGAGATCAATGTACTGGACTAATTAAAAAAATAATCGAAATATTCTTTATAAAAAATATAAAACCACTTTGATAGATGATATACAAGGAGTATTTGTAAAAAAAAAATAGTAAAAAAATGTTTTTGAAGCCAATTTTATTTTTACATGAAAATACATGTCTTAAACTATTTTTTTTTAACATAGTTTCCGCCAATGTTCAATTACTTGTCGGAGAGGGTGACTCAGTTTTTGTAAATCGTCTGCAAAGAAATTCCCGCCAGTATCGATAGCCACGATTCCAGAGCATTTTTCGTCTCATTGTCAAATCCAAAGCGCTTGCCACCTTGTTCGCGCTTCAGGAGGAAGTGGTAGTCGCTTCATGGAACAAATGGTAGTCAAACGGCGCAAAGTCCGGGCTGAAGGAATTACGTTGCTCCATGTTCGGCCCTATACTGCTGGTGTCACGCAATCGCTTATTTGACAGTTTCATTGAATTCGATCATCTGTAGTACAGCCCGGATTTGGCGCCATCCAACTACCACTTCCTCCTGAAGAGCGAGTTAGGTGGCAAGGATATGACGATGAGACGAAAAATGCTCTGGAATCGTGGCTATAAGTTTACAGACTGCAGTCTGCCATGGCGGAAATTTCTTTGCAGATGGTTTACAAAAACTGGTCATCCGCTCCGACAAGTGTTTGAACATTGGCGGAAACTATGTTGAAAAATAGTTTAAGACATGTATTTTCATGTAAAAATAAAATTAGCTTAAAAAATATTTTTTACTATTTTTTTTTTTTTTTTTTTCAAAACGCACCGTTTACTCACTGTATAGCTCTCGTATATAGTGAAACATTGCTTAGAGAAAATTAAAAATAAATTTATATTTTGAATTATTTATTGTTAAAACGAATATATAATTAAATATTTTATGATAATAGAATAATAAAGTGAGAGATATAAGCCTATATAAAATAACAGAAAAATCGGAAAACCATTCATAATTCTCTCATTTATGTTCATTCTACCATTTCATCATGACTTTTTTTTGTTATTGGTTAATAATTATGTATTGACAATTTTTTTTTAATTCTGTGAATAAACTTAATCAACAAATATAGCACCCAGAAAAATTAGCTATACATTCAAGTGGAGTAATTAATGTTGCAAATAGAAGGGATAATATTTTGACGTTGGAGAAATTAAAAAAAAAAGAAGGATCAAATCCGATTTTATGTGTAAAATAAATGGAGGGCTTGTCGTGTCTTGTCGTTGGTTAAATGACAAGTCTAATAAATACCAGCTTGAGGGCTCGCTAATGCTCTCAGGACGGGTAAGGAGTAGTTGTAAACGAGGAGAGATTTTAAATATGACCCCAGCTGGGTGATTAGTGTTTGTGAGTAGGGTCCTGCGGGAGAGATGGTAGGGATTAAATTCAAGGGATAAGCCATGTGAGTGTGGTCAAAAGGTGGGAGAGCCGAGCAACAAGCACAAGTGTGCTTTCTTTTTTTAAAAGGGGATTAAAGTATCAAGTATTTATTACCATCACTAGAGTGATTGATTTATTTTCAATATAATGATATACTTAATATTTCAATTCAATTAAGATAGTTGAAAAAAAAATTTAATTAAAAAAAGAGAGGGAAGTTGAACTTTTAATATATGAAAATGATTATAGGGGTAATATAATGCTCTACCCCTTTTATTATCTCCCTATAAACTTCCCCCCTATAAGGGTTCTTTTGAAATTTATAGAAGAAATAACTAAAAGGAGGCTTTTTTAAAGTAAATTATAAAATAACAAGGACTACGCCCCCTGGACCCCCTTGCTCACCTTTGGTGAATAATTGCAAAATTTTATGGTTCTAAATTTCCCTCTCTAATTCCACTTACTTTTTTCTGGCCAATCAGCGCCCTGACCCGCATAAAATCATAGGACTGCCTGGGATCCGAACCCGTGACCCTTGGTTTAGAAGGTCAGCACGCTAACCCCTACACCAAACCCGAGGGCAGCGCTTTATATTATAGTATGATAACAAGAATAAAAATAATTACGTCAAAAGAAAGATTGTTTATTAATAATATATTCAATATATTATTTTCTTAAAGAATCAATAATTCAAGGAAGGATTCGTGTCTCAGGCACTGCGATGAAAATTTATTTAAATCAATTGATATAAATATGCTTGGATAATACGAATGGTAAATGTATTTAGTTCCCGACAGTACGGAACATATGAATTCAGATGTAAAATTTATAACTATGGGAAAATATTTATATTTTGTTACCATGGCAACCATTTTTCCTATCTTCCCTATGAAATACAAGAGTAAAGTGGTCTTCAGAAGATTTCAATTGCAAAATGAGAATATACATTTGAAAGAGCATCTAAAAAATAATTGATTTTTGAATTTTAAAAAAAATCGTTGGAGCAAATTTTGAGAAAATCGAAAAAAACTGAAAAAGTACATCAGTAAAGTACTAGTACTCTTTGGCTGATTGATTAAAAGCTTATTTTTCCGGTCCCGGGAGATGTTTAACTTAAATATAAAATTTCAACCTCGTAGCTCAATTCCTTCATGCTTAAAATTGAACACACACACACACACACCCCCACACACACCCACACACACACACACACACACACACACACACAGACAGACCATGTCGCGAAAACCACTTTTTTGGATTCAGGGGACCTCAAAACGTGAAGATCCATCAAAATCTCGACATCGAATTTTTGACATGAATCCAATACTTTCTCTCATATATATATATTACATATATACATAGGTAAGAGAAAGTAAAAAATATTATTAATCTATATATTAAAATGTTCTTTGTATTATCAGTGGATTTAAAATTAATTGCAAAAAAAAATTGCATTAAATTTAGTCCCGGTCTCTATTTATTTCATTTCATTTGATTGGTAGCATAGGCGTAGCCTCGGGGGGGGGGGGGGTTTGGGGTTCAAACCCTTCCCCCATGGGAATCCAAGCCATGACTAGATATTTAAGCCATCACTAGATATTTAAGCCCTACAATACAAATTATATTTCATATAGGGTAAGAGAAAGTAAAATATAATAATTTATTCTAGCTAAAAAAAAAAAATACCCTAAAATAATCTTTAATTTTTCAAATGTTTGAAAAAGTTTTCTAGAACCCCCCCCCCCATCAAAGATTTCTGACTACGCCTATGATTGGTAGCCAATTCAATTGAAATACATTTCAGTCGCATGAGGCGGGTTGCGAACCCTGACCTCTAGTACGAGAGGCAAGAACTCTATAGGGTCCTTATGATCAAAAACGTAGAGATTATTAAAAAAAATTGGGGATTAGATTCTTCACAATCATAATCTTTACCTTGATATTAATCTATATAATAATGTCCACTAAAAGCGTAGATTATATATTATTATAAATTATAGAACAAAAAATGAAGATTTGTAAAAATTTGAATATTTCTTGCAGAAAATTTTTTTTAAGAATCCATTTTCAGACATTCAAAATGATTAAAAAAAAATGATAAAAAAGTAGTTAATAATAAAAAGTGGTTTGATTATTTTTGGTGTTTTTACTAATGATTACTCTAAGCAACCCAACCAAGTCTTTGGGGAACTTAATTATGGTCGAGAAGGCGAGTTAAAAGGCCATCGAGGTAATGGATCATAGGCGTGGTCCATTTTATGGACAAGCAGACAAGCAGACCAGTTAACGCCAAGGCCGCTCGAGTTATCTTTAAGGCGCAGTCCAGGTTAACAATTAAATTTTATTTGTCTGGAGAAAGTTAATTGAATATATTAAGACTAAGTGTCTGAGCCAAGTAAAATAATAATGCAACACGAAAATTTGATCGCAAAAAACATAAAAAGAAATTTTTTTTATATTACGGAAATAATTCCTTATTTGATGAAAATGAATATTTTTATATATCCAACCTCTTCTATGCTAGGGAGGATGTCCTAGTTTGAGGAGGGACTCGCTCAGCACCGGCGTGTAGCCTACTCCTTTCGAAGAATACACCACTGAGAGGGAACCTTCTTTACGTCCCTTCCACATGACGGTATGTCACAGCAACCTCTCCTCTGTTGCCAGGGGGCTACTGTGGTGAGATCCAATACTCCAATCCAGTGCCTCCTTGAGGATTTGTTTACATTAAATAAATATTTTTATTTAATGGAAAAATCCCGCTCGCCCAGGGTTTGAACAGGGATCTTCTTTGTAGAAGACGACACCCTAGCCCGCTACACCAGCGAGCTCCAGCAGTATCAAATTTTTAAAGACTTTTTGGCATCTTAGGTCATTAACGATATTCATTATTTAAATACGATATATATGGGGTCCAGGCACGTTTGTTTTTACCATTTGGTATCCAAGTGATTTAAATAAATATTCATTGGAATGCCTGGGATCCGAACCCGTGCTCTTTTGATTATCAATATTGACATTTGTCACCAACTCTAACCTCCCGTCCACGGAGGATAAATGACATTAATTAATAAACGCTTAAATATAATATTTTTCAATATGCCTTTGTCGTTGAGACCGAAATTAGAAAAATTTTGTCTATTCAAGTCTCTTAAAGTTATGTAAACGGCATTTGCACTCACACATATTGGTATTCACAAATTATAATAACAGGACTCACGCACGCAAACGACAAAATAATTCGGAATGGCACGTGCGTGTCTCGAATAAGACAAGGTCCACGACAAAGCCTATTAATAGCGTGTCAGGAGGAAATTGGTCACGAGTCACGTTGATGCTGATGCTTGTCGTTACACCTGTGCCTGCCTCTGCCAAAAGGGCGTAAGGCACATCTCTTCTGGCTCTGCTTGGATGCTGGCCAGTATGGGGCTGGACCAAAATTGACACCCCCACCCACTCCTAGCCCCGACCCTTTTAGGATCGGTTCTATCCCTTTTACTAAAGGGGAATCGGCTCCGAAAACCCACCATGATATGAATTTTAGATGAGTCTTCACACCAGACACCGGACCCTCCTAAACCTTTATTTATCTGGCTAATCGCTAATTTAAAATTCCACCATTAATTAAGTTGTGCCAAGCAATTGTCAAACAATTTATTCATCTTAAAAGATAGCTTGAGGGAAAGAATGTAATCAAAAAGTTAGATCTCGTATCCCAACCCTAATATTATCTTTATTTAAATATATTTTTCATTATTTTCGTAGTAAAAGGGGAGAGAAGTATCACTTTATCCTGCTTTATTGAAAAAAAAGATATAGATTATTCATCTTATGCTAAAGGGTAATTTATATTTTGTCAAAGATAAAATAAATAAATTTAAAATAAAATCGCAATATATTGTTATTTGTTAAAAATGAATACTAGTAGTAGTTTTTTTTTTTTTTTTTTATCAAAAAGAACATTCCCATGGGAATGTTCAGTAATTACTGAACTCTTGATTTCTCGGATCCACCAAATTTTGATTTTTAAGTCCAATATGATCATAACTTTGTAAATCCCTGATCTAAGTTAAAATATTTATTTAAACTAAAAATGTCCTAATTTCTATATAGATACGTAATTTCTATATTTTATTAGCCTTTGTGTTCGACTTTTTATTTGATAAAAAACAGGAAACCCTACTCTCTGCGAGATGTTCTAATATTTAGAATTCTATCTCTATGTAGAATAAATGTCAAGCAAATTTCATTTGCAATTTTCAATTAAATTAAAAATTAGCGTTTTTTACGGTTCATATTTCAATATAACATTAAATCACTCTTGAGAATTGTGTTATTCACTGAGGGAAAATGACAGAGAGTTCCATATAGTATCTTTTTTTTTATTCAACAATTTATTAATATAGATTACAAAAAAAAAAAAAAAAAAAAGAATTAAAGTCATTTTAATAGATGAATATTTAGATGGTGAAATAAAAAAAATTCACTTGTTCCTTCTTTATATAAATTTGAATTAATTTATGAGAAACTCTATTTTAAAGAATCATGCAAGAAAATATTTATTCCATGTGATGAATTTATATGAATTTAACCTAATTTCATATTTGTTGATCCCGAGTCAAAAAAAAAAAAAAAAAAAAAAAAACTTCAATCACTTTCTTAGCCAAATGTATTTTATTAAAGCAATACCAGGCTGACGTTTCGGACCCATATCTAGGCCATCTTCAGAGCCGGTTGGTTAGAATATTATTGAATGAAAAAACAATACGAAACACATTTGCATTAATGGGGCGCTTAGAACAACGAAGGTATGAAATAGCCCTCGGGGCTTGGTGTAGAGGTTGGCGTGCTAACCTCGTATACCAAACGTCGCGAGTTCGGACCCCAGGCAGTCCGATGATTTTATTTAAGCCAATTGGATACCAAATGGCTTAAATAAGAATGCCTGGACCCCAATAATAGATAAATTAATAAATAACGGTTATCGTAAAAGTCTTATATGGCCTAAGTTGCCGAAAAGACAGTGTGAATGTGTGTGTGAGTGTGAGGGTGAATGAGAAAAAAGTGTGAATGTTTAAAAAAAAAAAAAAAAAAAAGGTGTGAAATAACGAAGTTTGAAAATCTTGAAGCACAATTGTTTTTTTTGTTTTTGTTTTTTACGAATATTTTCTGAATTATTGGACGGATTGTCATTAAATTTGCATCTACCTTAGGGGCTATTGTCCTAATTATTATAGCTGAGTTTCAAAAGATTTGATCCAGAGGAAGCTGAGAAAACCGTGGTCCTCAATATAATTTACCCCTCATTTTTACCACTCTTTGCGGGACGATTAACTTCTCGTTTTAATACCTAATTAGAGGTACGAATTTGCCAATCCTATTCTAATCCGATAAATAGTTACAAAGACGTAGCCACATAAAATTTTTTTTGCATTTCATAAAAGTATTGATTGTTCTTTATTTTATTTTACCAGAGTAAAAGTGATTAAAAATGATCGAGGGATACACACGCCCTATGCAGGTCTGCATAGTGACCTGCTGCAGGCGTGTGTATCCCTCGATCATTTTAAATCATTTTTACTCGGGTATCCAAATATTATATCTGTATTCCTTTAATATTCTAGTTATCGACTCACTCCACCTACAAAGAAATAAAAATTAAATAAATTATTCTCACATACTGAGTTCTATTATGTAAAAAATATGATATTTATTGTAATACTGTATTATAGAAAAGACATATTTTTTAGTACTTGGCATTTTAAAAATAGTACACTTCAAAAGTTCATGCTTGTTTGAATCATTAAAAAAAAAAAGAGTGTAAAAGAGAAAATTTACTTTTTAGTTCATTGTACATTTTATTTATTGATCGTAAGAAAGAAAATTTTGCAGAAAAAACGAACTAGTAGAATCGGGGATAAAAATATTTTTTTATTTTTATGATGGTCCATTTGGCGTGAAGGCATTTCCTTTTTAATACCGGTCAGATGCACGCCCTTTAGGTCCTTTTGGCCCTTATATTTACCCTGTTCTCGCACCCTGTAAACGTCATGCTCTTAAGTTAAGCGTTACACGCCCTTAAAAACGTCACAAATCATTTAACCAAAGAAGTAAAGTCACTTCTTGCTTGTAAGAAATACTATAAATACTAAGCATTCTGAAAAACAAAATCCCATTAATAGAAGATTCATCCATTTATCACATTTATTTATAGGTAGTTAAAACTTAATTGGACAAATACAATTATTATTATTATATTTAACATAAGTGTGTTTCATTTGGATTGGTTAACAATTCAATTGAAATCAGAGACGTGGTCAAAATGGCCTTCATTGCCGAAAAAGACCATAAATAAAATTAAAAAAAAAATAAGTGTTTTTTTTTTGTTGGTGGGCCAAGCGCCCCATGGCCCTCGGGAATTGAACCCAGGATCTCCAGCCTTCCCGGGGCATCAGTGAGTTTATATTTCTGACTAGTAAAGTCCGAGTCGAGGTATAATATATTTAAGAATTTAAGAAATTGTCTAATATTTATTTATTTACAAATTAGCTGAATCTTCTTTCCAAGCCTTATTCCCGCAGTGCGGCGTCGGCGGAATGTTTTTTTTTTTTTTTTTTTTTTTTTTTGCGACCAGAAAAAATAGAACAGGCCTGCCCGTTGCACGGTCTGACGCCTGTTGAAAATATATAATAATTTTTTTTTATAATTTGTTTAAGGTCTTATTCGGCATCTAATGCCATTTAGACCCCATCCCTATTTATTTCAAATGATTGGTAGCCAAATAATTTTTCTCGCTTGGCACGGGAAGCGAACCCAGGATCCTAGGCAGGAGAAGCTAATGTCTTCTCTCTGAGCCACGGGTCACGGGCAAATAATTTATTTATTTAACAATAACAGGTAAATTTTTTTTTTTTTTTTTTAAACATTCACACTTTTTTCTCATTCACACTCACACTCACACACATTCACACAGTCTTTTCGGCAACTTAGGCCATTTAAGACTTTGACGATAACCGTTGTAATATATATTATCTATTGTGGGTTCAGGCATTTCTATTTAAGCCATCTGGTATCCAAATGGCTTAAATAAAATCATCGGACTGCCTGGGTCCGAACCCGCGACGTTTGGTATAGGAGGTAGGCACGCTACTTACTACGCCAAACCCGGGGGCAACAGGTAAATTAAAATGTTTTCGGATTAATAATCAAACATAAGAAAAATTATTTTTATCCAAGGACGATTTTTTTTTTTATTAAGTCAGAATCCATTGATCCAAAGGTAGTTTACATGTTTATCGTCGAAATAAGACATCGAAGGGCCCTCAATAATCCTACGTAATATCAGGCAATGCCAAGCAGAATGGGAAATTGGATTGAGCCGGGCATGGCTTTTCGCGCTTGGCCGAACATCTCTCTCGTAGGGCCGAGTTTATCGTCAGCCCTTAGTCTTAATTAAGGGCCTGGCGACTAATTGCCGAGTGGTTGTGGATGGAGGTGGATGTCTCCACAAGACGAATCGTGGAACTCCCAACCAACCCAAAGGACCACTCACAACCACAGGACTTACAGACATTCTTTTATTCTCTACTTCCAAGGCTGTGAGGGCTTAACTCAAGGGAACAATGTTTAAGTTTTTTTTTTTTTTTTTTTTTGTTCATAAATTACAGATACTTTAGAAATTATTCAACGTTTTCTTAATTGGGAATTTAAGAAAAAGAATTAGAATCATTAATAGAATAATAGAGTTGTCTACAAACTTTGTCAGCAGACGATTTTAAAATGAAAAATAATTATTCTTATATTAAAGTTTTGAGCGCAAAGTGCTCTCTTCTTTGAAATGTCAATTCCAAAATTAATTACCAAATATTTCATCTTAAATAATGATATTAGTCTATCAAGACGAGAGTTTACTCATTTTTGTACTCAGTTTTATTATTTACTGATTAATAAAAAAAAAAGTGAGTCAAATATGAGAAGTTTTTTAGTATAAAAATATTGTTAAATAACTAATCTATTGTTACACTATAAAGACATGTCAGACATTTGTTAAATCATGTTATTTTATAGGATAAATAGAAATTACTAAACTTGCCAATTAGATAAATAGCGGATAGTATTTTAAAAACGGTTCAGATTTTTTACCAACTATTAAATTATTTACCAAAACTATTTTTCGATTAATTTGACTAATAACAATTGAATTAAATATTTCTTTTCGGCATCTTAGGTCATATAGACTTTAAGACGATACTCATTATAAAAATACAATATAGACCTTACTGAACTGTACATCTATATATTTTTCTATATCATTTGGTATCTATATGATTTAAATAAATTTTCATTGGACTTTCTGGGATCCGAACCCATCCTCGTTTAAGTTATCAATATTGATATTGGTCACTATCTCAGCCACGGAAGGGAATTAAATATATTTATTTTTATCGGTGTGACTTGGAACTCGAGACCATAGGTTAGTTAAGCAATTATATCGAAACCTCCAGACCACATTGTTTTTTTATGGAGTCACAGACAACCAATTTAACCTTTTAATAATGGCAGAAACTTTGAAAAACACTGCTCAGTTAGTGAGAAGCTTAAAATTTATATTGTAGTCTCAACTTATTCGTAGCTAACTTTACTTTTATGAAAGTACTTTTGGTAAAACAGCTAACTTTTATTTTCTTTCTTTTCCTATAGAAGATTTTTAAGTTAACCATTAGGAAAAAATATCTTTTGAACAAAAAGCCTTCAATCATAGTCGAATCTTTAAATAAAATAAATGAATCGTCCTTCCACCCTTCAGGCAAAAAAGACGTATTTTTATAAATGTGAATTATTTATTTTTACTTGTTAATAAAATATCTTTCTAACAAAAAAAAAAGAAATTTGATTTTTTTTTTTAGAAAAAAAAAAAAACAAAGGAATATACTCGTATATAAATTTAGTTCTCATATTGATTAAACTAGAAAGACATGAAAAATTGACTAAACTTATTTTTATGTCTTAATCAACATTTGACATCGAATATTTTTTCAAAGTTTGTCTATAAGGATAATATATAGGACTTGAACGAAAACCACATTTGTATTCTAATATTTCATAAAATAAATAAGTTGAGCTAAAAGCGGGGGAAAAAAAAGGAAATTGAGAGACATAAGTCAACGCTATAGTGGCATTTTTATATATCGGATATGGTTAAAGTTTCTTCTATATATACCTGATACATATAGTTTATATTAAAACGGAAAATTTGAAGTTAAACCAAGTCAAAGTTGATGCAAAAGGGCTTTAATGTATGCTTGTATGGTTTACACGAACCTCTTACCTCTTCTGTTAATGTCTAATTAATAAAAAGATTTCTTCTTCATCACAAATAAAATGATTGCTTTAATCATTTTTATATTTTAAAGAATAAAAAACTGATTTGATTTGACTAGCAAATAAATAAATTGATTTGAAGAATTATAAATATCATGTGTTGGTCCATGAAGGAATTATTAAAAACATATAACCAAGTATTTATTAATTTAAATACATAAAATTAGCGATCTATCAACAGTGGAGTCATTTCAACTTTTTCTTAGGGGGGAGAAGCACATTTTTTTCTTGGGAGGGCAACATTTTTTTTTTTCTTAAAATTTACTTACAAATAGGTACTGCCAAAAGATATTTAATTTAATTAATTGTTTAATTTTATACAGTTATATACTCGTAGATATATTTTGAAAGATTTTATTTAGAATAATATAAAATTTTATAAAAATCAGAGCCCTTGGGGGGGGGGAGAAGGTAAATGCCCCCCCCCCCCAATGACGCCACTGTCTATCAAATTTAAATAAGCGAGTGCGGTACTGTGGCCACTAGGCATGCTGAGTACAAATCGACAGATCAATGGTTCTACTCCCGGCGCAACCCCTCTTTTTCGCTTATTTAAATTAATAAACACTTGGTTGTATGTTTTCATAAATTGACTTGGATTAAACAAAAAAGTATTCAACAGATTTATTTTAGTTTCTAATAGAATCTTTAGTTTGCAAGTAAATTTAGTAAATCAATAGATTTAAATAGAGAGGGCTAGATTGTAAATACCAGAAATATTAATGTTCATCTCGAACAAACAACATAAAGGAAAAAAAAAAATTTATAAATTTCTATATTTCCCTTGAAATTTTTAACAAAATCTTTATCATATATATATATGGGTAAAATAAATAAAGAAATATATGAATTTCTAAAATATATAATGAATGTCGGTGGATTGTTTTTAAACGATAAATAAATAATATTTCTTAATGCTTTAGGACACGCCATTTCTTTTGGATTTTGTTCTTCCCTATCTCTTGGAATCTCCCCTTTATGTCTTTATGTAAACAACAGCATATATTTACTATATCAATGAGATAAAAACTAGTTTCATCATTTTTATATACAAACATCCATCCATTTTATTACGAGCTGGATTTTTATTATTTAATATTTTTAAGATATCCCTACAATAAAATCATGAATAATTTTGATCTATGCCTTAGTTTAAAACAAGGGTTCTTATATGGTTGGTTATATAAATAATATACTTATAAAAGAAAAAAATATTCATTTGGACCACCAAGTCTTCCCTTTTGCTCGTATTTGTATCAGGTTCCTATCTCTAACTCTTCAACCTATATTTAATCTTATTTCTATTTTAGTTTGGCTTTTTTCATTCAACCTATTCTATGCTAAGTATGAAGCCAATAGTCGAATTGGCTCTCTCGGCACACTTTGTGAAGAATAAATGCGTCATTAAAAAGAAATCCTTCTTTACGTTAACATAGAAAGGAGCCATAATAGCAATTGCCAAATCCCTGATGATCTATTGTTAATGGATCCAATTTCCAATCTAGATTTTTTTGCATTAAATGTACAAGGAAAAAAATAAATTTCGCCCTGAAGTTAGGCAACTATTTTTACAATCTGCCGTTTTGGTCAACAAATCACAGGGGTAAAACAGGAAAAAATTATTTCTAATAATTCTTTATAAAAGCTAAATCTACCCCAAAAGATTCAACAATAATTGAAAAAGAAAGAAACAAAAATCAAGTGGATAATGAAATTACGAACACTTTTATTTACTTTTTCAAAATAATGAGATTGAATTAGAGTTTAATATCATAATAATATAAAATCGATTCCGAAATGCCGAATATAATAGAAATTAAACCTGGAACTTTATAAAAAAAAAATCAAAAACAATTATAAAATTAAATCGAATTTTAAGTATAATAGGAACCGACCGAATATACGGTTTCGGAAAAAAAGTAGCCGAAACCTGAGTCTGAAAAGATGGGATGAGACTCTCATGCAAAAAAAAAAGGTCAAATCATTTTCACGGGAGGGGAAAAAAAATTTTCCGCAGGGCGGAAAAAATTTCAAGAAAAAAAAAAGGTAAGATTGATGCCGAAATTCGGTTTCGGTTGAAATTCTTGTTTCGGTCGGACCCTAATTTTAAGTAAGGAAATATTAAAATAAAAAAAAAATAATGAACAATATAAAATAGAAATTCTAAACCACAAAAAAATTTAAGTTATTTTCTTCTCAATTGCCTCAAACCTTAATCACTTATAAAAATATTTTATATTTATATTCTCATAAAAAGGGTCAGTAGTGTTCAAGAATATTTCCTTATGGATTGCTATATGTCTGACCGAAAGCTGTTAAACTCTTTCAGTACCCAACTAACAGTAAGTATTAAGACATAAAAACTTATACTTTGAAAACAGAGTACACCCATATAAACTTCCTTAAATATAGAGGTTTATGAGCTTTGAGAATTAGAGGTCAAGGTCAAGGTGAATTATCAAACAATAGACAAAAGGGGGTGAAAATGTCTTGTCAGAAAACATGAAAAGGGACAAAGAACAAACCAGAGAGAGGCAAATGTGTAAAAGAAATTACAATATTAGTTAATTCTTTCAAATAAATATTTTGAATCATATATTATTCATAAATTCATTAACTAAAAAAAGATTCGTTAGTATAATTTTTCACTAGAACTGATAAGGTAGAAGGTAATCAATCAATTTCTCTTCCCTAGGGTGGAAACCAGTACTAACTTGGTAGCATCGACCTATTCTTGGCAACTAGCGACTGTTTGTACCGTCGGGTTCCAAATTGAATGGTTGCTAGGGCGAAAGCCTTTAATAATCCATCACTTAAAACGAACGCCAAATTTATAATTCAAACTGAGATCGAGAGAGAGAGAGAGAGGCGAAAGAGACTTTAATAAAAAGTCTGAAACATTTATTTGAGTAAATACTTGAAATGAGTTAGTTATTTTTATTGATAAATATTCAAATTTTGTTCCAGGCCATTTATGACCATAACAAACTAGCAATAAAATATTTTTATTTATTTTGAAATAAATCTCTCATGTCAGTGAATAATAGAAATATTGAATGAAGTAAACAGAATTCTTATATTTCAAGCATAATAAACAATTGAATAATTTTATTCTCCTTTAAAGAAATTGATTTTAAAGGGCCAGAAATTTTATATTTATGTAACAAATTGAGATCCTGTTCATTAAAGTTTCTTAATTAAAAAATTTTAAATAAACCAGGATCTGAAGGAACTTTGCAGCCAGGAGATTAAATAAAAAATCTCTTATTTAATTTCTATTCGCCGACGTTTCGGCCGTCAATCACGACCTTATAATGTCAAATATTGCCCTAATGAAGGTCGTGATGGTCGACTGTTGTGCAAATTTTGGTTTCGATTTTTCATCATCCATCCTCAGGACCTTTAAAATAAACAATTAAGAAAAACATATAACCAAGTATTTATTAATTTAAATAAGCGAAAAATGTAGGTACCGCCGGAAGTCGCACCACGGATCCGTCGATTTACGCTCAACATGCCCTACTACCCATATATGTTTTTCATAATTACTTCATGGACCAACACATGATATATATAATTCTTTAAACAATTAAGTTTTTTATATTCAACACTTACAAGTTAGTTTTTTATAGTGTTCATTACAATTTCTTATTTTATATAATTTCCCAGATAGCAAATGTCATGTACGTACATAAGACGAACTGTGCTATCTGGGTTTGAGAAGCCGCCGACCCCGCACCGCGGGAATAATAAGGGCGAGGACAAAAGAAGAAGATATAAAAAATTGAGAAGTTTATTTATTCACCACCCAGGACTAGATAGATAGAAGAGACTGACTAGTATTCATTAGCAAAAGAAGAGAGGGAAAAATTAACAATGAAATCAATCTATGATGTTTCTAAAAGGAAATTTGTGTCTTATAAAATTTTGTAAGTGAAAAAAAAAATAGTTTGTTTTTAATTAACAATCTATTGGCTTAACCCGAGTAAAAATGATTAAAAATGATCGAGGGATACCACGCCCGCAGCAGGTCTGCATAGTGAACTTTGAGGGACACACAGGGATACACACGCCCGCACCAGGGACACACAGTAGATCGAAAGTGACCAGAAGAAAAATGAGTGTCCCTGGTGCGGGTGTGTGTATCCCTGTGTGTCCCTCAAGGTTCACTATGCAGACATGCTGCGGGCGTGCGTATCCCACGATCATTTTTAATCATTTTTACTTGAGACGACCATCAGCTATTTTTGCCACCTATTTAGGCCTACTAATATTTTACTCGTATACCTTTTTAAAATATGAATTTAAATGAAATGAGAGAAAAAAATATATAATACAATATTTGATATAAATTTTCTCTAAAAGAAAATATAAAAATATTTTTTTTTAAGTCCTAAACCATTTCTCGTAAAGTAAATTTAGCAGGACTAACATCTTTCCAAGCAGGCTGCCTGCCTAGTATGATAAAGAAAAAAAAATGAAAGGCACACACCAAATACAATAACAGGCAGGCAAACAAATTGCTAAAGTTAGCAAATGCAAGCAAGCGTAACCTAAAAAAAAAAAAAAGAAAAATACTTTTTGAGAAGCCTTATGGTCGCGATTGAGGGAAATAACAAGAAATAACAAGACATAACAAGACCGAACGAGAGGATAAGGGTCCGCCCCTTAGGCTGGAGAGCAAAAACCTCACCACCCCCATCGAGTCCTTGGTTGGCGTAGGCATAGAGAGATGCAGGACAAACATCAACCTGTCTCACCGGAGTCAAATTGTTTTGTGGAGCCGATTACGACTCTAACATCTTGAGGGGACAAACAGCTCCCAGGACGAAAAAACGCACACACCTGAGACCTGAGGGGGGATGCATACCCCACCCACTCACTGTACCTCATCCTACCGACCGACAAACACAAACAGATCCATTAGAAAAGACCGGCACCTGTGAGAGAGTGACGGTTCGAAGAAAAGGGGGAAGCCCTCGAGTCGAGCATTTTTCATCCCCCCAACTTTCTTTTTGCTCCAGTAGCAAGTCTTCATCTTGAGATATTAATAATTCAAGAAAAAAAAAACTTACCAAGGCATTTATATTGTTCCACCTATGGCGAATTATTAAGAAGCCTCAAAGTTTTTTTTCACTCGCCAAGCTTTTGTTTGATTTTCTTTGTTTTAAAAGAATAAAAAAAAAAAAGCGGCAGCAATTTTTTATTCTTTAGCTAATTAACAGATAATTTCATACATCTCTCTCGCTCTCTCCTGTGAAAATTTTTGAATAATTTAAAAAACAAGAAGAAATTCTTTTGTATTAAAAAAAAAAAAAAGTTGAGATTAAGTATGTTTTCTTTTTGTTCCTGTTTTTTCTTTATTTTTCTCGATGTAGGGCCATCATCGGCAACGCAGTTATAACGGAAGTGGTTTTAAGGCTGGTGGTGTCCTTAGGAGGATGATCGATAGCTTGGCCATTTCCGGTGTTGGCTGTGGCAATGAAGTCAAGGGCCAAAAGACGTCGAGGAAGACATTTGAGGGTGCGGGTGGATGGTTTGGGTAGCTGGATAAAGCCATGCCACTTGGAATGACCACAATCTTATTTAAGAACGAATGAATAATGAATTTCCTGAATTTTTAAAACTCCCTATTTGAATATATTAAGAAAGGTATGATTAAAAAAAGAATCAAAATTCTGGGTTAAAGACATTAATCCAAATCTAACAATATATATTTAATTCCATGAAAGATTCCTCAGATTGTTTCATTTGTAGCTACTATTAGGGGGAAGGGGTGTGGACTAAACGTTACTAATTGTGACATGGGAACTCTAAATGTGACATCACAATTCAAAGTTTAATTTGTAAAACAAAACCTGAGTTTGGAAAGATGGAAAAGATGGGATGAGACAAAAAAAAATGTCGAATGAGATTCGCACCTAAAAAAAAAGATCGAATGATTTTCGCAAAAGGGAAAATGGAGTGATTTAGTTACAAGGACAAAAAAACAAAATTTCGGTTTCGACCGAAACTAAAATTGAAACCGAAATTCGATTTCGGTCGGTTCCTAATTGGCAATAATCAGCCAAATAAAATAAATATCATTAAGAAACAACAGATTATGATGTGATAATATGGAGGGGGGGGGGGGCGAAATAGTTATATGTTGTGACATAATATTTGTAGGGGGGTTTGTTTGTGTATGGCTAACTGTGACAGGGGGGAGGGGACTAGAATATCGTCAAAATCGGCGTGAAATAATATGTGGATGACTCCTTTACGATTTCCTCTTATCCATTATCTAAAGAAGAGTTTCCTAACCTTTTGAAGATGACGGCACCGTTGGGAATAACATTAAAAACTAGGGGCACCCTTTTTTGAATTGAAATAATTAAGTTTAATATGGAAATCTGTTGGATTGAATCGACCACTATCATCATCTGCAGTGCATGAGAGTGATTAATTTGACTTATTTTATTTCAGGTCATTTCAAGACTTTTGGCTTAAGAATATGGTAATTTTTTTTTTGTCTATCTCAATTTCTCGCGGCACCCCCTTAGCCAATCACGCTGCACCCTTGAGTGCCGGGGCACACCATTTGGGAACCACTGATCTAAATCAGTAAAAACAATTTAGCATTCAGTAATTTGTTTTATAAAGAAAAAAAAATAAAGAAATATCTAAGGTAAATTTCGAGTTATTGATCTGGCTTTAAAAAAAAAAGCAATAAATATTTGCAATTCAAAGATCGCAAACAAAGTTGCAATATTTCACCCTGCCTGTCTGTTGGCGCCACCCCGGCGGTCTCCGGAACTAATGTCATCCCCTCGGCACTAAGGGCGCTCTTTTCAAAGCTGAGCAGCTTGCAACCCTTCGGATCGATGAATAAAATAAAATGATCTTATAACTTTTAGGGAGATATTTATATGAAAGAGATGTTCAGGAAGAAGAGAAATGTGGTCCGAATATGCCTCTCTCCCCCTTGCTTAAGAAGGATTACAGTAATCATCCACTGAGGTGGAAGGTCCAAGACTTTTTCCTTGGACCTGAAATCTCTTTCATCTTCTCATCGAAGAACAATAGAATCCAGCAGCTGGTCCACTTTCCATCAGAGTTCAGTTGTTTCCGGAAATTGGATGAGGACTGAAAAATGTCCCTAACGGAAAAGGAAAAGAGGGTAAAAGACGAAAACGAAAAAAAAAAAAAAAGAATTTTATTTTCTCTGTTCTGTTGATTTTTTTTTCATTGCTTTTCCCTTTCAATTCTTTGACCACCCTTCGGATAGAGTATCCGACATTTCTTCATTCAAGTTTCTCTTACTTTCCTTTTTAGCTATAGGCTCTCAAACAAATACGGAGATGAAGACCATCCGTCTCGGCTCTCACGGAGAAAATGAGTTCAAAGAGGGGTTTGATTCGAAGTGAAAAAAAAAATAAAGAAAAATATTTAAAATAGATTTTCATTTTTTCCTTTAACCTCATTAAATAATTGTGAGATTTTTTAGTAAAAGAATATCATAATATATATATATATATATATATATATATATATATATATATATATATATATATATATAATTTTCTCTAATTTTTGTTTTTGTTTAACAAGATGATAATATTAAGAAATAGACAAAAATATATTAGTTAAAGTAGAAAAAGTTAAATTTTTGTACTGACTGTGAGTATTAAATATATGAAATGGAGTCAAGAAAACAATTTATTTTTTGACGTTTCGAGCGCCAATCACGTTCTTCTTTGGAACCTGTGGTCACAACAAAAAATGATGTTCATATCGATATCTAAAGATATCACGAGAAAAAGCCTGATTGACGCTCGAAACATCGATTGATAAATTGCTTTTTTTTTCTCAGCTGACTCCATTCTAAATATGTAGAAAAAAAGTAAAAATTGTCCTTATAGGGAAGATTGGACCAAATAATACCTGAACCTATGAAAGAAATTATCAGAAAAATAATTAGCTGCCTATTAATAAGCGATTAAATGCGATGAGTTTATGCAGCTCCATGGTAAATAACTTTTTAAAATGGTATTGTATATTATTGTACTAGGTATATGTACCTAGTGTTCAGTATTAAATTAGAGAAATAAATTTCACTCAAATATAAAAAGGTAAATAAATTTACTAAATTTAATCCAAAAGCAAGCACACGCCTAGCGATTTTGTCGAGGATCACGTATCTCGCGACAAGTCTCAGGGATGTGTTCTAGGCTTAAGTAAAAGTAGAGTAATTATAATTAAGGTTAGAAAACGATTCATTTGTAAAAAAAAATTATAAAATAAAATTTCCAAATTAATTTGAATAGAATTAATAAATATGTCGAAAAAGAATTCAGAGAGGTGAATGTTTTGATAAATATAAATTCAATCCATGTTCTATTTTATGATTTTTTTTTTCTTTTTTCTTTCTAAACTAATGCTACAAATCTCACCCTTTGATTTATTTATATGGTCGAGCAAATCTTTAGATAGAAGGATAAAAAATGAGAAAGAAAGACTAAGGTCAATAAGTTTTTTCTTCCTGGCGGAGTGGAGAATCTATCCCATCCCTGAGACCGACGGCCGATCGGACGAAAAGAGATGGAGAAACCGGCAAACTGGGAAGCGGGAGTTGGGAGTCGTGTTGAGGGTACGCGCCCCTTTCTTTAGAGAAACTAGGCGCCCCCGGGCGCCTACACACTTCCGGCGCCGAGCGCCGCGACGCCTTCGCGATAAATAATATCAGCCCCCCTCATGGTATAGTTTACTAGCTGTCTCTTTTACCTCTTCCGAAAAAATTATCCACCCCTAGTCAATGGAGTAACTAGAAAAAATCTCTCAAAATAAAAATGAAATTGTTTAAAACAGAAAACTTATATACATTTCGTCAGAGAATTTTGGAATACAATCAACAAATTCAAAAAAGTGACATTTATTTAAATTTCTTTGTTTTTAATTAGAATAATAAAAATCTGGTGTGACTGGCGCACAGCACACAACTTTCTCTTACCTTCGGTAATCGAAAGTTGTGTACTGTGCTTGTCACACCAGATTTTTTGTGTCGACATGTATTTAGTTCCCGGCAGTAGGGAATATTTGAATTCAGATGTAAAATTTATAAGTATGGGAAAATATTTATATTTTGTTACCATGGCAACCATTTCTTCTATCTTCCCTATGAAATACAAGAGTAAAGTGGTCTTCAGAAGATTTCAATCGCAAAATGAGAATATACATTTTAAAGAGCATCTAAAAAATAATTGATTTTTGAATTTAAAAAAAAATCGTTGGAGCAAATTTTGAGAAAATCGAAAAAAACTGAAAAAGTACATCAATAAAGTACTAGTAATCTTTGGCCGATTTTGATTAAAAGCTTATTTTTCCGCTCCCGGGGGGTGTTTAACTTAAATATAAAATTTCAGCCCCATAGCTCAATTCCTTCATGCTTAAAATTGAACCCACACACACACACACACACACACACACACACACACACACACACAGACAGACCATGTCGCGAAAACCACTTTTTTGGATTCAGGGGACCTCAAAACGTGAAGATCCATCAAAATCTCGACATCGAATTTTTGACATGAATCCAATACTTTCTCTCTATATATATATTACATATATACATAGGTAAGAGAAAGTAAAAATGACATAACTAAGAATTGCTGTTTTTTTTGTCTTAGGCCATACAAGGGCGGATTTAAGCAGTAGACTCTTGCCGCCCCTCTACCTCCTTTTAACCCCCCTCCCCCCAACACTGAGAAACATCCTAACACACCGTCTGATTGCCTATATCTTTTCAACATCATATTTTCCAGTTAGATGTACTAGGTTTGGAGCTATACGTATATGTTAAATGAGCAGTTTATTTTTTCCCCAAATTTTGCCGTTTCTAAAATTTATCGCCCTAGTCTTCGGAAATATGCCCCATAGGCGATATACATTTTGAACCATAAACATTATACATGTATAATAATACGATATATAAAACGTTATTGGCGTCGAGGCACATTTTATTTCTATAATTTGGTAACCAAATGATTTAAATGATTATTCATCGGACTGTCTGAGATCCGACCTCAAGCTCCCTAACTTTTATGTTATCGATATTGACATTTGTCAACACCGTTCGACCAGGGGGGAGTTGCTGAGATAATAAGAATAAAATGAGTAAATTCATAAAAGACCACCTCACAACCAAATTCCTGATCTTTCCCCTATTCGAATATAAGCAATTTGGATAAAATATTCTTATTTTAAGAAAAAGTTATTAAACACTTTCAATTCTATTTAATTAATATTTTGGATTTATGAAAATAATATTTTCTTTTTTCAGTTTGATAAAATTAAATTCAAAATGAACAAAATTTTTATAATTAAATTTAATCTTTGATATTATAAATCAAAACATAAAATATATTCTTCTAATTTATATTATTTTGAGAATAATATGAAAATGTTAAGCAAGATAAATAAGCAAGTGGAAGTAATATTTGTTGTGATCTTGAAAATTAAGGTGAAGATGAAAGTGGCAAATATAGTCGACAGGTAGTTTGTAGATATCATGCAAAACCAGAGTAATAGGACAAGGGCTGAGCGAACAATAGAACTCAGACACAAAAGCCTAAGGCTGAGTTTCGAAAGAAACGACCTGGCATCAATGACAAACCCTGTCTCTTTCACTTGCACTCGTCTACTCTCTCACTCTCTTTCTATTATTATTATTATTATTATTATTTTGCAGGATGTTAAGCTCGGGTACTGTGTATAATGCTAATTGCCGCGGTACCATTGCGTCTTTCTCAACCACCCTCTCTCAGTACCTCCCCCATATGCACGATATGATGAGAATGCTTGCAACCCCTTCCACCCACATATACAAGCGCACGCAAACAAAGAACAATATAAAGGATGAAGGCGATGGCGCATCATGAAATATTTGCATTCATTATTTGTTTGGAATTCAGAGGCTGTCTTGACGAAGAAGGTTCAATTGTCTGGGCGCAAAAATAAGGGAGTTGATTAGAAAAGGGAATCATTATCATGCTAAGTATGTTTTAAGACTAAAGATTTCAAATCAAGAGAATTAACTGAAAGTTAGAAGGGATGAAGTAAATCTTAGGAATTTTTATCTCTTTTTTGATAACCTCTACCATTTATTCAATTATTAACTTTTCTAAAAACTCTCTCGTAATGAATATTAATCTTCATAGATTTTATATTTTATGATAGAAATTGGGCTTTGTACCAATCCAGGGTTTGATCAATTCAGCTAAGAAATTAAAAAGTTATAAAATTTTAGGATACGCAAAAAAAAATCTGGTATAACTGGGCGCACAACACACAATTTTCTCATAACTTCAGTAATTGAAAGTTGTGTTCCATGCTTTATACGCCAGATTTTTTGTGTTAACATTAAGGCAGTACATTAGAATTCAAAATTTATGAATTTTAATAAAAATCATTAGGGCGAATTTTGAGAAAATCGAACTCGTTAAAAAAAAAACTGAATGAATGAAAAGAAAGACTCGAAACGATCCTTTTTTTTTATTTAGCTTTTCACCGATCCTTAAATTTATGAAATAAAACATTTCTTACCTCTGCTTAAAGCTTTTAAAATATAAACAGTTTTGTTTTTATCGAAAAATAGAGAAAGTAATAATGGCTTTCTTTATATCAATAAAAAGTAGAGAAGAGGAATGTTGACAGATGAAATAAAAAACTTTGTAATATTTTTAGTCAATGTTTCGGCCTCAAGCTGTACTGTTACTCAAAACCTTTAGCCTACAGCCAATTCATAAACTTAAAATTTTGTATTATACAGTATATAAAAAAAAAGCTTATTTTCGCGCGTCGAGGATATTTAACTTTAATATAAAATTTTAATCTCGTAGCACATTTCTTTCTTGTGTTTTATTTTGACTGCATACAGAGACATAGAGACAGTCATACTCAGACAGACAGACAAACTATTTTGGAGAGTGTATTTCAATCTACAATAAATCTCGACAACGAATTTTTGACATGAATACTTTCTTTCCAAATAATAACATATAGACAAGAGAAAGTAAAAAAAAATCGGCAAAAGTCCTGTAACTATACATATGTATTTATTTTTTGTTAGTAGGTGCATGATAAGTAAAATGTTAGATAAAAAGATGACATCAATAAAATTGTTTTATCCTTTTCGTGACTACAAAAAAAAAAAAAAAAAAGTTAGCCCATCCGTGGATTAATCGATCTAATCAAGGATTGTCTCTCTGGATTAAATTTATTTATAGTAAAAACAAGTTCAATTTTGGAGAACAAAGATAGAGCAGCTTAATTAATAATAATTAATTAGCCAAATTATTTTTTTTATTCAGAATATTTTTCTTATAAATATAATAATTATGAAAAGGAAAAGAAACCAGATGTGCGAGAAAAACGAAAGAGACTTTCTTTCACACCTGTTTTCTTTTGAATTATTCGTTTTATCTTTAAAAAAGTAAACATGTAAATAAATCGTGCTCTGACGAAATAAAATTTGATTGATTTTATAATAGTTTAGTTAATATAAAAAATAATTAATATTATTTTGATGAGGCCATCGCATGACTTTATTATAATTAAATTTATATAAAAATATAATTAGAAGGCAAATTATCAAAGAAAGGAGGAGATTTCCTATGTAAATATGTTTTTCACCCTCGGTCATCTGAGAAAATAAACCCTCTGTAAAATCAACTCTTTAGGTAAGATATAATGTTAAATTTATTTATTTTTTAGATATAGATGAAAAAAAAAACAAATGAATGGGTGTCTGGAAGTTACAATTTTAGCGAAAAACTGAAGTTGCTCATGTTAAGGAACTAATTAATTGAAAAAATCACACATATGACCTTCCTGTTTTGTGACTAAAACATTAAAGTTAAACCACCATGGAATTACATTAGAAAAAGGATTTTAAAGACAAGTAAAAAAAAAAAAAAATGAAAAATGTAACATATGCCCTTTTTCCAGACACACATTCAAATATTTAGAAAAATTCAATCAACTTAAAGGAAATTCTTTTAGAAAATACATAAAATGTCAAATAAAAAGAAGAGAATAAATAAAAAAATTTTATATTTTTGGTCAATGTTTCGGACACAAGTCATTCCCTTCCTTAGTGTTAATAAAATAAGTAAAAGTGCGACTTCAGGGCGAAACGTCGACTAAAAATATAACAAAGTTTTTTATTTCATCTGTCAGCATTCTTCTTCATTTTCCCTACGTTATTCTGATATAAAGCCATTATTTTTTTTTTTGATAAAATCAAAACTGTTTAGTATTTATCGATAATAGTATTGTCTACTATTTTAAAAGCTTTAAGCAGAGGCAAGAAATGTTTTATTTAAAAAATTTAAGGATCGTTGCGGGATTCAATCAGTTTTTTTATAACGATGTTCGATTTATCATTGTCCCTTAAAATCACGCTACGGATCAATCTATTTTATTTAAATAACCAACAATAAAGCAAAAACGTAAGCTGTTCAATATTGAGGTTAATTATCTTTCAAGTTATCCTTGATTTTGTGTCCTAGTAACATAATTCTAAAGGGAGATGCATCTGCATAGAATAGAGGGTTTGATTGGGAACAAGAGCCCTTTGGCAGCATAGCCTATCATGTTAATTAGTAACATACATCACTCTAGGCTTTAGCATAACGCCAACAAAAGTTTTTTTTTTTTTATTTATATTGCGTCAATGAATTGGTAAATGAAAATAAATAGAGCTATATTAAATGGCTTCTAAAAGAAAACACTCTTAAAAAGTAATTTTTCTTAATGCCAAGAAATTAGCATGCACCTATCCTCATATATTAAACTTGGCACGCCTTACATAAAAATCTGGTGTGACTGGTCGCACAAGAATTCAAGATGTAAAATTTTTAAATATGTTTATATATTTATACTTTGTTACCATGGCAACCATTTCTTCGTATCTTTCCTATGAAGTACAAGAGTAAAGTGTGCTTCAAAAGATTTCAACGACAAAATAAGAATATACATTTTAGAGCATCTAAAAAATAATTTTGAATTTTAAACAAAATCGTTGGTCAAATTTTGAGAAAATCGAAAAAACTGAAAAAGTACATCAGTAAAGTACTAGTACTCTTTGGTCGATTTTGTTCAAAAAGCTATCGTGTTACGGCCCATGGGGGTGCCTAACTTATATATAAAATTTCAACCAAAAATAAAAAAAAATTCTATAAAATATTTTTATTTTATTTAACACACCCCGAGTAAAAAGTTTTAGAATCAAAGACCTCTTATGAATTTATTATTATAGTAAAAATTTATCGAGCGGGTGTCAATGAGTTTTTCTTTTAAAAATAAATAAAAATTGGAGTTACTCACATATGATGTATTAAAAATTTATTACGAGATGTTATGAAAATAAATTCTGCTTACCTGAAACAAAAAGAGAATAAATTTATTAGTATAAAATAAACAATAAAATAATTAAATATTTTTAAAATTAATAAATATGGAAAAATTATAACTAGCTATCGTGTTATTTTTAAATTTATCCATATTGAAATTAAAAATTTGGGGTGAATAAACGCACAGCACACAACTTTCTCTTAACCATCGGCTGAAAGTTGTCACTTTAGATTCCGGAGGCCTCAAAAAATCAAAATCTCGACATGAAATTTTTGATGAGATCGCAATAGTTTCACTTTATTTTATTTTTTTTTTATAGGCAAAAGAAAGTAAAAATGTCTATTTAAAATTATGTAATATAGTTAGTTAAAAAAGATAATAATAAAAAAAGGTCCAAAGTATTTTGTAAGGAGACTAATTTGAATAATTGATGATTTCTATCGCTGTCGACCTAAATTTTACTTAAAAAAAGATCGATAAGCAGACGGGAGCTTTGCAAAGCGGAAACGCCAATGAGAATGGAATTAATTTTACATCAAGTTGAGGAAGAAAAAAATAAACTTCGAAAGAGGGTAGACATCGAGGGACATTAATGAAAGAATACGTTAGGGCCAGATAAAGATTTCACAACGAGGACGTAAGTATTTTGAATTTTATATGATTCTATATAAAAGATTAAATAAAGATATTAGTAAAAAAAGGAAATGGCCTCAACACAAACTTATATATATATATGATAATATATAAATTATGACCTAAGGTACTTGATTAATATAGCGTTCTATTGCATTTTGTTAAAAATATTTACATATAGACTTGAAAACATATCGATAAAGATGACAAATTGGTTTTTGTCGACAAAATGAAAAAGAGAAATTGTAAATTTATTTCCGAGGTGCTACAAGCATAATGTAAAGCCAATAAATAAGTAGCTGACCGAAGGGAGGCTTTTTTTATTAATAGCTTGTGGTTCAATGGAATTATTAATAAATGGTTCAGGTTGATTTATTTCGAATTGTAGAAAGGAAAATTGAGAGTGAGTTAAATAGATACGATAAATATGGCCTACTATTTATATAAAAAGATAGGTTAAAATATAAAAGTTGGGGGAATATTAGGGAGTTTATAAATGAATTGATGTCATCACAAACCCGAATAAATTTCTATAAAAATTACAATCTATTTTTAAATATTGAAATGATAATTTCAACTGACATGGATACGTAAGAGTCAGAGACAAACCATGCCATTTTAACTTTTTCTATTTTAAGATAAAAAGATTCAAAAATATTTCAAAATAAAATTGTTCCGAGAAAGAATTAAAGAATTAATTTAAATGTGTTTAAGTCACGTACCCATGAGTCGTGTTCAAGTAGGTCAAGTTTATATAGGATTTAATGCAAAAATTATATACTTGAGTTTTTGTTCTCTAAAAAAATTTTCACTATTCGTCAACAATTTTAAATAATTTTTTTTTTTTTTAATTTTGCCCTTTCGAGATCAATTATATTATTATAAGTGAAATGTTTCCATTAACGTAATTTTTTAAAAATTCGTCGTCGATAATTTGGTAAGAAAAAAAAAAGCTGCACTTAAATAATGGCAATAAAATCGAGTTGTTGCGGAACTGAATTTGCGTGCCGGCATGCACTCACTTAAGACGTAAGGCTCGTGCATATGCAGATGAATAAACGCGTGTTCGTTGCAGAATGCTTGGAATGTCTGTCCTCGTGTCAACCATGATTTGGTTGCTTGTAAAAACCTCAGATTGTGCCAATAAACAGTTGGTAATTGAGTCATTAAAATATATACTATATACTTTATTCATATATCCATGATTTTCTTAACAAGGCAACTTATTCATCAACGTTTTTTATCACCATTTGATCGGTATGAAAATGTTTTATAACTTTATTTATCATTATGATATAAAATGAAAAATTACATAATAAATTACACCTTTAGCAATTTGCCAGATTTAAATGATAAATTTTTAGTTTAAAATAATAGCAATAAGGTGGTGAATCTTAAGAGAATAATCAATTTATGTTTGATTGTTACTAGTACTAAAAAATCTGGTGTGACTGTCGCACAAACTGGTTTTAAACTATATGAAAGAGTATAGTTAATAAAATAATATTATCGAAGGTAATGGAAAGTTGTGTACTGTGCTTGTAACACCAGATTTTTTTTTGTGTCGAGATATAGCGAGATATATTTAGTTTACCATAGCATCTTAGTTGCAAACTTGCGTTTTTAATGTGAACCGCTTGAAATAAACTACTGTATGGTTATTTTTCAAAGTATTGATCTCATATTTGGATATTTTATACATAGATCGAAACACAGAGAATCTATAAATAAATATAAAATTTCATAAGAATTGGAAAGATTCTTAAATGTGTAAAAAGTTCCAAAGGAATCGAAATTTACATGCAAATTCCCAGAGGGATAATATTGGCTCTATGGAAGGAAGAACCGGAAAATGAATTTGAAAAATCTGAAATACATCAGTAGAGTGTGCTTCAAACAATGTTCAGGTCAAAATGAGAATTTTATTAAACATTTTATAGAGGATCTAAAAAATAATTGATTTATGAATTGCAATCAAAATCGTCAAAACCAATTTCGAGAAAATCGAAAAAAAAAAAAAAAAAAAAAAACTGAAAAAGTACTTCAAGTACTTTTTGGCCGATGGGATTGAAATTCCTTAAGATCTTGCGACATGAGTACTTAGCTTAGGTATAAAATTTGAGTATCGACAGACTTTTTGTTTTTGAGTAAATCCCTTAACCCACATTTGTTGATATTTCACTTGAAATTTATTCAATTTATTGTGAAAAAATTATAAATTCCCCGAATTTCTATTCCAGTTAAAATATCAAAACATTTATCTTCTCCGAAGAGATTTTATTGCTTTTAAATTGCCGAAGGTAGTTGGTAGCGTGCCTACCTTCTATACCGAACGTCTCGGGTTCGGACCCCAGGCAGTCCGATAATTTTATTTAAGGCATTTGGATACCAAATGACTTAAATAAAAATGCCTGGACCCCACAATTGATATATTAAACATACTGATTATCGTAAAAAGTCTTAAATGGCCTAAGTTGCCGAAAAGACTGAGTGAATGTGAGTGTGAATGAGAAAAAAAGTGTGAATGTTTAAAAAAAAAAAAAAAAATTGCCGAAGGTAAAAGAGTATGATGTGCGACCACTCACAACAGATTTTTTGACATAAAATCATTATTTATGAATATATTAGTAAATATTTAATATAATCAATATTAATAGATGCCTCAGTATTTTATCTAGACAAATATAGCTAAGTGATTTAGAGAAAAAATATTTTCTAGGTCACAAAATTATTATTTATTAGAATATGAAATTTTAATTTATCTATTTAATAAAAATTTTTCCTGAGTTCAAGCGTTTGGGTTCAATAATATTAATTTTCTTTGATGTAGCTTGGAGACGACAAAATATGAAACCCTTTTTGGTAGAATAAAATTAAATTGAGTTGAAAAATAAACAGTACTGGAGACGATTAAAAAATTAACGTTTCAGATTTTGAATCGGTTTATAATAGTGCATAGTAACAGGGCCGGAACTAAGAGATTTTTTAGGGGGGAAATTTAATTTGCCGCCCCCTCAAAATTTTCTATACAAAATTCATATCATATTTCCTTTTTTTTTTAGTAAATCTTTCTTTAATTGCCGCCCGGGGCAAATGCACCCAATGCCCCACCCCCTAGATCCAGCACCGCGTAGTAATGAGGAAGTAAAATATTTATTGGTTTTATAAAAAGCAAGTCCAAATTTTTCATGATTCGAAAAATTTTCCTTTATTGGGCTTGGGAAGTTGACGAAATATTTATTTTTCTCATTATTAATCAGAAAGAATTTAAAATAATTTTCTATTTTAATTGAAACAAGTATTTTTGAACTTTAAAAAATTATTTCAAGTGAATTATATATTAAAATGGTTGATAAAAAAAATATATTACGAAAAAGTTCAGAATGTAGAAATAACAATAAAATTTAATTAAATTTTTGTTAGTTCTTTTTATATGTTCTCACAAAAATATTTTTTTTTTTTTCAAAATGTTTATTTCCAAATTCTTCTCTTTATTGCTCCTATAGTGAAGATTTTATGAGAGGAGAAGAGCCGAGTGGGGGAATTAAGGTCTTTAACTAATATAAATCATTTGGGCCCTTTAGATTAAATGAGATACTAGTTCTATTAATATCTAGTGGGAAATGTTCAAAGGGAGGCGAGAAAGAGAGAGGCTTTCACCTCGAATCCCGTTCATTGCTTTATTGAAGATAAGTCTCAGCTTTATGGCTCAATCTTCATTTATGTGTTTAATCATTACTTTACCTACTTACTATCTGAGTATTTTTTTTATTATAAATGGAAATTGGGCAAAATATATATTTAGAATATAAAGTAGTTAAGTAATATTTTAATTAATCATCCAATAAAATATTGTTTCTAATAAGTAGAGAAAATTTAATATTTTTAAGAAATAATAAATTTGCTTAGGTGAAAAAATGGGATTCGATTATAATATTAAAAAAAAAAAAAAAAAAAAAAAACTACTTGTGTAAGGGTATTTTATGGCTGGTGGAATTTGTATCAGGAATGAAAGTTAGAAGAAAAAGCAACGAGAATTTTTTTCTTTAAAAATATATTTTAACAACTTACGTGAGCCAACGTTTCGGCTTTGGTCAAAGCCATTCTCGGAGCTGTTAGTGGTCATCCGAGGATGGCTTTGACCATGGCCGAAACGTAAGCTGTTAAAATATATTTTTAAAGAAAAAATTCTGGCTTCGTTTTTTCTAAATTTCATTCCTGAAGAAAAATATTTTTCTCAAATCTTATTTTCACGCCCTAGGGGAGGGGCCTAACTTAAATATAAAATTTCAACCTCCTAGCTCATTTCATTCATGCTTTAAATTGAACCTAAACAGACACACAGACAGACCATGTCGGGAAAACCACTTTTTTGGATTCAGGGGACCTCAAAACGTGTATATCCATCAAAGTCTCGATATCGAATTTTTAACATGAATCCAATACTTTCTCTCTATATATATGTATATTAACTTATACATATAGATATAAGAGAAAGTAAAAATTCAAATCCGAATTGAGATTAGTTCTATGTACAAAAAGATGCGGTAAATCACCCCATTAAAATTCTAATCATATCTTACTTTTATACCTAATGAAAAAAATCCCTACAATATTCTGCAAGGGATTAGATTATCTGTTTAGGAGAGTTTCGAAATCTTCAAAAATTAATTCCGCCCCAGTAATAAGAAATTTTAGAATGACTTTAAAATGTTTCTATCCAACTACCTATACTATTTGATAAATATAGAATATAAATTTTAACTCAAACGGAATGCACTTATTTTTTAGTAAAAGAATTAAAAAACATTAATATCTTTAATGCATTATAGGGGATGGGGCATTAACCCCCCTGGTTAATGTCTTCATACCTCCCCCACCCCCTTTAAGGAAATGCGAGCCTTCACCGCGAAATTACTCTCAAAATAATTTGAATACATTTATAAATAATTATTTTAATTTTAATTTTATTTTAAAATTATTTTATTTTAATTTTCAACCCTTAAATCACCCCTGTGTAAAAGTATATTAAGGAAATTTGATTAACAAAAATATAGGAAATATAGAAAGAATATATTGGTAAATAATGGCGATTTAAGAAAAGATTTTAAAAATGCCCTTAGGCTTGGTGTAGATGGTAGCGTGCCTACCTTCTAAACCGAACGTGGCGGGTTCGGACCCCTAGCAGTCCGAAATAGATACCAAATGGCTTAAATTGAAATGCCTGGACCCCAATATGTATATTATTAATTAATAACGGGAATCGTATAAAAGTCTTATATGGCCTGAGTTGCCGAAAAGACTGTGAATGTGTGTGTGATTGTTGAGTGTGAATGAGAAAAATGTGTGAGTGTTTAAAAAAAAAGTTAAAAAATAAAAAACTAATTTTTTTTTTTTCAATGACACCTACACTCCTCCTCTCCCTTTCAACAGCTTATATTCTCCCTCTACCCTTAGTGAAATACAAAATATTTAATTCCATAGTCAAAAGAATCGTTTTTCGCAGTCAAATTATTTGTTTCTATAATTTTTTTTTTTTTCAACAATAAAATGCATATAATAATAATTACCAATACAATAATTACCTTTAATACGACTCTCAAGAGGGTGTGTTGGCTGACGGAGTGGTCAGGGTGGGTTACACTATATTAATTATTCATTTTAAATCACTTAAAACACACAACTTAAAAAAAAGAGAGCAAGCAGCTAGCCGCCTGCCGCCCGGCTTCCCGCTCGACTGAACGAGAAGCTCGACTCTCTCTCTCTCTGTATAGGAATAAAAAGATGAAAATAACAAATCCCATTTTATTAAAAGTAAAAAAATACCTTTTGCTCTAATCTAACTATATTTAGAGCTGGAAACGAATGTCAACAAGTGATTTGGAATATTCCACGGCCTTTCTTAAATAATCAACCCTTCATCCCCCTAATCAAAATAATAATTAACGCTATTTTTTGAATGTTTTCTATTTATTTGGCTTCAAATTAGCTAAAAAAAAAAATTAAAAAAACTTTTTTTCAATTTTTCAACCCCTACACAATCTTTTTTTTTTAAACACTCACACATTTTTCCCATTCACACAGACTTTCGGCAACTTAGGCCATATAAGAATTTTTACGGTAACCGTTATTAAGAATATTTATATGTTGGGGTCCAGGCATTCTTATTTCCCCGTTTAAGCCATTTGAAATGCAATCTTAATAAATAAAACAATGCCAGAAAAAAATTAAAACCCTGAAAAACTTCCTTGGATCCGCCTTTGGGTTTTACACATAGTATAATTTTCCAGGCCAGTGGTTTCCAAACTTTATGTTACAAAGCCTCCCTTAAAAATATTTAATCGTATGACGTCCCCCCCCCCCTTCAGCCATTTAATAAAATAATACAAAAACAAAAATTTTTAATACTAAAAATATAAATTTATATATAAATATTTTTTTTATTTATTCATATTTATTATTTTAATTAAAAACTCGATGAGCCGCAGTAGCACCGTCTCTACTGATGGTGCCACTGCGACTCATCGAGTTTTTAATTAAGGAAAACCTCCGTCCCAGATTCTTCTAAATGTTATTATTTTTTTTATTTATAAAACTGTCAAAAATTCGATGTCGAGATTTTGATGGATATACATGTTTTGAGGTCCCGTGAATCCAAAAAAGTGATTTTCGCGACATGGTCTGTCTGGGTACAATTTAAAGCATGAAGGAATTGAGCTAGGTAGGAGGTTGAAATTTTATATTGAAAATAAGCTTTTAATCAAAATCGGCCGAAGATTAAAGAATTTTTTTTTTTAAGTCGATAATTATAATGGTAATATTTGTGATCCAGGCACATTATGGTTCTCGCTATAAATTTAAAAAAATGGCTTATATTCCTATATATTTAATAAAAAATTTTATTAGATGATTTTTATTAAAACAAGGGTAGATTATTTTTATATTACTATTTTTTTCTATAAATGTCATGATTGGATTAATTCATTATTAGAATTTATTATATGAGAAGGTATTATAGATAATAAAAAAGATCTTTATAACAAAGATGTAAAGATAAAATATATTTTAAAGGCATATATTGATTTTTTTATTTTAATGTGACAATCAACTAAAATGATATATGATATATGAGGTCAGTACAAATATTCATGTAATGAAGAAGTCGTTAAATAAACTAAAGTGTAAAAAAAAAAAAAAAAAACTCTCCCCTGTGATTTCTTTCCCCCTTTGTTTTTATTTCTTGATTATGATGATATATATAGATGCTGTGTTTGATTTTCTTTTAAGAGCAAACAATTAATACAACCGGATTTAAGGGGAATTAAAATATATAAAGGCATACTAAAAGAGAGCGGATGACGAAGGAAAAAGGGGAAGGGAGACGAATGCAATGAATGAGATGCAAATTAATTCGGGGAAGATGGTGATTCAGTGGAGCATGCATTGAGCTAAATGCATTGCGCCCCTGAACACATCATCATCTATCAAGTATGTTGACAAAATGAAACGTTCCAGACCAGGATTAATCGCTATTTAACAGAGCCGAGTTCTGTGGATCAGAGAAAAAACTTTAAAAGAAGATACATGTCCTAATAAAAAAATCTGGTGTGAAAAGCACAGAACACAACTTTCTTGTTTCCTTGGTAAGAGAAAGTTGTGTGCTGTGCTTGTCACACCAGATTTTTTCTGTCAACATGTATTTATTAATAGTTCCGACAGTAAGCCCTAAATTAGATAAAATTCAAGATGTCAAATTTATAAACATGGGAAAATATTTTTATTTTATTATCATGGCAACCATTTCTCCTATTTTTCCTATGAAGTACAAGAGTAAAGTGTGCTTCATACAATTTCAAGAGCAAAATAAGAATATATGTAATATTTTAAAACTTTAACCCCTTCGTGGCAGCACAAGATATCATCCGATTTTCTTAAAAAATTCAGATTATATTAGTTATAACATGTAACAACAACGGGCGTTGTTGATTTAAAAAAAAAAAAGTGATAAATCATACATTTTTGCTCCATCCTAATGTAAGGGTCCAGGAACTTTTCTCAAAGATATTTATAAAGTATTTTACTAAATAAATATTTATTTTTCCTATTTTTGAAGTACAAGAGTAAAATGTACCTCAAACAATTTTTGTAGCAAAATAAGAATATCTATACTTGGAAATTAAAAAGTTGTAAAGGACAAAATGCTACTTTTCAGGAGAGACAAAAAACGAAAAAAAAAAAAAAAAAAAAAAATATTTTTTTCTCATAACTTTTTTGACTTTAGTACTTATTTTAGTCTTCTCAGAATTTCTAATGCTTTTTGACAAATTTGGGCAAAGTATTAGGTTGAAAAACACTATACTCTAATAAATTCCTATGATTTCTCAAATATCTATAAAAAATTTAATGGCTTAAAAAAATACTTTTTTTTGAGATAGCACAATTTTAATTAGACTGTTTTGTAAAGCTCAAAAAGCTGAACATTTCTGTATATATAACTCATTTTTGCTATTTTGTCCTTTACGACCTTTTAATTTCCAAGTATCGATATACATTTTAAAAACATCTAAAAAATAATTGATTTATTTTAAACATATACTTTATATCGAATTTTGAGAAAATATAGATAAGAGAAAGCAAAAAATGTACAAGTCTGAATATTTTTTATATTTTATAAATATCCGAATTTTGTATTATTAAATTACTTAAACAATTTGTTTTTGGAAGAAAATCAATTCTCTTGCATTTGTTGTCGGATTATTTTCATAAAGTTGTTCTCTTTTTCAAATAAAACAAATGTCTTTGGGCTTTTGTGCCACGAATTTGCAAATTGAAATTGATGCCCGGATCGCATTTCTCTTATCTTTTTTTTTCTTTTTTGCACTTGAGGTACTAAAATAACCTAAGGATAAATGAGAAATATACAGTGGTAATATCAATATTTGTAGAGAATTAATGGTCTATTTTTTGAATAATTCAAATTTAAAATAAATGTTCCATTAGGGGTATAAAAATATTATATTTGATCTGATATGTGTGATTGAAATTTGATATCCTTTTAGAATTTCCTTCTCTCACTTAAAAAACAAGAGAATAATTGTTTTGAAACATAGATGGCCAATAGAGTTTTTATAAATATTAAAAAGACGATAATTAGTTATTATATAGGGGTGTCAACAGATAAATTTAATCAAACATAAGAGCAAATTTGGTGATAAAGCAAAGATAATTTCGCACTTTAAATAATTACGACACAATCTCATACTGACCAAAAAAATCTATTAATAACTTACTATTTATACTTTAAAGTGAATAAATTGTAATTATTATATGCTTTATGGCTGTATTATTATTTAGAGAGGTGAGGATTAATCTGAAGCCAGAGGGAAAAAATAAAATATAATCTCAGGAATTTTATAAAATTTTATCTTTTATTTTTCACATACCCGACTTATCTTCACTTCTGAATATTCGCTTACGCTTATACAATAAGCGTTTTTCATTTAAAAAAAATTAATAATTAAAGAAATATTAATTAATACCCCCCTAAAACGAATTCAAAATTTTTCAAAAAATATAAATTTCTGTTTGCGATCAATAGACCTAACCAAAAAAGAAATTGAAAATAAAATCCCTCTTAATCTTAATTCTCGTTTCTTTAATTTATTCTGCTCTTGTTTTTTTTTGCCACAGGTGTCAAAAGGACCTTAAGTGTAAAAAATACTTAAAGAGAAAAACTTTTAAAAGAATTTCAAACAATAAACAAATATATTATACGAGTATAGTATCCGGTTTTATATTATATTTATTTTCATTTAGAAACTCAATAACATTTATTGAAATAAAGTTGTTATCATCACCTATACCTTTTTCTATTTTTTTTTTAATTGGATTATAATAGGTGCACAAACACAAGGACATGAAACTTTTCTATCTTACTAAATTCAAAATTTTATTAGAAACCTTTTCCAATAGATAAAAAGCAATTAAAAAATACCAATGATTTTATTAAAAATAAAATTATTGATATTAATATTATGAGTAGTGTAGAGATCAAGGCAGGCGAAAACAAATAAAGAAAAAATATATTTCTCATTTGCTTTATTTCATATACGACGTTTCGGCTAATATTCCGGCCATCATCAGAACCAGGGGGGGGTCAAACTCGGTTTGTTTACATTTTTTCCATTCCAACAGAGTGACGTCATGGAGCTCCTCCTTTTGTAAAAAATCGTTCGAAACAAATAATTTATACACGGCATATTATTAAAAAAGCAGTGTAAATACCAGGGTCTAAATTAGTTTAGTCAAGAAACTATACAATTTGCAAATTAAACAAAATTAATGTGAACTAGGTTATGTGCAGTCAACAAAGCTGCCACATAGAAAAATACAAGCAAGGAGGAGCTTCATGACGTGGACCAATCAAAAACTGTGACCTGAAAATTGCTTGTTTACCAGTTTCTGGCCAGCCTGTGTATTTTAAAGACCTTGATCAGACATGAGTTATGTTTGCCTCGAGCTTGCTCACGTCATCGGCAATAATGTCGACAAGTGTATGGAAAAAGCAGAAGAGAAATATATTTTTTCTTTATTTGCTTTTGGCTGCCTTGATCTTCTCACTTCTCATTATACGTTCAGTCACTACTCTTGAAATTAATGCATATTATATATCTTTATTATTTCATCAGCTAGGTTTATTTTATTTTTTGGGGAGGGGGGGTTTTTATTTGTTGGTAACCATAGATATAAAATATGCTTAGGCTTGTTTTTTTTTTTTTTTTTTTTTTTTTACTTTAAAACATTCACACTTTTTTCTCATTCACTCTCACACTCACACACACATTCAGACAGTCTTTTCGGCAACTCAGGCCATTTAAGACTTTAGACGATAACCGTTGTAAGTAATATATATATATTTGGGGGGGGGGGGGTTCAAGCATAGGCTTATGTTATTACGAATTTGCATTTAATTTAATTGTTGCTCAGCTGAAATGAAGACTAAAAAAATAAACAAAAATGACTCGAAAAAATATTGATTTTTATGTTCAAAGTGGACCTTCTAAAGATGAGAGAAAAATTATTTGCGTGCTGAAAATAAATTAATTGTTGAAGTTACGATTTCTCAAATCGAAAGTGTATTCAAATCAAGTCTATGAATTATGCTCTTCTGGTTGAATTAATTAAGCCAAATTCAAAGAGAAACATTACAGTATGAGAGGCTCATATTTGGGAAAATGAGATATTATAGAAACGACCAAGCAGACGAGGAGTCGCCCGAGGTGGGCCGCGCGGCTATGTTTAATAAAACAATATTTTATCATTAAATTAAATAGCCAATTTGGTACTCTGTTTGTGTAGCATTAATCTTAACCAAGCCATTTGATCATAATTTTTTTCCTTGGTTATTGAGCAGAAAAAAAATCTATTTATTTCAATCAACGAGTTGTTTTTTTTGCTCGTAGTCTTATCGGATTTTGATGCAGCTGCTAAGGTTCTAATTTCCGCGAAGTGTGGATGATGGATAAAAAAAATAAAAGGATTGGAAGGGAAAAAAATGAGAGAATTTCTTTAATGGATCAATGTTGTAAATTTATAATAAAATGGCTTTATCTAATAACTAATAATGTTTAATGATACTTTAAAAAAATATTACTTATTAAAAAATGTAAAATTTTTTTGGCAGAGGGGGTTGGACGATCCTAGCGACAGATTCCACCCCCCCCCCCCCCGGTCGCAAAAATCCATGAACCGCCGACACCAGAGCGGTGGATTAAGAAGAAGAATGACTTTTTTGGGTAGAATAATTTGATCCATTTCCCAAATTAATGCAAAAGGAAAGTAAGAATATATTTTATTTTTATTTCTTACACAAAAGGGTGAGCGAATTTACGAAAAGGTTTGTACAGTGAGTGCCACAATCAAGTCCCCATTTGAAAGCTAGATGGTATATAGTGAAATAATTTTATATTGAAAAGATAAAAAAATCATCTGTACCAGATTTTATTTTACCCTTTCGGTAATTAAAATTATTTCACTATATACCATATACTTAAGGGTCTAGCTCTCAGGTGGGGACTTGATTGTGACGCTTACTGTACTACTTTTTCCCCATCAAAGATCATATCTCTTAAAACAGTGGTTCCCAGTCTTTTGGGGCCGATCTCCCCTTTCTGGAGGTTTCATTTTCATTGTATCCCTAATTTTAATTTAAAGTGTAAAAAGTTTTATTTAGGTACAAAACATAATTTAAAATTTAGCCTACTTTATTTCAAAGTTAAAAATAAATAAAGTTCCTCAGATAACGTTTTCTTTTCAAAGTGAATAAATAGAACAGCTGCAGAAATAGTGTTAGTTGAAATTTTTTTTAGTTAAATTGTATTATTTATTACTAACTAAAATAAAGCTCAATTAATGGCAAAAATTATTAATTTGGTATCCAAATGGCTTAATTAAAATCATCGGACTGCCTGGGGTCCGAACCCGCGACTTTTGGTATACGAGGTTAGCACGCTAACCCTTACACCAAGCCCCGAGGGCCAATAAAATATTAAAAATATTTCTTTTAAAAATTAAAATTTGGAATTTTTTTTATAATATTAATAAATAAAAATTGCGATTTAATCTACAAAAAAGAATTCCATTTTTCTTGTAAAGCTTCATTTATAAAAAAAAAAAGATCGTAAATTCTTTATTCATTTGGTACATTTTAAACTCGTTGTGGAATATTATACTTTATTTGGATATAAAAATTTGATTTTATTCACCCCCCTTGCATATTTGAACTAATATCTAATGGTAACGAAGGAAGAAATTGTGCCGCAGGCCATTAATTTTCCAATGCTACTCCTTAAATATATATATATTTTTAAATTGCAAGTTTCCTCGGGTCTAAATTTGTATCTGTGTGTATGTGTGTGAGTGAGGGAGGCGCCTCGACTCCACCAGGCAGTAACTCATGCGTTATCAGATTAATGCAACGATGATTAATAGAGAGAAAAGAGAAGAGAAGAGAGAGAGAGAGAGAGAGAGAGAAGAGAGAGAAGGAAGGAAATTTCGAGAACGAACAAGAAGAACAAGACGAAGAAACAGGCAAGGGTGCAAAACACAAAGTTCGTGACGTTCTAACATGAACGTAAAATGAGTGAAGTCGCGATAACATGAGTAATTGGGAGCCATGAAGAGAACATCAGCCTAAAAGCCCAACCAAAACTAAATTCCAAATTATCTCAAAAGAAATGAAACAAAAAAAAAAAAAAAAAAAAATATAATTAATCCCAAGAATAAAGTGCCACCAGCATGGCAAAAAATTAAAAAAAAAATTGACAAATTAATCTTTTAAGTTTTTTAATTTTGTACATACAAAACTTGTTAATAATAAATTCCGCTGTGACGTTTGTTTGTTTTCTAATGATTTGGATTTATTAATTTAATAATAACAGACAAAAATAAATGAAAGTAATTAATATTTGATGTCAAAAGTTTATTAATTAATTACATATGAACTTTTTAGTAATTAATTAAAATTAAAATTCTTTAAGAAAAATGTAATTAACTCTCTTCAAACCCAAAGCGTAAAGACGCTATTTTCTCCAATATCGTTTAGTTAAAAAAAAAAAAAAAAAAAAAGAATAAGAAACAACCAGAAAGAAGAATATCAAATTAGAATTTCAAAATGGGGGATTGGCCTGTAAATTTATTTAAATTTTGGATTATATTAAAAAAACAAAGATTATCGAATAAATAGAAGTGAATCTTTTGTTTTCTTGCCACATCCCTTTAAATGATCATTTTTTTTTATTAAAGTGAAACTTTTATTATATCCTCTCAAAATTTTTGCCTCTTCTATCAGCATGTCGCGTTGCAAGCCGTGACGTCAAGAGGCGTGACGCTGCAAGTCATGACGTCACAGTCCGTGACGACAAAAATAAGAAAGTTGAAATTTAATATATATAACGAATTATAAAAAAATAATTGAGAGATTTAATAATTCAATTTTTTAAATTGATAAAATATAATTTTTAAAATAATTTAAAATATTCAAATCTTCAATCTATCTATACTGTATAGATATAATCCAGGGGGGCGAAGCCGAAGGCGGGGGGCGCGGCAGGGGCGGATTAAAGGGGGGGGGGCGATCGCCCCCCCCCCCCGAGAAGAAATTCACAATGTTATAAAAACTAGTAATCTAAAGAAATTATGATTTCCGGGCTTTAATTTCAATTGAATTTGTTACCAATCAATTTAAATAAATAGGAAAGGGGTCTAAATGGCCATAGATGCCCACAAAGTCCTTAAATAAAAAAAAAAAAAAAAACGCCCCCCCGACAAAATTGCATTAATCCGCCACTGCGGCGCGGCTAATTACTAAATAAATATTGTTCACAGTTTTTAATATGCCTCTATTGATTTCCCATTTTCCAATTATTCAGTTAAGATTAAAAACGCGATTTTAATAACCTTAATTGAATAATTTTCTGAAAATTTTCAGTTAAACGCCTACGATCCGAAAAAAGTTTCACTTGCATCGTGGTTTCATAAAACCACACAATGATTTTATTATTAGTTTTTTCGGCATCTTAGGCTAAAATTAACAATATTATTTTTTACTTTCTCTTACCCTATATATGAAATATATAGAGAGAGAAAGTATTGTTAATTCTTGGCTTATTACTTTCCATACTTCTACATGTACGAAATATTTTATCAAACGCTATTTTTATTTTAATCAGTAATAATTAAATTGGATGACAAATTAGCAATTAAAAAACTAATGTAAGAAAAGAATATCTTAAAATACGAGTCAACCACGCCCTAAAGATAATACAAACCGAATTTCAAAATGATAAGATCTATTTCTAAAAGCGAGGAAAATCGGAATTTCGCCTAATCAATGCATCGTTTGTAATCATGGCATCTAGAGACTATTCTTTCATTGACGATGACAAACGATGAGCCCACCCAAGATTTATAAAAAACAAAATCTCTTTCAATTCATAATTGGAAAAAGTTCAAACAATAATATGGTATATTAAAAAATAAAAAGAATAAGAAATTAATTTGCCTTTGTTACATCTAACTTAATATAGACTAACTTTATTTGATAAAGAAAAAAATACCGAATTTTTTTTTTTTTAATTTTCTGGAAATGGAATTGAGTTCATAAGTATATTTGAGCCATGAGGTGTAAATAGAGAGCCTATCTTGGGCACACCTGATTCAGAGGTTAGGGCTTATCTCTCAGGGAAGAAGGGATCGAACCGGAAATGAAGATGGATGGCAGATGCGAGTTGGCCGATGAACGATCCAGGGCTTCACCAGGACGGAGATTGATTCGAAGAAATGAAAGAAAAAAAAAACTCCCTAATTTAGATTGGAATTTTGCTGACAACATTTTGAGAAAATCTTATGAACTTTCAATTCCCACGTCACACCTCACATAACTTCACAAATGATGTATGTAAAATAATCACGAATTATAATTGTTTTATGTAAAAATTATAATAAATGAAAGTAGTGCAATCATTTTTGAAATTTTCACTAAATTTTACAATTTACAATTTTTTCTTTTTTTATTTCATTTTCGGCATTGAAGACCATTTAGACCCCGTCTCTATTTATTTAAATTGAATTGGTAGCCAATTTAATTGAAATAATTTGTCGCATGAGGGATGTGAACTCGAGACCCTTGGTGCAAATGGCCAGCACGCTGACCAGTACACCAAGGCCCGAGAGCAATATTATTATTATTATTATTATTATTATTATTATGGAATATATAAATTGAATACTTTTTCCCTATTCAATTAAATTTTTTTTTTTTTTTTTTATTTATTAGGGGATTCAATTAAATTAAATTTCGTGTATAAGTATGATAGAAAAGTTATGATATATGAAAAGTTTAAATTGGTTTCTTAATAAAAAAAATTCACTTCGCAATTCTTGAGTTATAAAAATATATCGTATACTTTAAAAAATTTAAATTCAAGTAAGAATTTGAGTTATATCAGTAAGAATTTTGAAAAACATTCATCCAAAGAGCGTGAAAAGGAAGAAGAGATCTTCTTTTCCAACGCCAAGGGAAAGGGTCAACTAAGCGAGAGAATCATTCATGATAAATTAAAGTGGGCTAGACTTTTTCAACTTTCCGACGATTTCTCTCCCTAAACCAAGTTGACTCAGATGGGGAGAATTCAGGAGAGGGGGTAGGGGGAATGGGATGCGAGGCGATGGGATCTTTTTCGTGCCTTTTACTACTCAATCCTATTCCACGAATGGACGGGACCATCCACTGGGTGTTCGTTTTCTACCCCTATCGACCTCTTTTCACTATACTTACAACCAGCAAGAAAAAATTCGATGCGAAAATTTTCACATTCGGGATAACTTTCGTATGTATAAAAAAAATAGACTTGTGGAAAAAAAAAGAAAAAAAATGGATGAGGGGGTTGTCACCTTAAGGCTGAGAACCCAAGAGCATTTCTGTTCTTTGAAGCGTGAAACGCGTCGAAAGATGGCTCAGGATGTATGTATGACTTGATACTGAAGATGCCACGTTTATACTGAAAAGTCAGTGAACTAAATTATCCACTAGGAATTTTTCCCTTGTCCTCATACCATAAGGCGTTTCAAATCTATCTGCAGTCACACAAAAGTGAGCATATCCGCATATCAAGTCTGGTAAAGCAGTTAACACCTTGAATGGAAATTTTAGAAACACAAAATGAAAAATGAGATGAAAAGGAATGAGAAAGAGAGAGAGAGAGGGGATAAATATAATAGAAATTCATGTCGAAAAAGAAATTTCGTTAGGGAACAAATTAAATGAAAATACGCGCCCTGGCTTGCCAAGGAGAGGAGATTTATCCATTATTCATGGTTATTTAGTAATTTTGATAGGTTGATAATAGTATTTGCATTTAGATTTTTACATTCAAAACTCGAAAATATCAGAGAACACTTGGAAATTGAACTGTGAATAACTTTTTAATATTGAAAATTAGAAAATATTCTACAATAAATTTTCATCGTCAACTAGAAGCTTATTATTATACTTGTATCATATTATAAAGTTGAATCCCTTTTAAAGGATTTAAAATATCTTTGAGTTATTAATTAATTTCTGAATAGAATGGCTTCCGATGAATTAATAAGCTTGCCGGTACTTAAAATATTGTGTAAACTATTTCGGGATTAGTTTAATAAAATCAAAGCCAAAGCTTATTAAAGTAATTATCACCACAAGGATTATTTGATGATTAACTTAATAAAATAAATTTTCAAAATACAATTATTTTAAATGGGAATATCATAACATAAAAGTTCTTTAAAAGATTGAATATTAAAGTTTTTTTATTATTATTATTTTTATTTAAGGTCTTTTTCGGCATCTATGACCATTTAGACCCCTTCCCTTTTATTTAAATTGATGGGTAGCCAATTCAATTTAAATAGAATATTAAAGTTAATCTCAAAAATCTGGTATGTCTGGTCGCACAGCACACAACCTTCTCTTACCTTCGGTAATCGAAAGTTGTGTTCTGTGCTTGTCACACCAGATTTTTTGTGTCGACATGTAATTTAGTTTCCGACAGTACGGTACATTCGATTTTCAAGATGTACAATTTATAAGTATGGGCCCTGGGGGGGAAAAAAAAAAAAATTGGAAAATATTTATATTTTGTTAGCATGGCAACCATTTCTCCTATCTTTCCTATGGAGTACAAGAATAAAGTGGTCTTCAAAAGATTTCAATGACAAAATGAGAATATACATTTTAAAGAGAATCTAAAATATAATTGATTTTTGAATTTAAAAAAAATCGTTGGAGCAAATTTTGAGAAAATCGAAAAAAACTGAAAAAGTGTATCAGTAAAGTACTAGTACTCCTTGGTCGATTTTGTTCAAAAGCTTCGTGTCACATCCCATGGGGGTGCCTAACTTGAATAAAAAATTACAACATCCTAGCTCTTTTCGTTCTTGAGTTATAAAATTAAAGCAATGCAAATTAGTAATAAAGACATTTTTGGCAGTAATCGTGGTTTATTTTTGTTAGTAATTCATAATACAAATTAACTACAAAACTACAGTATGTGTTTGCTTTTCAAAGTGAATATCTCCCTAAACCTTGTAATTCATGTAGTTAATTTGCATTATTAATAACCAACTAAAATAAACCACGATTAATGCCAAAAATGTCTTTATTACAAATACAATCAGGAAAGAATAAATCATTTAATCATGCAAATAGTTTCTTATAGCCTACTATTTTTAAGAACGAATAAAAAAATAAAATAAAAGAATCAATTTAAAGTTAGTTTCAATTTACAAATGATTATGCGGAAAAGAGTTAAATGTTTAAATGTGATAGAAATAAAAAGTTGGTGAAGAGATTAACTGATAGTAAGAGTAGGTGTGTTTGACTGTGTCTGGGTGCACTTTGGTTTGTGAGTAGGCTTGTGGTTGGGAAAACTTTTTGGTATCCACTTCTCGTCCAGCTCGTGTCCAAGACCGCAGAGAAAGGGCGGATTGTGAGTTGCACATGGCATGTGAGTTCAACTAAGAGAGAGAGTTCCCGAGGGACTCGGTGGCCCAAGTCCCAGTCGTTTCCCCAACGAATTATAGAACAACCCATCCCATCTTCCATTCCCAACCAGGACCCGGGACTCGGGATCTGGGATAACGCTTTGCCCGGAGCGCGATCTGTTTATCCCCTTGCGGTTAACTCCGCGCCCTCGATCGCTCGCTTTCTATTACGCGGTGGCTTGCCTTATCGGCTTCTGCTTTTGCTTCAATTTAGCCACTTTAAACTCAATATCGAGAAGAATTTTACTTTCTTTAAAAGCAATACAATTAGAATTTAAAAAAAAAGTGTCAAAAATAAACAAAGATAAAAAGTTTGAACGTGATTCTATTTATATTCATATCATGATATGAAATAGGCTTTTTTCAAGTCATTTTTATTAACATTTTTTTTAATATTAAAATTTATATAAAATAATCCCTTGGATAAATACAGTAAGTTTATTATTATATATATTTCAATATATTTCATTAAATTTATTCAAAACAAAAAATAAAAAAAAAAAAATATTTTATTAAAACGCCTGTGGATATGCAACCTTTTAACAATACAGATAAATGACCTATCTTGCCCTCGTGCTTGGCGTAGTTGGTGCCTTGTATACCAAGGGTCGAGGGTTCGGATCTCAGGCAGTCCGATGATTTTATTTGGAAACCAAATGGCTTAAATAAGAATGCCTGGACCCCCAATAGATAATTATGGCAAGAATGATTTTAGATAATGGAAATAATTAAAGTTTTTTAGTTAATTCGTCAGCATCTGGAACTAGTAATACCCCCAACTCTAAACCCCATCCCTACTTATTCAACTCCTGCAAGTTGGCTGGCTTCTCTCTATTTCTTGGTTGTGATAAGCTCGAACGAGGATTAGACGTCGTCGTTGCAAGGCTTTTTCAACCCGCATCGTCGCTCGGCAAGAGGAAGGAAAGCCCTTCCGACCATCGTGCGTTAATTATTATAAAGGAGCAGTATCTTAGTCCGGAATGAGGGTGGCGACGGAAATGCTCCACACAGCATCACCATATACTCCCAAAGACCAAACAAAGAAGTCTTGGGAGGAAGCCACCACAACATCAGGTCGATTCCACCAGAACAGTACCTAGTTTAAATTACATAGCGCTTAGAATAAAGGCTCTGGCCTCATTTCGTTGACGACGTTAAGCTTCGTCAGCATTCGCTAATTTCAAAGTACAATTTCGAGATATGTTAATTATACCAATCTTATTGCCATAAAATGTTAAATATTATCTCATTTAACAAGATTTATTAAATATAATATACCTACAGTATAAATTTTATAAAAATATATATTTGGACTCAGACAACACACCATACTAATTAAATTCATTAGTATTATATCCGGCAAGGCATGTCTTGGGAGGAAGCCAGGCATCCAGCCAGGGGTCTCGAGTTCGGTTCCCGTCTCAAGCAAAGGAAAATTTATTTCAATTGAATTGGTTACCAATAATTTGAAATAAATAGGATGAGTCTCAATGACCTTAGAAGCAGAAAAAGATTTTAAACAATAAAAAATATCTGGCGTATATAAATATGTTTGTTTGTCACGGGGGAGGGGGGAGGGGGGTCGGAATCATATTTAAAGAATCACCTCTTCTCTTTAATAAAATATATATTTAAGGATATTCTCAAGAGGTAAAGTTTTTTTTTTAATGAGTATATATTTCTCGTTTTTCTACGGTGAATTTCACAAATTTCCGGGGTGAAGGGGGATTCCCCTCTATCTGCGCCCCTAATATCTAGAAATGATAGACACAAAATAAAATTTTGTTCATTTACAATGGAGACAAAGAATAAAGAATTAATTAAAATGTGGCAGTAGTAGAAAAAGAGAGCTAGAGGCTAATTGAACTACCCGAGGAACAATGAAACAATATACATACATATGAATTATGATCGATACTATAACTCATTAAAAACAGTAATTCAATTTATTATCTACTTGAATAGATTTTTTTCTGATCTGCATTTTAATTGTTAATAAATTCCAACATTCTGGATCATATGAAGGGAATGTATTGTGAGGTATTAATATATTTTCTTTGATTATTTTTAATTAAAATATCGATTTTAGAAAAAAAATTTCAAAAATTTTTGAATGAGAAAATATTATTAATTGAAACATACATGAAATTACTGGTAGGTATGGTATTTTTTTTAATAGTTAAAAAAAACGTTAATTTCTTTATTTAATTAATTGATATGTTTCTCAATTTATGGGCTCACACTTCTGGTGTAGGGTATATCCACTTTACGACGATTAAGCTGTTTATCGATTATTATATACAGTGATATTTAATCAAATTACTAAATGAGTCGTTAAATATAAATAAATTATTTATTTGGATATACCAAGGTAGTCATTATAAAATCTATTTTCCAAGATAATTATTTTAGATAGCATTCTGAAATACAAACCTAGTATTGTAGTTATGCTTATATTACGAATCCCTTGCAATAACATCAAAATATAAGGAGTAACTTTCAGATTGTCCTTTAACAATTACTAAGCAAGCAGCGATGTTACAAAATCTATCTCTTAACGAGCTTTAGAACCCCCCTAAATATTTAAACAATTCACTCGCATTCTTTAAAAACATAAAAAAGTAATTGGACCCTGTTATGCATTAGTGTGTCAAGCGCCAGCTACCGAGATTTGAGAAAATTAACATTAAAGTTTTTTGTTTTCATTGGATTATATATAATTTTTTTTTGTCAATTGTGCAAGTAACATTAAATATAAATTTTTTAAGGACATATTTAATAAAAAATACTATTAATTATAAGCATTTGAAACAATATTCCGTGCTTAACTCAATTTTTAATTTTTTGGCGCTTGACACACTATTGAATAACAGGGTCCAATTAATTATGAAGCTAAGATGTACTCTAGTGATTTTCTTGATTTTGACTGTTATCCTTATTGAAAGAAGATTTTATCTTCTCATATCTATTTATTGTGAATTAAAATAAGGTTATTTAAAAATTCCATGCCTGGATCCCTGGCTCAAAGAGTAGACATTAGATTCTCGTAATAAAGGTCACCGGATACGCTTCCCGTCTCAAGCGAAAAAAATGTATTTCATTTAAATTGGCTACAAATCATTTGAAATAAATAGGAATGGGCCCTAAATGATCTTAGATGCCGAAAAGATTCCTTAAAACAAATTAAAAAAAAAAATATATATATATATATATCCCAAGTCCTGAACTGAGTGGTTGGCACTCATGGGCGTAGCCAGCCTCTTGTTAGAGGGGGGGAGGGGGGCAACCATTCAGTTAGGACGAGAGGGGGGAGGTTGCAATTAAAATAAAGATAGATTATTAATTATTTTTTAAATATAATTATAATTAATTATTTTTCTTATATAAGCTCGTTTAAAAAAATTCCCAATTGGAAAAGTAGTAAAAAATTTTCAGGACAAGCCAGGGGGATTGCCCCCCCTGCCCCCTCTGGCTACGTCCATGTTGGCACTCCTTATTCCCATTTTTCGATCCACCCTTTCAAACGATATTTAGAATACTGTATTGTAAAAGGAAATTTTAATATTTATAATTTTTCTTTACATTTTGAGCTTTTTAAGATATGGAATAAAGTAGGTTTGATTACTATTCGAACATTGAAGGAAATATTTATTTTTTAAATTAATTTTACTTGTATCTTAAATGAAATATCGGTTTTTCAAGATGATCGACCAAGCTTAGACTTGATTAAATATTCATAAAAAAAAAGTTATTAATTTTTAAAAGTCTCAGGAATCTACTTTTTAATAAAAAGATAGCGAAAAAAATGTTCAAGCAATCTTTTTTTTTTTTTTTTTTGTTAACTGGTCTAACTTAATTTAAATATGACAAAGTTAAATATTTAATATATAAATGGATATATCTAATTGAATGAATATATGGGTTCGCATTTATCTTTTGCTAAGTTGATTGATATAATTCAATGAACCCTCTCGAGGCTGTACAATACAGGCATCCGTCTACCCGGGCTTTAGAACGCTGCTAACGCATTACCAACGCCCAACTTGGCAACTTCGGGTATAAATTTCGCGTTGCGCGTTGCGTATAATAGGACAACGATTTATCAATCAAGGAGAGATTAAAACAGCAGCTAATCTGCCTTGTAGCCCCGTCAAATGCACACATCTACATAAGCAGGGCACAATACCAATACACATATGCCGACAAATTAACGTGATTTATGACAGAACTAGTGCTGTTTTATCAAAGATAAGAGAGAAAGAGGAGAGAAAAATAAAATGTAAATAAAAAAAAGTCGCTTTTTAGCAAGCTAAGAAAGAATTCGTAATTATCTTGGCAGTCGTTTGTGCTTGGCAGATGGGATTAAAGATAACAAGCCTCGAAAGGGATGGAAATAATATACTGACTTTATTATACTAGTATGTATAGTGTATGCCCTAAGTTGTTTCATCACCTAAGTAACTTTTTTTAATGAATAAGAATTTTTCTTCTTAATTATTTGAACATTCTCGGTTTTTTTGTACTTTTCTCTATTATTTACATATGTACTGAGAATGTGAAGACTATATCTTCCTTAAGTGGTGTTACTAAAGATGGTTTACTTTGAAACAAAAAAAATGAGGTTATTCGAGAAAAAAAATTAAATTTGGAGTTAGTTACTAGGGATTTTTTTATTTATTCTATTAGAGGTTTTCTTTCTGCACCAAATGACATCCCATTTAGTCTGATCTGATTAACCGTTCGGAATCTACAGGGATTTAAACTTTCAAATTAGAATTTACCGCAGCTCAGTAAAATGAAATAATAGGAAAAAATTAAATGTTGAAATCTTTAGCTGAAAAATCATTCGTTCTAACCGTATATTCAACATAATTATACCTCTTAAGACAGAGGAGATATTCAAGCCGCTAAACTTTTTCGTCCATGCCTCCCTACCCGGCCATTATAGACACATGATTTGTAAGACGTTGTCACGTCAAAAAAACTAAATTTTTTTTAAAGTGAAGCCGATTATTTCCAAATATTTCGGAGACTTATTGGCACTCCTTCAGTGGATTTCACCTCTTTCCCCACTTATGCCCAACAATTAGAACGCTTTAAAGCGACAATGTTGCTCGTTCACCAATTATCAAATTTAAATTGAAGGAGTGCCATTAGGACTCCAAAATTTTTGAAAATATTCATCTTGGATTAAAAAAAAAAATTTGTTGAAAATGTAACGTTTTTTTTTTTTTTTTTTCAAATATTCTATCTTTAAACGATAGCTCTCGGGCCGTGGTGTAGTGGCTAGCGTTCTGGTCTTCTACACCAAGGGTCGTGGGTTCGGTTCCCAGGCATTTGGATACCAAATGGCTTAAATAAATATGCCTTGATCCCCAATATACATATTATTAAATACAAGTATCGTATAAAGTCTTATATTGCCAAGAAGATTGTGTGTATATGTGTGAGTGTGAATGGGAAAAAATTGCAAGTGTTAAAAAAAAATCATTAAACGATCTTAATTCCCAAAGAGTAAAAAAATAATAATATACAAGAATATGCATAAAATTATAGTTTAATAAAAATATGAATTTAAATAAAATTTAAAATCAAACCAAAACAATGGCGCTATCTTTATATAATTGGAGTTAAAAAAAATTTTTTCAAAGAAAAGTCTTATTCGAACTCATTTAGACGTTATTAAATTAATCAGTACCCACTTCCTCCAAGGTGTTAAAGATAATGATATGATTCCACGTGCCGAAAAGAATATAATTTAAATAAATTTTTATCGCTCTGGCCTTTAGAACATGAAGCGAAACCCCAATATCTAACCTAAAGCCCAAGGCAAAGGAAAAATCAATTCTTTTTATCTATTAGATAGGCTATTTTATACCTCCGGTGGGGAAGGGAACATCTTTTCTTGAGTTAAGAACGAAAAGTCTTGTTTCTAATCTAAGGAGAGGGTGACTAAATATATCTAAAAGTTTTATCTAGAATGAAGTATATCTTTATTATTTTTATTTACTTTTAGAGTCTTTTAGCGACTTGTGCCTGTAAATCCGTGCACGTGTAATCCAACCATAAAAAAAAAAACAAGTAGAAATCTCAAATATTGAAAAGACCTTCTGAATTCCTTCTTTTTATAAGGGGGATGGATTCATTCGTAGTTCCCTTATGTTGGGAAATTAGAATTTCTCTCTACAAGGGGTGGTACTATTAATTGAACCTAAGCCAAAGCCCGATCTGTCTGAAAGGCATGAATCACCCGAGCAGATGTCTCCCTCTATAATAAAAACGCGTTTTATTAATCTAATAATCTTACTTCCTTCATTTTATATCTATAAGGAAATTGTAAAAAAAATTTACTATAGGCTATATTTAATATTTATTAAAATTTTGGAAAATTTTAACTAGTTAAAATTTTACAAGGAAATATTGTTAAAGTTAATAAACTTATGACTTTAATACAAACGGGTTTTGCAGTTTTTTTAACTTTGATCACTCCTAATATAATTTTTACCATCCCTAAACCCAAAAATCATATATATGATATTCTATAGTTCTTTAGCCTTCCAAAAATGATTCATAGGTGGAAATCTGTTCTTAATCTGTAATTAGTTATTAACGAAATTATAAACAAAATACAGTAGAGTCTTGCTATTCCTGTCGTCGTTACATTCCGGCATACCAGCTAATCCAGCGTGTTGAAAAGCCACTTTTTCGGGATATTGCAGCCAAAAAATGGGATAATTTAAGAAAACAAAGTGATATTACAGATTTTTATATAAATATTAAAATTTGCATTAAATTAAATGTTTCGGGTAATCCGGCATTTTCGGAATCCGGCTGGTCCCGTTTAGGCCGGATTAGCAAGAGTCTACTGTAGTTAAAAAAAATATACTGTAGGCCTATATGAATAGTTATGTTTAATCCAATGAGGTCTAGTTTCGGGGAGGGCTAAGCGCATAAGAGATAGTCAGCCAGTGTTTTTTTTGCCAGACATAACTTTTTTGTTCCTAATTTTGTTAATAATCAACAGATTTGCACGCATGAATAATTTGTTGAAAGTTAAAGAACCAAAGAATATTGTAAATATATATTTTTAGAAAAACATATAACCAAGTATTTATTAATTTAAATAAGCGAAAAATGTAGGTACCGCCGCACAGTGGGCCAGAAAACAAATTTAGGGCGCCAAAATTCTGATTTTTGGTTTATAGGGGTTTTTTGAACCGCTGAGTCCATTTTTGAACTTATTTTTGCGAAAAAACCAAATGGGGTACCAAGGGGGAGGGGGCAAAATTCAAAATTTTGGAATTTTTCGTGTTGGGTATCAAAATATATGTTTTTTGACGCGCTGAGTCTATTTTTTACAAATATTTTTGCGAAAAAACCAAATGGGGTACCAGGGGGAGGGGGCAAAATTCAAAATTTTGGAATTTTTCGGGTTGGGTATCAAAATATATGTTTTTTGACGCGCTGAGTCTATTTTTTACAAATATTTTTGCGAAAAAACCAAATGGGGTACCAGGGGGAGGGGGCAAATTCCAAAATTTTGGAATTTTTCGTGTCGGGTATCAAAATATATGTTTTTTGACGCGCTGAGTCTATTTTTACAAATATTTCTGCGAAAAAACCAAATGGGGTACTAGGGGGAGGGGGCAGATTTCAAAATTTTGGAATATTTCTTGTAGGGTATCAAAATATATGTTCTTTGAGGCGCTGAGTCCATTTTTGGCCACATTTTTGCAAAAAAAAATGTGACCAAAGAAGGGGAGCAAATCATTCATTTTGGAATTTTGTGGGGTGATTGAAATGCGTCTTTTTTTAAAGTGATGAGTTCATTTATTAGTCCGAGATGGTCCTTATAAAATTGCAAAAAATATTTTACTCAATTGTGCCATTCGACATTCTCAGGAATTTTTTTGACACGCTTCAGGTTGTTATATATTTTTATTTTATTTATATACCTTGTATGTAACTTATGTTTCTTAATTTTATCATTGATCTTATTATAATTATTTGTTAATTTGTGCGCATATGATGTAAGAAAACTAATTTTCTTTCTTTTGACTGTAAACTCACTCGCTCCTTTCTGTTATTGATTGTAGCCCTGATGATGGTCGTATATCTGACCGAAACGTCGGCTTGAAGTGATTATTAAACGAAATAAACCTAGCTGCAAACGCTCTTTTCTTTCTTCCTTATTACGAGATCTACTCAGCTATCCACCTCACTTTAACATTTTACTTTTCTTTTTTTTTTTAATTTTTTTCGCCCTGGCCGAAACCGTAACCGAAACCGAATATTCGGTCGGTTCTTAATCAAAATACAAAAAGGAATCAAATTATTAATTTAGCAAGTTATGTAACTGAATTTCAACAATAAAAATCATGATCGCAGGAAGAACTAGAATTTACACAATAGTAATCACTAATTTAGTGGTATAAATCACATTTTAAGGATTTGGGGCAAAAACGGGCAAAATGTACGAAATGTAGGTGATAGTACGGGCTTTAAGGAACAACTTTTATTTGAAAAGTTTTGGCGGGAAATGGAGGGACATTTTTGTAGCACTACATATAGCCAGTTCTAAGGGACAAAAAAGTACTTATTTCAACTGCAAATTTTCAAACTACCAATTTAATTATAGCAATGGACGAGCACAGATTCGTATTCAGGATGAAAAATTCAATAGGACACCATGTTTATTAATTTCAAAACACTGGAACAAGTCACCGTAACACGCGCTTGAAAAACACATACAAATTCACAATGCAAATTGCTGTCAATAACCGCCACTTTATCGCGTCTTCAAAGCAACTAGATGTACTTCGGGCGAGTTGATATTTGCGGTACTAGAAGCCTTCAAGGTCATAGTACATCAGGTCATAGCTAGTTTGTCTCTCTGGTACATTTCGTTTTTTCGACTTTTGGCGCCCTAAATTGGTTTCCTGGCCCACTGTGCGCCGGGAGTTGCACCACGGATCTTGTCGATTTACGCTCAACATGCCCTAGTGTTGGACCACAGAACGCACTCGCTTATTTAAATTAAGATAGATCGCTGATTTCGGTCTACTAGAGAAACGCCGCGTCCGTGGTGCAACTCCCGGCGGTACCTACATTTTTCGCTTATTTAAATAAATAAATACTTGGTTATATGTTTTTCATAATTACCTCATGGACCAACACATGATATATATAATTCTTTATATATTTTTAGAATTTAGAAATGATAAAAAAATTTAGCAGGTAAGGGTATAAAATTAAATCAGGGGACCTCAAAACATGTATATCCATCAAAATTTCGACATCGAATTTTTGACATGATCGCAATACTTCTCTCTATATATATTTCATATATAGGGGAAGAGAAATTATATCTCTTTGAATTCAAGCAATTATCGTAAATATATAAGATAAATTTGAAAAAGTATTAAATATTCGATAGAATATTGATTACACTTGATATTTTTAAATTAAAAAAAAAAAAAAAAATTATAGTTTAATGAAAGAATCATAAAGGATTTTTGTTTTTTATTTGATATAAAAATATTTTATTCTCAAGATCAAAAAAAAAAAATAATAATAATAATAATAAACATGAACCACAGGCAGCCCTTTGGGCATCACGTCAGTCGGAGCCTCCCTCTTGTTGAGGTTCGGGCTTTGAGGCTTTCGAGGCTTTGAGGTCGGTTCTTTGATGGGAGTCGATTCAGGTCAAGTCAGGGCGAATTGTGCCCTTAATTGTCCCGGGTCGGATCGAAGCCATGCGCCGAATTAGTTTGTTTCAGAATGACTCAAGAAATAACGCCAAAATCAACCCCATTCTTTCTATTTTATTTTTGTTTAATCAATGAAACTAATGGATTGAATTTGGAAAAAAAGATAAAATTGAAATTGAAAAAATATTAGACTAAAAAATAAAATAAAATAAAATTATCATTGCCATGGAATTCATTTGAATTTTTAATTTAATTTTGTATTTTCCGGAAAATATATAAAAAAATATATTATTTTAATCAAATAATATACATAATGTTATCTATGCAACTTATGGAAAAATAAAATATTGATTAGGCTATATTTCCTATTCTTTAGAGGCATTAACGAAATCTTTACTTTCTCTTACCTATGTATATATGTATATATAATATAAGCTTATATATAGAGAGAGAAAGTATTGTATTCATGTCAAAAATTCGATGTCGAGATTTTGATGGATATACACGTTTTGAGGTCCCCTGAATCCAAAAAAGTGGTTTTCGCCACATGGTCTGTCTGTGGGTGTGTGTGTTCAATTATAAGCATGAAAGAATTGAGCTATACGGCTGAAATTTTATATTTAAGTTAAACACCCCCGGGAGAGTGAAAATAAGCTTTTAATCAAAATCGGCCAAAGAGTACTCGTACTTTACTGATGTAGTTTTTCAGTTTTTTTCAATTTTCTCAAAATTTGCTCCAACGACTTTTTTTTATTTAACAAGACTGTGAGTGTTTTTTATTGGTGAGGCCAAACATTTTTTTTTTTAATTCAAAAATCAATTATTTTTTAGATGCTCTTTAAAATGTATATTCTCATTTTGCCATTGAAATCTTCTGAAGTCCACTTTAATCTTGTACTTCATAGAAAAGATAGGAGAAATGGTTGCCATGGTAACAAAATATAAATATTCTCCCATACTTATAAATTTTACATCTTGAAATTCGAATGTACCGTACTGTCGGAAACTAAATATATGTCGACACGAAAAATCTGGTGTGACAAGCACAGTACACAACTTTCGATTACCGAAAGTAAGAGAAATTTAAAGTTGTGTGCTGTGCGACAGTCACACCAGATTTTTTTTTTTTGTTAATTATTATTAGCCATTAATATAGCAAATTTATCAAAGAAAAACATACAAATATATTCTTTTAAACAAAATAGCTTAATGAAGACATGAATGAAACTTGTATCATCTTTCATAAAGCCACATACACACAAGTTAATTCATCTTGAGAGTCTTTTGTTCTAGGTTTCAAGAGATTTAAATTTGTATTTTTTGTTTAAATTTTCCAAAAAAAAAATCATAACCTTTTTCATTAATTTTGACAAAACTCTAAACTAGTTTTCCTTTTACCTCACAGGATAAATTAAATCAACTAAGCCAACATATAAATAAATACTTAAAATTTGGTTGAAATTCACTCGTTTTCCTGCTTAGTGATTGTCAAAGGTTGAAATTATCAAATACCAGATCACAAAATTATCTTTGATCGCTTTGAAGTAATAATTGCTTTATTTCTAGAGAGTAATAATGGGATGTCAGTTTGGGCTACCCTTTTAGAAACGGTTGCATATAGGCTAGGTATTGCTGGTCATCGGATGAAAAGGACCTGCCTTGTTTAGAGGGGGACCAGGTGCGATCTTTGATCTATACTTGAGTATTCAAATCCGATGAGAGAAGAAAGGCAAAGAGATGGCAATACCATTTGTAGTATTAGTATCTATTCACAAACGCAGGAAAGTTATGAAGCTGCGAGTGTTGTGAATATGTAATGATTTGACTCCTACCCCTCCTCATACGACTATTCATAAATTGTTTAGAGGTAGCAATTGAAACTTTAAAATAAAAAATCTGGTGTGACTGATCGCACAGCACACAACTTTCGCTTACCATTCGGAAAGAGAAAGTTATGTACTGTGCTTGTGCTTGTCACACCAGATCTTTTGAGTCGACATATATTTAGGCTCCGACAGAACGATTCATTTGAATTCAAGATGTAATAAGTATGGGAAAATATTTATATTGTGTTACCATGGAAACCATTTCTCCTATCTTTCCTATGGAGTACAAGAGTAAAGTGATCTTAAAAAGATGTCAATGGCAAAATGAGAATATACATTTTTAAGAGCATCTAAAAAATAGTTAGTTGATTTATGAATTTTAAAAAAATCGTTGGAGCGAATTTTGAGAAAATAAAAAAAAAAAACTGAAAAATTACATCAGTAAAGTAGGCCCTACTAGTGCTCTATGCCTAATTTTGTTCAAAAGCTTCGTGTCACGTCCCAGAGGGGTGCCTAAATTAAATATAAAATTTCAACCTCCTAGCCTTTTCCGTTCTTGAGATATTTTGTTCACAGACAGACGACCTCAAAACATCCATCAAAATCTCGACATCGAATTTTTGACATGAATCCAATACTTTCTCTCTCTATATATTAACATATATAGAGGTAAGAGAAAATAAACAACTCTCTTACCTTCGGTAATTGAAAGTTGTGTTCTGTGCTTGTCACATCAGATTTTTTGTGTCTAGCTTTTCGCAGTAGGCTCTACATTATATAAAATTTTTTTTTATATTCCACCCTTTTAACCCCTGGCCATTGGGAGATGCCCAACTATTTCCCATATCCTTTCTATGAAGTACACATACCAGAAGATTTTTTTTTTTTAATTTCAAGTCAACAAAAAATTTGAATTATTTTTTCCTCAATCAAACATTATATAAAGTACCTATATACTGTATTAAGAAGATTTTTAGAGTAGGGTGAATTTGAATTAATAAATATCTATAAGGGGATGTGTGAGCCGAGGGGGATGGAATTCTACATAAAACTACAAACAAAGGAAACTTTGTTTGCATTGAAATATATTCACGAAACGAAAGATCGAGATACATGCTTCTAGAATGTTTTTTTTTTTTTTTTTTTTTAACACTCACTTTTTTCTCATTCATACTAACACACTCACGCAAACATTCACATAGTCTTTTCTGCAACTCAGGCCATACGTATAAGACTTTGACGATATCCGTTATTGATTAATATAAATATTGGGGGTTTAGGCATTTCTATTTAAGCCATTTGGTATCCAAATTAATTTTTTTTTAATTATAGCCTAAATAAATAAGGGAGGCGAGTGCAGAAGAAAGCACTGGCAATAAAAAACAAATTCCACCTTCAAAAATCACTATAACACTGATGAGAGATAAAAATTTAAGAATATTTTTTATTATTTAATAAAAGTTTCTTATTAAATATTATAGGAAAACTAAATTCTCTTTTAGGGTGGTAGAGGGTGAGAAGGGAGAGAAAGTAATCAATTTGCTTAAAAGTAAAAATTTTACAAAAAAAATTTTATTTTTAAAGAAAAATACTATTTTATTTATTAGAAGGGGTGATTTACACCCTTTCTCACCCTACCCCCGGTGTACAAGACTTCATCATATAATTAAAAAAATTGGATAATTTTTTAAGTATATGTTGAGAGAAAAAAAAATTGAAAATAAAAATTTAATTCGTTATGAAAATATTCATTACCTTAATAATAAGATGACCAGACGGGGTGTAGTGTAATGAGGTTGGGGGATGAACGTCTTATTTGCACAAATCACAACACAATATAAAATAAACTTAACACACGAGAGAGAGAGAGAGAGAGAGAGAGAGTGGTGCTGAACCGAATGACTCATGGCTCGACTCAAATACAAAAAACAAACCGCCTGACATGCAGGCAGCATGCAGGCAGGCTTAGATAGATCGCATTGCTCTCTGAGCGCCCAAGAATTAAAATTATCAAATACGTTCTCTATTTATAAAAATTCTATTTACTTGCAAACTAACGGGGTTTTATTCCGTTGGGAATAAATTCGAAATTGAAATAACTATTAAAAGACTCACTTCATAAATCCACCCTTAAAACTCACCGCAATTTAAATAAAATATTTCCAAGTGTTATTATTTATTTATTATTACGGATAAATTTGAATTAAAATAATTTTCAGGACTTATTTTATTTACCCACCCCTATTATCAATAAATACTTATTTTTTATTAAGGTTTTTTACTTTCCCTTACCTCTATATATGTTAATATATAGAGAGAGAAAGTATTGGATTCATGTCAAAAATTTGATGTCGAGATTTTGACGGATATACACGTTTTGAGGTCCCCTGAATACATAAATCGAAAATTCTGATTACAGATTCTACCGTCTCTTTGTCTAGTGGGTAGTTTGAGTTACTGGAGTGACTTGGTTTATTGCCATCATACAAACAGACAGTAAGGAAAGATTTAATACGAAGTTAACATAGGCTAATTAACTTTGTTAAGATACATGATTTTTTAATATTTAATGAATAATAGTTTTGATGAAGTTTTATTTATGATATAATTTAAAGGATAGAGATAAAATACAACTCACATTTGATGCAAATATATTGTACATTACGGAAATAATTGCTTCTTACCTGAAACAAAAAAAAAAAACATATTAGTTAAAGATTATACGGTTGTCTAAATGCAATCATGTTTTCATTAAATTAGTGGATTAGGAAGAAAATTACCAAATACGACAATGGCCTATATTTTTTTTATAAGATTATTAATTCAAAAATGCACAACTTTGCCCACTCACTATTCAAACACGTTTGTTATGTAAGAAAAAAATCTGGTGGGACTGTTCGCACAACACACAACTTTCTCTTACCAAAGGTAAGTTAATGTAAAGGTACTTGTGCTTGTCAGACCGGATTTTTTTTTTTTTTTGTCGAAATATATTTAGTTTCAGCCGATATATTAAAAATTCAAGATGTAAAATTTATAAACAGGGGAAAATATTGATAAAGTAAAAATAGGTAGGCAACCAGAAATGCAATAAACAAAGAATATTCAAGTTGCCACCCACCGTGGCCGAGAGATTGACAAAAGTTATTTTAAGATAATCTAAAAGCCAAGGGAAGTGGGTTCGGATCCCAGGTAGTCCGATGAATTTAGCTATTTAAATAATTTAGACACCAAATAATATAAATAAATATCCCTGGACCCCAATATACTCGTATATTGTAATTAATATTCCTATCGTTTAAAGTCTATATAGCCTAAAATGCCGAAAAGACCTTAAAAAAATATTCAACATTGTTTCAAAGGGTGCTAATTTTTTTTTTTACTCGAAGTATATTTTTTAGAAAGGGTGGGTTAAAAAGAATTCTCATTGCGCAAGAGAAGATTATCATTTTTTTCCATTCTCTTCAGGGAATGAACTATTACCTAGTCCTTTCTCGGCACTTTTTATTTACTAGGAATTTTTTGCCTCAAAATTATTCCAGCCCGAGGGTTTTTTTTTATTCTCGTTATAGCAAAACCCTCGCTGTTTTCACGTAAATTGCAACTCACCCCGAATTGCAAGAGTGACGTTTGCACGCAACTCAACCCCGTCTTCTTTATGGTTCTCTCTCTTTTATTAGTGAACCATTCGATTTGTAAAAAATAATAATAATAAAATCATAATAAAATAATGAAATCAAATAATTCCATTAATAAAGATTTCTTTTCAATCAAACTTTCATATTTCCAACAATAATACCAACAATAAATATTTTTATTACATTCACTGATACAACATATATGGGGGTGTTTTATCTATTTATATCTAAGATGATAAACAAAGGCAGAATGCTATAAACTTTTATCATCTTTAGATATTCAAAAAAGATAAAAACCACTCCCTTTGGAAATTAAAACGAAAAAAATAATAAAATTAATCAATTAATTGAACTTTATTACTGAACTTTAACTAAAAAAAGTAAAAAGAAAGTCAAGAAGAAATTTGGACAAGATTATCCGTAGAAATAAATTCTCTAAGGTAAAGGCCTTCAAATTCTGAATTAAGAGAAAGTTTAAAATTAAGTCGAGAGACCGAATTCCAAAGACAGTTCGAAAAATAGTTTTTTGACTCAGGAAGATGTAAAATGTTAAATATAATTCATATGTTATAGTCAAAAATTAAAACATATGAGGGTAAAAAATATTATATCTACAAAAAGATATAAGTATTATAATAAATAAAATTATGGTTATTAATAGGGTATGTAAAATAATTAGAAAAAGATTTAAAAATATTTTTAAGGAATTGATTATTATTTCTCTCATCTCTTCCGAATATTTGGCGATCAAATTTTGACATTTAATTTACGATCTGTAATATTTTATTATATATATGTATTATTTACATATGTAAATAGAGGGAATTAATGTCAAGAGAGGGAATCCTGCGAGGGTTGGACGAGGGCCGAAATGCAGTTCCTATGTACTGAGCTTCCCGGAGGGCGAGATGCAAATCAGGCTGACCACTCTGACAGGAAGGAGAGAGTTGAGGGGCCTAACACCAAAGGGGCCCTAACTAAAACGGGGGGATCGAAGCGAGCCTACCAAAAAGGGCCCTCTTGATGGCCAAGTCGCGTGCTTGGGCCACAGGAAGAGTGCTTTATTTTTACTCAAGTACCCACCGACAAGCGATGATAAAAGCATAATCAGCATGCCGGCTGCAGAGGGTCCAAGGGACTATCATGAAAGTCAGAATTAATAGCAACTTAACAATAGCAAAGGGAGAGAGAGATTCCTCAAATAGTTCTCCAACATCAACAGGAGTTTATAAATAATTCAAATTTAATATAATTATTATATTAAAACACGTTTAACAACAAGGGGTAGTGTAGCATCGATTACAGTTCTTAATACAGTATTTAAATAAAAATCTGGTGGACTGGCGCACGCACACAACTTTCTCTTACCTTCGGTAATCGAAAGTTGTGTACTGTGCTTGTCACACCAGATTTTTTGTGTCGACATGTATTTAGTTTCCGACAGTAGGGTACAATTGAATTCAAGATGTAAAATTTATAAGTATGGGAAAATATTTATATTTTGATACCATGGCAACCATTTCTCCTATCTTTTCTATGGAGTACAAGAGTAAAGTGGTCTTCAGAAGATTTCAATCACAAAATGAGAATATACATTTTATAGAGAATCTAAAAAATAATTGATTTTTGAATTTTAAAAAAAATCGTTGGAGCAAATTTTGAGAAAATTCCAATACTTTCTCTCTATATATATATTACATATATACATAGGTAAGAGAAAGTAAAAATTAGATGTACCAGTATGTATATAGTCTATTAATATGATAGTTGACGTTTTGGATTTAAATATTGACTTTTTTCCTTGATTTTAAAACGGCAGTCACTTGTTAATTTAAAAAAAATAAATAAGCTATATTTTTTCATCAAATATATACAGTATAACATTTCAACACTCATGTAAACTGATTCAGATGAAGCAATAATAGATAAAATATTTCTACTTCAATGACGGTCTGTCTATTCATTTGTCTTTTTTGTAGACAGAATTTTATTTTTTCTTTAATAATGTAGAAACACTAACAATATTAATTACGTGGATGGCGACCACGAGCTGCCCCAGCTGGGACAGGCAGTACTTCTGTTTTTTGCATGTCAGTCTCTTGCCTTCTATAGTTTCAACAGACGTCAGACCGTGCGACGGGCCGGCCTGTTTTATTCCTTCCCTCTCGCAAAATCTCATGACCACCGACCCCTCACAAAGGGATTAGGTCGAAGAAAGAAGAAGAAGAAGCCAATATTGATAAACTTAAAGCCACGGGCGCCAGTTCAGATCCCAGGCTGCCGATGATTATTTATTTAAATCACTTGAATACCAAATGATATAAATAAATGTGCTTGGACCCACTTATGTATAGAATTTAAATAATGAGTATCTTTAAAGTCTATATGGTCTAAGCGCGGATAAAACTTCTAGTAAGTTGCCCAAAGGAATCAGCGGCCTGAACGTCCCCGGTAATTCAATTCACTTAATTAATTAAATATATTTAAATTGCCTCACTCGCTGAGAGGACAAATTAAAAAAAAAATAATTTTCAAAAAGAAAATTTAAATATTATTGTGGTAATAAAAATTTCAAAGTATAAAGAATTAACGGTGAAGATTCAATTAGAAATAAAAATTCGATAATGGTTTTGATTGAATTTTTTAATCATTGAACGTTTAACGTTCTTTTTTTCTATTGGAGAGGTTATTGATTTTTAACTCAATAAAATGTCTTTACCTCTTCCTCCATTAATATTTTTTTCTTAATGCAAACTTTTGTAACAAATGATTTTTTTTTTTAATATTGATGCTCACAATTATTTATCTTTAATATAAAAAATAAAAATTCATTTTCTACCAAATATACATGATAATTTAAAATTAAAGGTATGTAACATTGGAATGTTAATTTAAATACGGGGTTTAATTTGAAAAAGCTTTTCTACTTTGCATATATTTGGCATAGCAAAGACGTCCATCCTCTAGTACAATACTAATTATTGCTTTATCTAGAGTGTGGAGTTGCAAGCCAAGCACCTTCACATCTAAACCTAATATGGTAATCTGGAGAGAGAGAAAGGATTAGATAAAGAGAGGAAAATCAATGCTCCTGCGTGTTTCACTGCACCCTTCTAAACGCACACGCAGCTGCAAATTTAATTAATGAGATAACCTCTATTTGAATTCATGGAATTAATTACAGATGAATTCACTATCATAAACTCAAACACTATATTTAAGCATTGTAATCCCTTTCTGCTAAAATAAGGATAATTTGAGAAATAATTAAGTCAAATTAACATTGGTTTTAGCAACAATTTGCTTAAAAGAATAACACTAGAAGATTTCAAATGGTTTAATTATTTTTGCTTCATCGAAGAGAATATAATTAGAGATTTAACTCGAAAACTCGTTGTGAATTTCATTTACCTAGCTTATATAAGCTATACTGATTGAGGTATTTTATCTTGTATATAATTGGCTCATAATAATTAGTGATAGAATCATTACTAATTACCCCTTCCTATTATACGTCCTTTGATTTGGGTCTTCAGACACTCTATATATCTAAACAAAGGAGATAAAATAGAAAATAAATTCATTTTTAGGCGTTGATTGATTAAAAACAATTTTGAGATAAGATTTTTTTTTTTTTATTTGTTTGGACAAATTTCCTAAAAAAACAAAAACAAATCGATCACGGACCAGGATTAAAAGATTTTGAAGAAAATCTTATTTAAATATTTATTTAAGAAAGGAATAAGTATTTATTCAATTTCAAATTTTTTGCAATTGTTAATTAATTTTAAACTGGTAACCGTTGGCTCTAGTTGAAACATTATGCTTTAATTCTCCTATTTTGCAATTGTATTATCATTACCTAACTAAAGATTTTTTTTTTTGCTCGGTTAGCTGAACTTACAAAAGGTAAAAGGAATTAATATTAAATAAATACCCTAGCTTCAAATTTTTTACCTCCCTAAATATAAACTTTGGCTACTACTCTATTCTATTTATTTAAATTATATTAGATAGCAATTCATTTAAAAAATATAAAGTTTGTGAGTCTAGATAATCTCAAATGCTGTAAAAAACTATAAAGAAAATAAGCCTAATAATAATATTAACTAGGAAGAACTTTGTTTGAAAAAGATGTATTTTTTTAATCAAAGCTCATTAGCCTGTCAATATATCTTTTAACATAGCCGGGAAGCCGGTCTGGCAACGGAGAAAAGCAATAGTCACCTCAAACGGTGCGTAAGCGTGGCGAAAGCTCGCGATTGGTGATCCCGAGCAGTTAGCGTGTAGAACGTCTCCCGGTAACCATCGGTACTTTGTATTGTAAATTATTATTATTATTATTAAATAAAATTCTAACCCCTAAATAGCCGCAGTAGTCGAAAAGGGTTTAAAAAAGATCAAGTTGCTTGTATACTATTAAATAAATAAAATAAATAGCCAATTTGCGAGTTTAGTTTGTATTGATGATTGCACCTCTGGACTCAAACCAGGACTTCCACGGAGGTGCACTCTTTCACGGCGGGCGTTCTACCTTTATCTTATGTCGTTGGCGCTAATAATAATTGAAAGGTCAATATTATTATACAGTATTCCTATGACTTTCAGAGTAAAGAAACATTCTATCAAAGTCTAAATTAAAAATCGAAGAAATTGTAAATAGAGAGGTTAAAGAACTCGAGGGAAATCTAAAAGTCCATATGAAGTTGAAAATGGGAAGGAAGTCCTTTGCTAAATTGTAATTATATCAGGTAATAGCTTTTCCTCAACCTCGCTAGCTTTGATTCATGAAAATAGCTTAGAAAGGAGCTTTAATTATTAATATAATAACATTGATAAATTATTTTACTACTTACAAATTTCAAACCACGTCATGAAGATTAAATAGCTGTTTTATTTCTAAGTAAAATATATATTAATACATTTTAATTTATTTCAAATAAGAATGGATTAATATTATAGACCTGTGATATTCAGAAATAACGAAAAGAGAATAATTAAATTGTTTCAATTTTTTTGAAAAATAAATAATTTCAGCATCAACATAAAATCAAACCTCTTGAGGGCCTTTTCAAATTTTATCATTCAATAAATTAAAATGTGTTTTGTATTAATTGAAATGTGTACCATTCCAGAACAAATATATATTTAAAAAAACATCCTGGTCATCAAAAATTTAAATTATTTATTACTCAATAAATTATGGGGGAGAAAGAGAAAAAAAAATTATTGCCAACATAACATAATATACTGTTGTTTTAGAGGAAGGGAATATGATCATGCCCAACGGATTTTATTTGTGGTACAGCTCTATTATGAAACAGAAAACGATATATGCTTCGTTTAGCAATTTCAGAATAAACAGGAATCGCCAATTCGGTGAACAATTGATTAAATAATTTACAATTTGATGGTGTTCTATTGACAATAGATAAAGTTTAAATGGAAATTTTAGAAGAGGTTAAAAAAAGATCTTTGAAAGATTAGATGGTATGTAAAAAGATAAATAAATACGTAGTTGTTTTATTATTAAAATATATGTTTGTAGAAGAGATATCATATTATAATAATTTTGCCTTTAAGTAAGCAAACAAATCCAATTACATTAGTGGGATTATATGCAATTCAATTTGTTTCAATATTATTACAAGAATACGAGAGATCTGGATAGCGGAGGACCTCAACCCTTTCTCCTGGTTGGGGTTGCTCGCTTGCTCTTTAAGCACCCCTATGCCAGGCACAATATCTTCATTTAATCACCACCTCTATTGATTTATCGCCATTTCATGGCAACCATCTTGAAAATCAGCGTTTTTCACGATCGTCAAAAGCCCCGCTGTTAACATCAAGTTGATTGGTCAATTCTACTAAAATTAAAATCCAATTGATTAATGTATCTAAATTCAATTATATCAGATTAAATTCATTGGACTAAATAGTCTCGCGGTTTTTCTTGCATGGGGAACACAAAACAATATCAGTTAATCTCTTGCCAAAATCGTTTTACTGTAGTGCCGGATTAAACAAGATGGAGGCCCTTAGGCAGCCTAAATCTGGGGCCCTGTCAGCTAATAATTTTTTCCAATATGATTTTATTACACAACAGTTTTAGCCCCCCCCCCCTCTCCCGAAATGTCCAAAACGTCCCCAAATGCTCGTGGAAAAATCAAAATTTATAGGCCTATTCAATTTAAAAATTACGAGACAATTTACTGTAGTGCCAGCTGCGAGAGCTAAGTGCTCTGGTTGTCTAACTTCACGGCTCTATTCTCTAAGAGTGGCGGTTATTGAAAACTGACCGTGCATTATATTGGTACTAATCCCCAATAATGTATCTGGGCAGTGAAGATTTTGAATTTCCATTGTTTTTTAATAATGATTATTATTATTATTATTATTATTATTAGGTATTATTTCGGAGCCTTTCGGACTTTGGTGTAGTTGGTAACGTGCTGGCCTTTTGTACCAAAGGTCGCGGGTTCGCATCCCGTCTCAGGCGACAAAATGTATTTCAATTTATTGGCTACCAATAAATTGAAATTAAGAGAGGCGAGGTCTAAATGGCCTCTGATGCCGAAAAAGAGCTTAAATAAATTTATTTAAAAAAAATCTGGTGTGACTGGCGCACAGCACACAACTTTCTCTTACCTTCGGTAATCGAAAGTTGTCTTCTGTGCTTGTCACACCAGATTTTTCGTGTCGAAATATATTTAGTTCCCGACAGTACGGAACATTTGAATTCAGATGTAAAATTTACAAGTGTGGGAAAATATTTATATTTTGTTACCATGGCAACCATTTCTTCTATCTTCCCTATGAAATACAAGAGTAAAGTGGTCTTCAGAAGATTTCAATTGCAAAATGAGAATATACATTTTAAAGAGCATCTAAAAAATAATTGATTTTTGAATTTAAAAAAAAATCGTTGGAGCAAATTTTGAGAAAATCGAAAAAAACTGAAAAAGTACATCAGTAAAGTACTAGTACTCTTTGGCCGATTTTGATTAAAAGCTTATTTTTCCGGTCCCGGGAGATGTTTAACTTAAATATAAAATTTCAACCTCGTAGCTCAATTCCTTCATGCTTAAAATTGAACACACACACACACACACACACACACACACACCCCACCCACAGACAGACCATGTCGCGAAAACCACTTTTTTGGATTCAGGGGACCTCAAAACGTGAAGATCCATCAAAATCTCGACATCGAATTTTTGACATGAATCCAATACTTTCTCTCTATATATATATTACATATATACATAGGTAAGAGAAAGTAAAAAGTATCGTGGCCGAGAGGCTAGAGTTGTTGACAAAACAATAGTCTTAAAAGCCACGGGGCTCGGGCTCGGATCCCAGTCAGTCCGATGATTTATTTAAATAATTTGGATACCAAATAATATAAACAAATTTTCCTGACCCCCTTAAATATATCGTCTTTAAATAATGTGTATCGTTGAAAATCTATATGGCCTAAGATGCTGAAAAGACTTTAAAAAAAGTCTTCTCGGCGTCTTCGGTCATATAAACTTTTAAAAGATACACATATAATGTTACAATACATATTATTGAGGCACATTTATTTATACCATTTGGTAACTAAATTATTTAAATAAATATTCATCGGACTGCCTGAGGAGGTCCGAGCTCACTCCCCTTGACTTTTAATTATCGATTTTGACATTTGTCAACACTACTAATCTCCATGGAGGGGATTATTAAAATCCTGACGTTTTACTTTGTAAAAAGAGAAACTTCAATCAACTTTTTTTCTATATATATATAGAACGGATAAAATTCAATTAATATATTTTTTTTTATTATAAGCATATTCAAGATTCAATCATGTAAATTTCTGAATTAATCTTGTATACAAAAGAAGCTCTTTATGAAACTATTAAAAGCATTGAGTTGGTTCAAATGGTCTGTTTAAAGTCCCACAACCTTTTATCTTGAAGTAATTAGAAGCAATTATTATTCCACGTAAAGTTCCCTAGGGAGAATGGGAAACGCCCGTTGTGTTTTTAGACTGAAATAATCCTGAATTAATTTTAAAATACAAGCCCAGATGAATAGAATGTGTCGGCCGAGTTGAGAACAATCTAATATCAGTGTTGTATGGCTTGGATTAATTGAAGGTAAATTTATCTTAGAGAACCGAATGTAATTGTATAGAAACGAAGCTTCTAAGGTGAATGCCAACCTTGAGAAAGAGATAGGAAGAAAATTCACGGAGTGGGTGATTTCTAAAGAAGTGTACTTCGAGTGGTATTGAATTGTGTTATGTTAATGCAATATCGTATAATGTAAATATAATAGATCAAAAAGGAATTTAATACAGTAAAAAAAAAATATAAATAAAAAAAAAAAATCTAAACAACTAGAAAACGCGATATGGCGTGATCAAATAAAAGTGCAATTTGTTTCTATGCTGTAGGGAAAAAAAATACTTTTCTAATAGAAAGGATTTATTTGAAATGTATTTGATTGTATTTTAGAAAATTTTAGAGTAATTTTTTAATGAGAAAAAAATTATCAAAGTTGTCTTATTATTTACAAAAGTAAAATTGATTTTCTCCTCATCTTGTATAAAATAGAGTCCAAAAACAATAGCATTTGAAAAAATAAAATTTTTCTTGGAAAAGGTAAACACGTGAACAAGTTATATATCTTTCATCTCTTCTCTTCTCTTGAAAAATGCAAAAAAACAATCTTTGTGTCAGTATGTAGCTTTATTTTTATTTGCTTATATCTCTGAAATCACTCATGATAAAAATTCACAGAAGTTATCAATATAGAAAAAATACCTCCACATTTGCACAACTAAATATTCGCCACCCCATTCCCCTATTAAATAAGCAAAAAATTAATTGTTTTTGAAATATATTGCATAACTAGCAGGGGCTCTTGATCAGTGGCGCCTCTTGTGTTGAGTTAGTGAACTTTTCTGCTTTGCCAGCATAGCTTATGGGTGCGATCGGTCTCTAGAGGACGGGCTCACTAAAGATAATTAACTTTACCTCCTTCCTCAATTAGACGCACTAAGACACGCTTGGGGACAAAATTTACACCAAAATTTAATATTGACCAATAATCACCTGAAATCGAAACTCAGCTGAGTACCTCCAAAAATCCTAGATAAAGAAAGATAATTGGGTGAATTCGTTTACAACACTTTACCTCCTTAATATAAACCTAATAGGAGATTATTATTATTATTTGAAATCCCTACCCCGTTTACCCGAGGTGCTTTCGTGGACGAAGACACACACCTCAAACCCAACCGGCCTCTGGCCGTAGCCATCTACCGGCATCCCGCGAAGTTACATCATTTCCTATCTATAACTTCTCCTCCTGCTTTAGTCTCTAGCTAGTGAACTAATCCTTATTTCTTTTATTTAATGAAAAATCCCGCAAGCCAAGTATTTGAACAGGGATCTTTGTAGAAGCCGACACTCTAGCTCACTATACCAGCGAGCCCCCCCCCCCCCCCCCTAATAGGAGAGTGTTTATATGAATTAATCAATCTTTTATTGGAAAACTACAATACATAAGCGAGGGAATACTTTTTGTCAAGGGGGTAGGGGTAAATTATTCTTTTTTTTTAGGTCTCTTTTGAGCTTTTTGGAAAATCATCAAATGAAAGGAAGCAAACAATTGAAAAAAAAAGGATTATTTAAAAGAAATTTTAAACTTTTGTTCATGTACAATCTCAAGAAGGAGGTAAGGAAGGGAAGAAGGTACCCTTACTTTTCCTCGCCCCCTCCCCTTCCAGTTTGGACAATTACGATAAATATTCTGACGTTTTTCTGTCAACTGACAAAATATTAATTTAAAAATAAATTATGAGACGGAAATAAATATTATCCGAGATTCACTAGTCTAATCAGACGGGAGCGTGTTATTGTTCGCCTTATTATACCGTTAATGAGCCAAATTAATCTGCCGGGATGCAGATTAAAGAAAGGATGATGGATGGTTGCAGGGTGACATCTCGCTCTAGAGATGAGGCTGAGTGAGACCTGGCATCACTCACTCACTCGCTCACTCACTACATAACTTAAAACTTTTCTGATATTAATAAATCTAGACCATTTGTGTAACATCTCGTAACGACAGTCTGAATTTCAATCTAGAGTATATTACAAACTTACTAGATATCTCTCTCCTCTTATGGTTGATGGTTAATTAGTTTATATAGAGGCTGTGTTTTATCCTAACGATGGTATTTATTTATTTCGAAGGTAATTTACTATTCGTTACAAATGAAATTACAATATAAAATATGAAAAAGCATCTAATGTCAAAAGAGTTTTATTTAAGAGCGAGTTTAATTAATGTGGATAATTTATGCGGAAAGAGTGAGTTTAAAGATTTAAACGATGTCACTGGTCAAAGGTTTTCCATCACGTAAAATTAATAATGTACATTTATAAATGAGCTCTAACTGCTTTTTTTTTTAAATAAATATACAAACATAAAGTAAACCATCTTGTAGCAGCATTTGCTCAATTAGTCATGCACAGTGCGTGTTCCAAGGGACCTGGCACGCGTGTATGTTTTACATATTTTGTTAAAATGTCGTGCATTTCTTTAGAAAAAAAAAAAAAAAAAAAACTGAAATGTAAACAGCTTACAAAGAGGACAAGTCTTGACTCCCTCGTGTAAACAGAAGAAGAAAACAAGTACCTCGCAAGAGGTGGAGGAGGCCTCTCGAGTTGGGGGATTTTTATTTTCGAGCTATAGGGTGCTCTCCCCCCTCCCCTTACCAATCTTATGGATAGCTAAGGCTTTCAAGGCGTTCTAAGGGTGGGGCCGATCTATACGTTACACGCGAACGAGCCGCACCCCACGACATATCTATATACAGAAGAAATTGCATGAGGCAGATGGAGCAAATATTGAAAGTTCTTTCCAATCTGACAATCTTTACTTAAGACATTAATGGTGAATATATTAAAATAGATACCTGTATCATGCAAAATATATTGTATTATAAATGAATATTTACAATAAGAACGTAAAAGAGATACGTGATTGGAAAAAAAATTTAATTAAAAAAAAATAAAGAAAACTTTAGTTGCTGTATCTTTTTTTTTTGTTCAAAATTTGTATTTTTTCTTTAGTAGAGACGTCTAACTGAGAAGGTAGGCAACCTAAAAGTCCAACTCATTAATGGTGTTTTTTATTCCGGTCACTATTCTTAATTTAAGATTTAACCGGCTCTAGAATAGTTGAGAGTAATGAATCGAAAAGCCGGCAACGGAGAAGAGCAACAGTCAACACAATCGTGATGTCAAGCGCAACGAAAACTCGGTGACCCCGAGCAATCAGAGTGTGGAACGTCCCCCGGTAGCCATCGGTATTAATGTACACTTTAAAACTCCAACTTCCTATACAAGTATAGACTCTTTCATAAACTTTTATAATATATTAATCATTTTCAACCACATTCTTATATTTTATATTATTTTTTTTTTATTTTTTTTTTATAATTTATATTACTTAATTATTTAAATAAAAAATAATTCAACCATTAATTTATTTAATTAAAAATTTCAATTCAAAAAAAATTAATATCTTAACGATAGAATTACAGTCTCAACTACTTTATTCATTTACACAAAAATTTATTTTTTTTCACATCCTCCTTTTTTTTATTTAAGAATATACCTAAATGGCCTGAGTTGCCCAAAAGGGTTTAAAACATATATTGAAAATGTCATTAGTGAGGTGAATATTTGAATCGCAGCCAAACATAAATTAATTTATCAAATTCAAAATATTAATATTCTATATTTTTTGAACTCTTTTTGGCATCTTACTTGTTAGACCATATAGAATTTAAACGACACTTATATTAAATTATGATATAAATATCAATATATATGGGGTCCAAGCATATTTATTTATACGACTAGTATCTAAATGATTTAAATAATTTCATCGGGCTGCTTGGGCTTAGAACCTACTTTCCTTGGCTTTTAGGTTAACAATATTTACATTTGTCTATAATCTCTTGACCAGAGGGGGATTTTATTTATTTATTTTTGGAATTTGGTAATTTTTTTATTTGCTCTCTCGGCTGCTGAGGCCATCTAGGAGTTTTTGTATAGGTATAGTTATACCGAGGACTATCGGGAAACTTTCAACAAGCTGATTCCTTAGGGTTACCCAACCGAGGGTTCGCCACGCTTCGCATTGCTTAACTGCACAATCTTGTAACTGTTGCACTAATTCGTTGCGAGGCTCTAAATGGTCTAACAAGTAAGATAGCAAAAATATTTAAAAATTAAAACCATGGATTAGTGATCCAGAGGTAAGAAGGCGGTTGAATGTCCCCCAGAAGCCAGTGATACATTACATTTTCTCAAACAATTGTAGATAGATAAATATCTGTAACTAAATAATGTATAGGCCTATGTAGAAGCCAATTGGCCGAAGAAGCCGAATTTACTTTAAAAAAAAAAACATTTTTTTATAGAAATTAATTTAAATCAAATATTGTGTATAGGGGGGGGGGGGTGGAAAATTACCAAGAAGGCTACCGTAAATAAATTTTGTTTATATTCCTCCATTCTATCTACAGCCTAAATTGTTATTCTTCGGTCTTGGATCGTTATAGCTAGGGCTGGACGGTAAACCGGTTTACCGGTAAAACCGATAAAAATTTTTTACCGAAAACGCGGTAACGAACCTCTAATTCGATAAAAACCGGTTTTTTTTCGAAAGTCGGTAAAAACCTATTTTTTCGGGCGGTAAAAAATTTTGGTTCCGCGAGAAAAAAATGTTTCGGCAAAAAATTGGCTCTCTAAAAAAAGGTAAAATATTTTTCCGGCCGGGGAAAAATTTGGAAAAATTTGGTTCCGCGGGGGAAAAAATGTTTCGGCAAAAAATTGGCATTCCGCGGGGGAAAAAATGTTTCGGCAAAAATTGGCTCTCTAAAAAAAAGGTAAAATATTTTTCCGGCCGGAGAAAAATTTTGGTTCCGCGGGGAAAAATGTTTCTGCAAAAAATTGGCATTCCGCGGGAGAAAAAATGTTTCGGCAAAAATTGGCTCTCTAAAAAAAAGGTAAAATATTTTTCCGGCTGGGGGAAATTTTGGTCCCGCGGGGAAAATGTTTCGGCAAAAAATTGGCTCTCTAAAAAAAGGTAAAATATTTTTCCGGCTGGGGGAAATTTTGGTCCCGCGGGGAAAAAAATGTTTCGGCAAAAAATTGGCTCTCTAAAAAAAGGTAAAATATTTTTTCGGCCTGGGAAAAATTTTGGTTCCGCAAAAAAAAATGTTCCGCGGCGGCAAACTTTGGTTCCGCGGGCGGTAAAAATTTTTACCGACTTTCGAGAAAAACCGGTTTTTTTTCATTATCGAGGTCGGTAATGAAAACCATTACCGTCCAGCCCTAGTTATAGCCTACTTACTATATCATAGCAAGAGATTTTCTCCAGCACACTTTATTAAATACTGTTATTAATCTATTAAATAGGCTATATAGAATCAACATTTTTATTTTTTTTATTTTAATTTTCAAGCGACAAATATTAAAAACTTTTTCTTTCCATATAATATAAATTGTTCAAATCTTTCTTTTATCTTTAGAAGATTTACTGAGAAAAAGGTTTTGGGTTAGGAATCGTTGGGGGATTAGACGCCGACACGAAATTTCAAGAAAAGATTTAACAATATTTTGTGAGAAATTGATTAAAATAAGTTTGGAAATGTTTTGGTAAAGTTTGTTCTTACTTTTATTTATTGTTCCATCTAATGGAGTCGTAGTGTCTGTTTAAGGTTAAATAATGTATTTTGAGAAAGACATTAATATTAATAATATCCGGCGGCCAATATTCTAAGTTTCCTCTGACGTGATAGATCGATCACTAAGACCATCTGGCTATATTAAATCCTACAAACATAGGCATCCAGAGCCGGTAAAACACATATCTCAAACGACTCTATAATTAAAATTGTTAGAAGTTTCATCGGTAAGACAAATTAAATTTCAAACGCCTTCCAAGCGAATAATGACTTTGCATGTTCGAGGGGGGCTGCAAAACTCAAGAGATTCCTACAAGAGGGAAGGAACTATATATATATATATATATATAACTAAGCTATATATATAAACATGTTTTGACTGAATAGGAAAAAGATATATATTCCCAAATAGGTCATTTATCAGAGTTCATTGGATATCTATCCGTTCTAATTACTAGTCAGAGAGTTATGTTTTATATATGGACTAATTCATTAGTGGAAACTGCCCTATGTTAAAATTAACTTTATATAATCGCCTGGATCCGCATAATCATCACAATAATAATAATAGGTTTGATAATGGCAGGGCGATCGGTATAATGGCTGTAATGCTAATTGGACCGCCACCCCTTTGCTGTTAAAGGTGGCTGTTGGTGCAAAATCGTTTGACTATAGCAAGAGCGTTTTCAAAAACAACAACACAACGAGATAAACAAAACGGACATCGAAATGAGCAAACATTGTATTATAGGCGCAATGGCGACGGCGAGTCGACCCAGCTAAAATAACAAATGCTGGTGTCAGCAACGGGTTTGGCGCGTGACATGTGGCGCAAAAGGGGCTTTTTCCAAGCAAAAAGAGGAAGGGGATTTTGCTCTGGCATATTGGGGTAGACATACAATGAGTCGAGGAACAACTCTAAGTATAAAAGCAGATTGCTTATAAACTAAATTAAATGAATTGTTTTCATACTACATTTTTGTCAAACACAATTCATATAAAAATAGTCGGAATGTTTTGGATGGCTACGAGAACGAAAATTGGATGAAACAATAGATATGAGATAATAATCTGGTTTGTGTTATAACATAAAACGCTGATTGAACAGATTCCGGGGAAAATTCGTCCCCACGACATAATAATTTTTCTGTCATTAAAGAGAGTGATTTATTGAGGCGTGTTTTCCCGGAGAGGGGAAAAAAAATGATTTATTATTAAGAAAGAATCTTAAAGATTTTTTTTTACAAAATTTTATAATATTGTTGGTTTTGATTTTAGGTAAAATGTTCTTTATTTCAGGGAGTATAGAATCAGTGTAATTTGAATATTTGTTATGTATAACATTAAATCTCATTCACTTTAACAAAAGGACTCTGAGATGAAAATAAAACAAATTATTTTTTTTTTATGTTTAAGAGGTGTATGTGTGAACAGGAAATCTTTAAAATGTAACAATCTAATTAACAAGAGTATGAATGTTTTTTTTTTTTTTTTTTTTTTTTTATAAAAACACTCACTTTTTTCTCATTCACTCGCATATTCACACGTCTTTTCGGCAACTCAGGCCATTTAAGACTTTTACGATAACCGTTATTTAATAATATATATTTATTTGAGGTCCAGGCATTCTTATGTAAGCCATTTGGTATCCAAATGGCTTAAATAAAATCATCGGACTGCCTGGAGTCCGAACCCGCGACGTTTGGTATACGAGGTTAGCACGCTAACCTCTACGCCAAGCCCCGAGGGCGTATGAATGTTTCTTATTGGCAAGGCCAAACGCCCATCCCCCGGGATTCGAACCCAGGATCTCCAGCCTTTCCGGGGCATCGGTGTACTGTCCTATTGCATCAGACCGCCGGATCCTCGACCTACACCAATAAATCTCACTTCCCCTTATATGCAAGCTAACCATGCAATTTACTATCAAAGTGAGATTATAACAATCTAGATCAATGAAATTAGGTGTGTTTCATATATTAAAATTATAGCACATTAACAAATTGAATTTAGGTAAATCGATCAACGGGAAGTATTACTCATATTTTAGCCAAGTTGTTATTTATTTATTTTTTTTTATCTGAATAAAAATTCTGGTAAGACAAGCACAGAACACAACTTTCGATTACCCAAGGTAAGAGAAAGTTGTGTGCTGTGCGACCAGTCAGACCAGATTTTTTTATTTTCATCGTCTAATTTGTCCCTTTGTTTCAAAATTAGGTCCTAAATTTAACTAAAAAGAGACCAAATAAAAAAAAGCTCCGTCTCCGAAATGAGAATATTAAAGGAGTCAATCACATATTCTAAATAGGCTATATTTTATAATTTCATATTTTAAACAAAATTTCTTCATACGAGAACATATTAATAAAATATTTTAAGTTTAGAAAAATTTTAATTGTGGAATTATAAATGGCTAAATAAATTTTAATTTTAGATTAATTTGTTATTTAGAAACAACAATCACAAAAAAAAAGATCAGAATCCGTTTTAAAAGGGAATTTGAAAACCATGTCAGGTATTTGTTGATGCTTGGCAATGTAAATGGGAGCCAAATCTGCAATTTCTGCTCTGGAAATACGAATACAATAGAATTCATTTATCGTTTGTTGTTGGTTGTTTAATGTGATAGATATTTAGAGAGAACCAACATGTAGGCATGTTCTCCAAAGTCGATTTGCTAATGTTGTTGTTCAAGTGGTTAGAAATTTACAAGCTTGAACTTGGCCTGTATGCACACGATTGTATACAGCTAGCTCTTCTCAGTTCATTATACAAAACCCATGTCGAGTGGTTATCAATGTATTCAAAATGCGCGAGTTTTGGACATCATAAAATGGTATCTGAATTAATGAAATGAACGAGAAATGTCAAGGATAGAAATTAATGCAAATAATTTTTTTTTTTTTTTTTAACATTGCACATTTATTTAATTTTACTCTGAATTTAATATCAATAAAAGGTCATTTTAAATAAATGTTTTGCGTTTGCAACAAAAGTCATTCATTACATAATAAAATTTAATGTATAAAAATTAAATGAATTATTTAAAATGCAAATTAATTTTTTAATTTGCATTTTTTTTTTAAATAGACATATACAAGTTTTAGTTGGCTTATTAGGGTTGAAATTCGATAAAAAAGGAAAAATAAAAATTCGGAATAACTAAAAATCACCTGAATGAGACCATAGGCGAACTAAAAATATTTTATATTAAAATTCCACTAACTAGTGCTTGAAGTCTTATATGGCCTAAGTTGCCGAAAAGACTGTATGCATATGTGTATTTTTGTTCTTGAAATATTTTGTTTACAGACAGACATACAGACTATGTTGCGAAAACCACTTGTTTGGATTCAGGGGGACCTCAAAACGTGAATATCTATCAAAATCTCGACAACGAATTTTTGACATGAATCCAAAACTTTCTTTCTATAACATATATATGTAAGAGAAAGAGTAAGAGAAAGTAAAAATTTAATTAATAGGCCTAATTATAATTAAAAAAGCAAAAAAAAAAAATCAAAACTTGAAACTCTTCTAAAATTCATGGTTATTTGATCTTATTTCAATTCATTTTCCCACAGGATAAAGAGGAAGGGGAAGTTGATTTGGCAAATTCAGGAATAAAATGTAGGAAGGGGGTTAAATTCGACGAATTTGAGAGGGGGAGTCGATTAATTCAATTGGAGCCGGGCGCCTAGTAACCCCTCCTACTAGCTGGTATGTAGTACCGGAGGGAGGGAAAGAGAGAAGAGGAGGGGGAACATCGGCGCCAGCTGGCCACCCACATTTCTCCTCTCCTCCCGTCAGGCCGTAAACAAAAACAAGCGACACACGTTGCCAACGTGACGTCATTAGCCATACAGGCTGCCCTAGCCGACCGACAATTAATAAACCATGACAGATCTTCTGTATTATACTCTTTATCTCGCGAATAAAACATGGATTTTTTTTTTATATTTTGAATTCTATTGTCAATTTGAAATGATAACTTTGTATTCATACCATCTCTCATAGTTATTTATACTGAAATTAGATGTTTTAGTAAAATTCGGAAATCTAGACTTAAATTAATAATGATTGTATTTTGGATCATTTAAAGCAAATCAAATTTTTCTTAAATTTAAAAATAATTGTCTAAAATGTGTTTGATTTAATACTCCATTTGTCTATTGTGTTAAGTGATGAATATTGAATAATAAAAACAACAGAGTGTAGAAAATATTTAATTTATTCTTTTGGCTATCGATTTCGTCCAAAGGACATCTTCAGGCCAGCGTTATTGAAATATAAAATAGTATATAAATGTTTTTTTTTTTTTTTTTTTTTGCTCTATTAAAAATCAAAAAAAAACTTTTTTTTTTGTTTATCTCAATATCTCGCGGCATCCTTTAGTTAATTACGCGGCATCCTTGCACTGATCTAAAGAATAATGATAAAGATTTATGAATTTTAATAAAAATCTTTAAAAGAACATCAGTAAAGTACTAGTACACTTTTGCTGATATTTAAAAGCTTATTTTTGTGCCTTAACTTAAATATAAAATTTCAATCTCGAAGCGCATTTCTTTCTTACTTTAAATAGAGCACAGACACACACAGAGAAAGACCGACCCTTTTGCAGGAACCACTTTGTTTGGATTCAAGGAATCTCAAAACGTTTATTCCCATCAAAGTCTCGAATTGTTGATATGATCCCAAAACTTTCTCTGTACATACTGTATATATGTGTAGATAAGAGGAAGTAATTAAGTTTTTTTTTTTTTATTATTTAATTTAATAAATTGTCATTGAAGGAGCAATATGATATATTTCATTTTTATTTTAAATTTGTTTAAGGTATTTTTCCGCATCTAACCCCATTTAAAACCGGCGATTCAATTCAGGCATTTCAATTTTTAATAATAATCAAAAAAAAAAAAAAAAAAAAATTATAACCATATTGTAGCTATATAAATGATAATCATAATTAAATGTGTGAATGCATTTAAGATAGTTAAATTATAATGTTAAATTAGTCTGATATCAAATTCTCTATGTTTACAAAAGTAGTGTGTTTAATTATATTCATCTAATAATAAATTTAGATATAATACAATTCAATATTCATCCCTTGAGTAATTAATTTCTCTCTAAATTGCTTTCCTGTCCATATATAAAATTTCTCTATCTCATATCCACCCGAGGTTTGTGAAAATGGAAAGATAAAGGACCAGTTTTAATTTAAAGAGGTGTTGTTCCAAAGGAAATAAGCAAATGATTTCCACTAAACAAAGCAAAGGGAGACTCTGGCCTTCCCTTTTCGATAAAGATGACAAAATAACGATAGAATTTTTTTAATCTTCGTTAAAAAGTTAAATAATTTATTCTTATCTCTCTGACAAAAAAAAAAAAAAAAAAAATTTAAAATTTCTAAATAAAGTAAATGTGTTTTAAAGTGGATGATTTAATTTTCCATAAAGGGAAGTAAATATATATATATATATATAATTAAATAAATATAGTAAATATCTTCAAAAAAGGAGGTGCTTAAAAAATACATTGAAGATTTTATCTCTTAAAGAAAATGAATTTATTTTTAAAAGTGTAAATAAATGAGATCTAATTAATTTAGTAAAGAATAAAATTTGTTTGGAAATCTAAAAAAAAAATATTTCTTTTTAATTATGATCTGGCTTAAGCCATTTTCAAGAATTTTATTTAATAAATTTAAAGAGGATGTTACACCTGTAGGCTAATATTATTTATCTAAATTCTTCTTTTGTAGATTTTTTTAAGTGACTAGAGGAATTCTCTAATCTGCCAACTGCAATATCACATGGAAAAAACTCAAAAGAATTTAGATAAGTAATATTTAATTTTTTTAAATATAGACTATATTGAGGAGTTGTTTATATTTTAGTCTGCAGAAATCAGTGAGTTTTTGTAGATGGTGGCAGGTAGGCAATCGAAATGACCGATACAGCAATGATTTTGATTATTTGCTCTACAACAGACCACACATGCATAACCGCTAATCTATTTTAATATTTTATCGTATTTATTTATTTTTTTTTTCAAATGAACTTTTAGTTTGTCTCATCTTAAAATAATATTTGGAGGTATTCATAATGTAGTTTAGTATAATTTCAGACGACTATAAAATTTGTCAACTGTTTGCATATTCATTTCACTAAATTAGGTCAAAATTTATTATAATAAATATATATGAGAGAAATTAAAGATTAACATAGGTCACAGCTGGATTGGCCTTTAAATATATTATGTAAATATATATATATATATATATATATATTTAAATGATTATATATTTTGATATGTATTATACATTATTTAAATTTTAATTTAGTTGAAATTATTATTGAGATAAACATCAAAATTATATTTTTGAAAAAATGGACAACTGAAATGCATTAATAACAAAATTATATCATAAATAATAAAAATAAATAATTATGATACGACTCATTTGTACGAATGAGAAAAAAGACGTTATTTATGTACTATAATTACTCCATAATAAGAACGGAGATTAGTGAATAATGTGTAAGCAATAAAATTCGGCAACAAAAAATCTGAATTGTTAAATCAAAATTATATAATTATAAAAAAGAAGAAATTAGATAGGCAATTTTATCGATAAAATATTTTGATATCAGTTAATACCAAGTCATTGAAAATTATGTGAATAAGTACTAATTATCGGCTGTATGGAAAGAGTAGTTTCCAATCAATATAAGATAAAGGAATTGATGTGGACAGCAGCTAAACCAATAAACAACAGTAGTGTAGTCAAAGCAAAGCCACCAGACCTGGGAATAGCTTAGGCTTATGGTGTCCATATTGAAATCAGGTCGTATTATGGCCCTATGGTTCCATGGCCCAGGGGTGCGTAAACGAGAGGGGCGCAGCTGCTGTTCTATTGGGCGCGGCCATCCAATTACCAATTAATTGTGTTGTCGGTGTAATCTATTATTAACGCTGTCTGAATTAACTAGCCGGGATTAATCGGGCGTGCATTGAGCCGATTAGCAATCTCTCTTTGGTGCGATCTTCCATATTATCATAAATATGATTATAGCTTTCAAATATTCCTATTAGAGAGAATGAAAGTTATTGTTATAATGTCATTATTATTACAGATCATTTAGTGATTAAAGATTCGGTAATTTTTATTATCATCTGGCTATTTATATTTGCATTTACAGATTTTTATGGTAATATTAAAACTGGAATGGATTATAAAATGCTTCCTTTCCTACGTGTTCCCACATGAAAAAAAAATCAGATATTTTAAAAATCTCTAGTACCGGTATTGTATATTATTAGGGCAAGGCATTATCAGAAGGCAAAAGAAACTTTTCAAATTATTAACATAGAAAATTAGTAATTTCAAGAATCTACAATATATATGACTTATTGGTCTGTCAGTCAGTACAACTCTACTGAACATCTGAGCGATCAGTGGCAATTTTGAAACCAAGTTTAATAATAATAAGTTCAAATAAACATTATAAGAAAATTATTTTTGTTTCAAAATTCCTATTAATTGATTGTTAAAATGTTGTTGTATGATTTTAGAGATAGAAAATCTATGAAGAAGAATATCTATACCTTTCGAATTAAATCAATTTCAAAGAGAACCTTCTAACGCTTATAATAGAGGAAAGTCAAGGATATGTGGTAGGCAGGTCCGAATCAGATATGATTTTGAGGTTCATAGGTGAAAACGATAAAAATATGCGGGTCTAGGGAGCGAAAGGGGCGGGGGGGGGGGACTAGTCGCGAAGCCCACGGTATAATTTTAATTATTGATTAGTATAGAAGGATTGACTTCAATTATCAAATTAAGATTATTATTATTATTTTTTTTTTTTTATTTAGGTTTGGCTCAAATTAAGATTAGTTTTTGTAATCTAGAAGCTAGGCAAGCAAACTTACTAATCAATTTTTTAATTAATTGTGACCACAGCTAAGAAATTGCAAAAATGACTGGACTATAATTTATCTATAAAAATTTTTAATACTTTTGTTACTTAATTAAGAAATACTATGATACTATGAATAACTATGAAAAATTTTGAACTTAGGAAAAACTTGAAGTCAATCTCTAATGAGTATATATTAAAATAATCGCAATACTTTCTCTCTCTATATATTTCATATATAGGGTAAGAGAAAGTAATAATAATCGCTCAGATGAGCTCCATAATTATTTTCTATAAATAGAAATTTATAAATCAAATTTAAAAATGTTTTACTTTATTATGTCAGTGACTTTTCGTAGTCTATTTTAATATTTAAAAAAAAGAGTATATTTTTAGAATATGCATTAAAACCAAAGTTTCATATAAATATTAGCTTAGATATATGAGGGAGTTGTTGTGGGCTTAATGGAAAATTGGCTGAAGTTTTAAATTTCATTACCATTGCAAATTTGCTTAATTTCTAAAGGGGAACGAAAACTCCCTGACTAAGCCTTTATTGTTGGTTAATTATTAATAACATTCAAAATAATAAATTTTTAAAAGACTAAATTATGTCCTAAAACAAGCAAGAGTTTATCACCCTTGTTTATGAGAGAGTACGAGGGCTTAATTTTTAAATAATCTACGGCGTTAAAAAAGCTATTGATTTTAAGTTATTCTTGAAATTTCATTAAAAGTAAATTAATTCTTGAAATTAAAACCAATTCATCAAAATACTGTATATGTAAATAATAATTTAATAAAAATTTCACCTATTAATGATATTTTTTGCTGTCTCAGACAAAGATCTAATCAAAATTTAGATCTGACATTTTTTTTTTTTTTTTTTTTTTTTTTTAATAAATAGATTTTAATTTTCAAATAAGTAAAAAGTCATTATTTAAAAAATCTGGTGGTGATGGCACAGCACACAACTTTCTCTTATCCTTCGGCAAGATAAAGTTGTGTACTGTGCTTTTCACACCAGATTTTTTGTGTCGAGATATATTAAGTTTCCCATAGCATCTTAGTTCCAAACTTGATTGATAGATAATCTGATTTGGTTATATTTTGAAGTATTAAACCATCAACATTTCTTTATTATTATTTTTATTATATCAGTGACTTTTCCTAATATGAAATTTATTCCTATTTTTTCACTACGAAAAAACTTTTTCTATAAAAACGAATATTCGCTAGAAAGGAAACTTTCCAGTGAATCTATTATTTTTTTATCAGATCACTTTGAGAAATCTCAACGGCCTCTTAAGTCCTAATATGAAAAGGGTTGGCTACGACAGTGTCAATGTCAGTCGACGAAATAAGTTTGTATTCTCAGTTCGTGCAGGAAGAAGGTGAGAAACGCAAGGAAGTGACAGTTGACAGCCAAAGAAGAAGCCCTGGCAAACACTCAGGACACATTCTTAGCTCACACAGACACACCCCCAGGCCCTTCAATCCTAAAGTCTGGTGAAAAAGTTTAATCTACTTATTTTGTATCATTTGGCGAAGGAATCAAGTTTCACTAGATTCTAGAACAAACTATGTTTAGTTCTCAAATGTTTTAAATTTTTTTTCGATAAATAACTTAATATTAATACAATCGTTGAAAAATTGTTAAGTCAAGCAAATCGCACAAAACAATTTGAATAAATATCTCCCCTTTAAAAGACAAAATCCATCGCTGGGTGTAGGAAACAAATGAGAGAACATTTCGAGGGGGATTATCGCCTAAGATACTTCTCATTATTCTGTTTTAAAGATATTTATATAAAATTCTACACAAATAAAAATATCTATATGGATCAGAAGCCAATAAATGAATAAATTAATTTAATTAATTATATAAATTATTTTAAGCACACACATACACAGTCTTTTCGGCAACTTAGGCCATTTAAGACTTTTACGATATCCGTTATAGAGATTAATATACATATTAGGAGTCCAGGCATTCTTATTTAAGTCATTTGGTATCCAAATGGCTTAAATAAAATCATCGGACTGCCTGGGATTCGTACCCTCGACTTTTGGTATACGAGATTAGCACGCTAACCTCTACACAAAACCCCGAGGGCGAAACTAATTGTTGAGAAAAGGATAATAGCAATAGGCTAATATTGATTTTTTTATTTTGACTTTTTAGTCAGAGCCATTGGGATAATTTAATAATGTTTACAAAAACAAATAGATAATGTAATTCTAAAATTCTGATGAGCTAATTCCATTTTTTCGAAGTAAAATGAAATAATAATAACTGTTTTCTCCCAAAGGAACCACGATATGCCTCGATTCGTGTCGGCAACGATGCAATCTTTCACTGTTTATAAATTAAAAGCATTATCACAAACGAAGAATGGCTTGGCCCTCCAGGGGCTCCAGGGAACAAAAAGCCCACAATTCGCAGTCTCCATTGGTTATTATATCTATATCTTTATCTATAGTTGCCTTTTATATAAAGGTGAAGGCAAGTGGGTTGCTATTCACGTCAGTGCGGGGATTGAATCTCCCCGGGAAGAGGAGAGTTCGGGTGGTAAAACCGAGTGGTTTGAGTGAGGGTGGAAACCGCGATTCAGAGGCAACAACATTACAGGCCTTCGCTCAAATCATCTTCTATCACCAAGACATAACACACAAGAACATCCTACACAAATACACGCACAGTACATTAAGCTACAAGCTCTTCATTTCTACTCTAAATGACAACAATTCTAACACATGATGACGAACTTGCGGCAAAGAGGGTGGCTGGAAGGTGGTCCTTGAGACTGGGATGTGCCCATCCCTGATTCGAAATTAGATTTGCCTGAGCAACGAACTGCCAGGCTAGGATGACGAGGAACAAAGCTCGAAAGAGAACATACAAGGATTTATACTCCTCTCTTCCGTAGAAGATGACGAGTTAGTGAACTAGTTAAGGGTTGTTACTCACATCACTCAGTGCCACCACCACCACCACCACCCTTGCAATGGAATTAGAAATAAACTCCACTTTACATAAATATCAAAAAATTCAATCTCTTTATCGTGTTCAGTTAAAAAGAATTTTTTTTTTATTTTTATTCTATATAAAAAGAATTTGAGTTGAGAATTTGAATCATTTTAAATAAAATGTGATTGAATTAAAGAAAAAAAAATAGAATCGTTTATGAAGAAAAAAAAGTCATTTCATTTATTTAATTCGAACAAAAAATTGAATAAGAAAAAATCATTTAAAAGAAATTTCTAGCTTAAGATTATTATTAATTGAATTAGTTTGAAAAGACGCTTTATCCACAAATAAAAAAGCTAAAGCGAAAAATGTTTTAAGGAAAATTAGCTTCTTTTTTTCTAAAATACGTTTTTTTTTTTTTGAGAGAGAAAAAGATCTTATCAAAAACAAAAAAAAAATTAAAAAAAAATCAAGTACTTATTTTCAATGATGTGAATACTAGAGGAAATGGTCTAAGTATTTTTCATTAAACGTACCGTACAAATTGAAAACTAATAGGCCTACAGTATTTAATGAGAAAGCAAATTCTTCAATTGAAGTATTTACTAATGATCCTTACTTCGGGAAACAAAACAAAGATCCACGTTTATTCTTCTTTTTCTATCTCTCAAAATTTTAATAAACAAAAACATTACCTATATAAGTAAAATTTTAATAAATAATGGTTCTAATCATAAATAATTTCATAAAAAATAAAAAACTTATTTAAAATGGAAAAAGAGAAAAGCTTCAGTTTTATTAAAATATTTTATTTTTCATTAATAAGTAGACCTAGAACTATCATAAGTTTCATTCAATTACTTTTCGAGTTGGCAATTCTAATTAAGAATATTTAATTTCCCCTTAAATATTTGTAAACTTACAAAAGGGTTTTTCAAACGCAAGTCCTTCAAAATATCGAATTTAACAATATTTTATATAATTATTTTTTTTTTTTACAAAGATTTATAGTTAAAGAGTTACTTTGATTTTTCAGGTTTGAACTTTAAATGAAGTTCTCCTGTAAATCGGTTGCCTATTATTAATATTAAAATATATTTTTGTCGGCACTATATAGATAGATAGGCCTATATCATTTCAGATCTTAGCTCTTTGAAAAATGGACTAGAATAGATAATTTAAGGTGCGCGTCTCGGGGTGCTAATTTTGGGACTTTCCAGCGGCCACAATTTTGAAGCTAACGACCTCAAATTTTTTTTAAATTAAAGCTATTTAAAATATCTACAAATAATAGAAGCCCTTTTTACTTTCTCTTACCTCTATATATATGTTAATATATATAGAGAGAGAAAGTATTGGTTTCATGTCAAAAATTCGATGTCGAGATTTTGATGGATATACACGTTTTGAGGTTCCCTGAATCCAAAAAAGTGGTTTTCGCGACATAGTCTGTCTGTGTGTGTGTGTGTGTGTGTGTCTGTGAACAAAATATCTCAAGAACGGAAAGAGCTAGAATGTTGAAATTTTATATTTAAGTTAAGCACCCCCATGGGACGTGACACGAAGCTTTTGAACAAAATCGACCAAAGAGTACTAGTACTTTACTGATGCATTTTTTCAGTTTTTTTTGATTTTCTCTAAATTTGCTCCAACGATTTTTTTTTTTAATTCAAAAATCAATTATTTTTTAGATTCTCAATAAAATGTATATTCTCATTTTGTCATTGAAATCTTCTGAAGACCACTTTACTCTTGTACTCCATAGAAAAGATAGGAGAAATGATTGCCATGGTAACAAAATATAAATATTTTCACATATAAATTTTACATCTTGAAAGTCGAATGTAACCTACTGTCGGAAACTAAATACATGTCGACACAAAAAATCTGGTGAGACAAGCACAGAACACAACTTTCGATTACCGAAGGTAAGAGAAAGTTGTGTGCTGTGCGCCAGTCACACCAGATTTTTTTGATTTTCGAAAAAAATTTTTTTTTTAGATTAATCGCATTAAATAAAAGATATTTTAAAAAAAGGAGCTCTATAAGTTGTAGATAATTAAATTAGTAATCATTGTGTTAAAAAATAATTAATTTTTTGCCTTTAATTAATTAGCTGGAAAGTCTAGAATGAAATGGAACAAGTTGCGTGTATTCCAATGGGGGAACACTAACACCATCTCTTGCCGCCTCGAGTCAATCGTGTTTTAACGGTTTTTCGAGACGCGCACCTTAAGTTAGAGCTCGGAATTTCCGCCTAATGCGAAGTGAAAAAATTTTTTAATATAAGCAAAATTCATCTAGTATAAAAATTTTACTTTATTTAATTATTATATTGGAATTATTATATTTGTTATATAGTAGCTGTATGGTTAAGGAAATCTGAACCCCTCTTAGGGAATTTGTTACCATTCTCTAAGAGCGAAGATATGCAAATAAGTTTATACCCCTTTATTGCTTTAGACTTTTGATAAAAGATGGCAATTAGTTTAGTATACTAATATATATGTATAGAAAATTATTATAATAAAATCAAATCATCTCTCCTCCTATTAGACGTACTATATTTAGCAATTAATTCTCATTTATTTCAAACTGAAGTAAGGACACGTTCGGAATCAAGGGCGGATCCATCTCGGAGGGGGGGGGGTAATCTGGTGTGACTCGTCGCACAGCACCAGGGGCGTATATAGAAATTTTTTTCGGGGGGGGGGGCTGTTCTCAAAAATTTTTCTACGAAAAATTTTGTTTTTCGCGGAACCAAAATTTTGATTTTGCGGAACCAAAAATTTTTTTTTTCCCGTCCGTTTAAATATTTTTTACCTTTTTTTAGAGAGCCAAAATTTTCCCCTCCCGCGGAACCTAAAATTTTTCCTATTCGTTAAAATATTTTTCCTTTTTTTAGAGAGCCAAAATTTTTCCCACCCACGGAACCAAAAATTTTTTCATGTGCCGTTCGCGGAAAATTTCACTCTTGCGGAACCTGGTATTTTCGTGAGAATATAAATACAAATCAAATTTTTAAGTATTGATTTTTAAAATTTTACGTTAAAAATATATTTTTTTGCGAAAGTATTTTTTCAAATCTCGGGGGGGGGGGGTAATTACCCCCTTTACCCCCCCTCCTGTATCCGCCCTTGTTCGGAATGAAATTTTAAAAAATTTCCCTCCCCTTCCTAACTCGGTTTATCGCTGCCTGCCAAGCATGAAAATTTTTTTGATTCTCTCATTGAATTTTAAAAATTATAAATTAAAAAAAAAAATCTTCCAAGGTACCGGTACACTATTATGAATATCAAGTTTTATTTTAAATTACGTATTTTTTTTCTCTTGCTGAGGTGGGGGTTCTTGAGCTAAACAACTAAATTAAGAAGGAATTCATTCATTAAGATATTTGATGTTTTATGGAAACAAAAGAGAATTAAGTAGATAACGGCTACTAATGCTGATGGTAGGTAGGGGTGATATTTGCGAATGGAGACACCCATGTGAATTGGTGTCGAGGGCAAGCACAGAGAGAGGAGAGAGAGAAAGCAAGAGCCCCGGTTGAAACCCGAGCGCTTATCCGAGAGCTTGTTATCGCGCTACTCCAAGCCGTCACCAATTGGATTAATCACCAGCCAGCCGAACACGCATGGCCGCCCAACCCAGCCAGGTTCACTTATTATTAATATCGTCTAAGTACAGTGCCAGTAGAAACTTATCCCTAGAGCCCACTGCGTCCCCGAAGCTGTACTTTGAAAATTTGATATTCCCTTATTATCTTAAAAAAAAATATTTGGGGATTTTGCATATCAATTTTCTTTTTAATTTTACGCGTTAAACAGAAAAATTTTAATTACTAAAAGCGTCTACACATATAACTGTAAACTTGATAATCATTCATGTGCAATATTTTTGCACCAGCATGCACAAATTCCCTTCGGCACAAGCATGCTTCTGCAAGAAACAGCTTATGCCGAAAATTAACCTCAAAATGTCAAACTCGGAAGGTTAATTATTCGAAGATAACAAGAACTCACTTGCTACGGAGACACAATAAATATTAATATTTAAATTTAAATTTTAAATTCATTAATATTAATGTTTATTAAATAAATATCAAATGACAAGACATAAAATGGCGGTGAGTTTTGCTTGCGCAAATATGCTTGTGAATGATTAAAATTCAATAGAGCATCAAGCGGATTGTACAATTAAAATGCTTGCGCAAAATTCTCCTACAGACGCTACAGTTAGCTTGTACAAAAAGATTGCACGTGCATGCTTGGCAAGTTTACAGTTACGTGTGTAGCCGCCTTAACAAAGTAATTTCTTTTATTTTTGATATAGGTATTTAATGAAATTTTAAGAATGGATTAAAGAGTGAAAGTGGAACAATAAAAAAAAAAAATTGAAAATTTTTATAAACATTTACAATCATCCGTGAAATCATATTCTAATTAAATTTTTTTTATTGATTTTCCTACGTTATTCTTTAAAACTCTGTCAGGGTTATAGATTTATTTATATTAAAAATTCCAATTCTTTTTGCATTTTTTTTTTTTTATTAGTAATATTTTATTAAATTTTTTTCTGCGTTTTATAATAATTTCTCTCACACACCCTAACCATGTTCAAGAAGAAAAACGTACGCCCCCGCAGACCCCGCGATGCGGGGGCGCCCCAGACCTTGGGGGGGCCCACGGGCCGGGCCGGGCTAAAAAAATGTATCTTCTCAGGGCTTTGATAAAAAAGGAAAAATTTACGTAAAAAAATAATAATGAAAATTTCTCTTTGAGAGGGCCCGGGCCCCCGGGTTGCGGGGGGGGGGGGGGCAGCTAAAAAACGTTACGCTACTGGTACATAGGCAGGCAAGACAAAGTAACGGGGTAGCTGGGGAATCAACTTGTAACGTGTGGTGTCGGCTAGTTTGCCTTTCAAAGTATTACAGAGCTAGTAAAAACAAATATGAACTTGGCCAAAAATAATTACTTCATTTAATTGCATTGATTTAATAAAAGTATATTATATTTCTCCAGATTTTAATAAGATGATAAAATAATTAAATAAGGCTTAAGAAATATAAAGAGAATGAAAATTTAATGTAAATTATAAAGTAGTATTTGTCATCGTTGTACAATTGTTAGAATAGAATCACCTCGTTTTACTTGACTCGTATTCCAAGATTTAGAGTGGAAATTTTCAGATTTTTAATTTTCCCCATTAGGATTATGTAGAAGTTAGTCTTACATTGTTAGACTATGGAGTTGGAAAAAAGCACTTCAAACTCTTCCTTCATTATAAAACTTTAGATAAAATATAATTTACGTTAACTAAGATTAAGATTATTAAAAGTTTTTTTTTTTTTTATCATATTATACAAAATGTTTTTAAGTACGAAATAAATTAATAAAATGGAATTTTAGACTTTTTTTCACTTGTTATAGAAAGAGATTGTATATTATTAAATATATTGCAATAATTTACCTAACTTTATTAACTATTAACTTACTCAAAATTGCTATAAATATTATTTTTGATAAAAATCAGCTTTCATTATTAATAAACTAATTTTTTTTTCTATTTTCCCCCTTGGGTGCTAAGGGGTTTATGGTATATATTTATCTAGTATCAATAATTTATTAACTTAAGAAATGGCATTTATAAATATTGAAAGAGTAAATTGAAAATAAATTTCTAAACAAAAGGCCAAATTTAAATAATTAAAAATTGGATCAAAGGATTTAATTATGAAGAAATTACAAATTTTGATTCATTTTTTTTACTTATAATCTTTTTACGAATAATACTAATCAAAAAGGTAATTTCCTAATTCAACACCTCAGGAAGGTTAATTAAAAGGAAATCTGTCGAGGCTTACCTCTATGCCTGTTGGTCTGTTTGTCAAACATGAGCATGGCATCTTCAATCTGTAACAAAAATAAATTACATGTAAAGAAAATAGTATTGCATTCAAGTCCTTTTTTTTTTTATAGAAGCTTAAGCGGATCAAGAAAAGCAGCCTAGGATGAGTAGCGCTAATATTAAAGTCGAAAAAAATTTATAAATGAGATAGTGAGTATATTCCGGGAAAAAGAAAGATTGTATGGGGGATGAGAGATGTGGGGGACTGGCTTTGGGGGTCTAATCAGGCTTGTGTGTTGCCACCGTCGACGTCGTGCAATCAGGTAATCCACTTTGGGCCCCCTGGAGGCCCAAAAGAGATTTTAAGCCCATCGGCGAGTCAGCCCCACAAATGCCCAGGCTTGTCTATGCTGCAGAGCCTCCATCAAAGTCTGTCCCATTTATCCCTAGCAGATCGAAATTGACGATGTTGCACAATAGAAATTACAATTATTTAAGGAAATTTTTTAAATAGTGAATTTTAACCATTCAGAGTGTAAATGTAAAGTATAATTTTTTTGAAAATTAAAAACACTAGGTAATAAGTTTCAAAGGTATATTAAAAATTAACACTTAATGTGGATTTTGACACTCTTGTGTAATTGTAAGTTGTCAAATTATTTCTGTTATAATAAGAGTATCTCAAAGCACATAAATGTTAATTTTTAATAAATCTTTGAAACTTAAAACTTAGTGTTTTTAGTTTTTCAATTTTCATATATAGGCCTAATGTTTTATTACTTTCTCTTACCTATGTATATATGTAATATATATATGAGAGAAAGTATTGGATTCATGTCAAAAATTCGATGTCGAGATTTTGATGGATCTTCACGTTTTGAGGTCCCCTGAATCCAAAAAAGTGGTTTTCGCGACATGGTCTGTCTGTGTGTGTGTGGGTGGGTGGGTGTGTAGGTGGGTGGGTGTGTGTGTCTGTGTTCAATTTTAAGCATGAAGGAATTGAGCTACAAGGTTGAAATTCTATATTTAACTTAAACACCCCCGGGACCGGAAAAATAAGCTTTTAATCAAAATCGGCCAAAGATTACTAGTACTTTACTGATGTACTCTTTCAGTTTTTTTCGATTTTCTCAAAATTTGCTCCAACGATTTTTTTTTAAATTCAAAAATCAATTATTTTTTAGATGCTCTTTAAAATGTATATTCTCATTTTGCGATTGAAATCTTCTGAAGACCACTTTACTCTTGTATTTCATAGGGAAGATAGGAGAAATGGTTGCATGGTAACAAAATATAAATATTTTCCCATACTTATAAATTTTACATCTGACAATGAATTCAAATGTTCCGTACTGTCGGGAACTAAATATATGTCGACACAAAAAATCTGGTGGACAGCACAGTACACAACTTTCGATTACCGAAGATAAGAGAAAGTTGTGTGCTGTGCGCCAGTCACACCAGATTTTGATAATTTAAATTTATTATTTTTTATTAAAATTTTTATAATAATGTTTAAGAAAAATTTATTCATAGAAATTGATAAATAAATCTTGATATATGGACGATGTTATGCATGAAGAAACCAAGCGCCATCATCCTAAATCTGAGATAAGGGACATTTCATTTATTTATTTAGATAATTTGGATACCAACCCGAGTAAAAATGATTAAAAATGATCGAGGGATCCAGACGCCCTCACCAGGGATGCATACAGTAGATCGAAATAAGTGACCGGAAGAAAAGTGTGTCCCTGGTGCGGGCGTGTATATCCCTGTGTGTCCCTAAAGGTTCACTATGCAGACTAGCTGCGGGCGTGTAGATCCCTCGATCATTTTTAATCATTTTTACTCGGGAAATAGTGTAAATGAATGTGCCTGAACCCTTAAATATATTTTGCAATTAATAATTAATAAGCATTTTAAATTTGCCAATGAAGTAAAAAATTGTTATTCCCTCTGCTATTTAATACTACTATTTTAATATTAATTTTACTATTATTTATATTTTCCCGGGAGTGTCCAATATATAGAAATATCATTATATTTGCTACTTTGATATTTAATAATTTGTTTAATTTTTCTGTAAATTATTTAACCATGAACAATTTTAGTTTTTCTTTTAATGTGCATGACGGCAATTAAAAGTTAAAAGATAGCCTGTAGATATCAAATACCTTTAAATTTTATAATTTATTTTAATCTCACAAGTAAAACTAATTCACTTGCAGAAGGATTATTTCCAAATTAGCTATTTAAATGTTACTAAAGGGGGAAAGGCTTGGCTTAAAACGAAAGAAAACGCTAATCATCTGTTAAATTGTTGAGTAGGTTTTAATCTTAGGCTTAGTTTCAGATATGATTCCCATTCCAGCTCTGTGAGTGCACATATAGTCAAACTTAATGAACAATTGTGGCAGAGAGTCCAGAACGGAAATATAGTCAACCTTATGCATAGCAATAGCACTCACCAGTTTTACATATTAACCGCAGCGAATCAGAGCCCGAAAACCGAATTAATACCACGGATCGTTATGCAAATTATCTATTGTATGGGAATGACGAAGAGAAGTGGGGAAGGGAGGGGGGACTTGTGGAAGACGAGCAGCCAAGGCCTATTTGGCAGAAGAGCTCGTCAATGCTGGATTTCCGACTCTAAAAACACTGTCATAATCGTGGATTATCTAGGCCAAGTACTAATCTTTTTCAAAAGCTCTAATTGATTAATAAAATTATTTTTAAAAAAATTTTCTAAATAAAACAAAATTAGTATATTTTTTTATTATATCACATTCGAGAAGTCGAAATGTTTATTTTAAAATTAATAAAGAGGATTCTACTGTTTTTAAAAAAGTTATTTAATTCATTAAAATATTTTTTTTTTTTTTCAATTTGATGAAACGGATTTATTTTGAAATTAATTAAAAGATTGTCGGAATTTTTTTTTTTTAAATATTGAAAACAAACTTAATTATAAGTTAGATTGAACATGAATGTAATTCAAATATATTAATATTAAAAATTGAATGGTTCATTTTATATGTAATGAAATGGTTATAGCATGAAATAAATAACTTGACTAAATACAATAGATAGATTAATAGCTGATCGGAAATCGGCTTGTCAAAGTTAATTTCGCTAAGCTATCATCACGGTGCAGCCTCTATTAACATTATAATGGTACATGTTCTATGACTCCCTTGCTTTATGGCTCCATGCATTCGCAACGCACGACCTGCCACAGAGACACCCACCCCCATACAACCGTTGTGCATACCTCCCATTCCATTCCTCTTCCTGGTGGATGGATTGTGTTCACAGAATAGGGCTTGCTGTCCTGAGGGTGCAGTTCTCTTGGACGACACCCCCGAGGCCAGAGTAGAAGGGTAGGGTATAGGGTAGCCTTATTACCCCATAGCCACCTTTGACCGTCTTCGCAGGATCCCTTGAGAAACAGCTGAATCGGATCGCTAGCCACCCACCTCCAATCCCTCTCCCACACCGCCAGAACAGAATATACAGGGATTATAATGGGAAATTAATGCCCGAAGAGATCGACTCTCAATAAGACCAGTAAAGTTTAAATTGGAGAGCAATATTATATCGACAGATTAATTGCAAATTTAAAGAAAATATAATAAGGAGCGAAAAAAATCCGTCAGAGTTGAAAAGATATAGGAATGAATAAATGAACGGTTTTTTTTTTTTTTTTTTAATGATCTTGAAGGAAAGTCAATTCATAATTAATGAGAAATCATATTTGCTTATAATTAATCAATTGTTCGTGTTTTAAATTAATTTTTTGGCATGGAATATAATTAAACAAAATAATAATAATAATCTAATAATTAATTTTTTATTTAAGATAAAGATATTTGCGAGTTGAATTAGTATTTAACCAGGCAACTTCTGAACTCGAACTAGGACTTCCCGCTTTTGTAACCAACGGATTTTAAGAAAATCGAAAAAAACTGAAAAAGCACATCAGTAAAGTAGTAATACTCTTTGGCGGACCTTATTCAAAAGCTTCCTGTTGCCTCTCAAGGGGGTATCTAACTTGAATGGACAGCACGTCTATGCCCCGGAAAGGCTGGAGATCCTGGGTACGATTCCCGGGCCATGAGATGTTTGGCCTCACCAATAAACAACACACACAGTCTTGTTAAAATTTAAACTTCCTAGCTCTTTTCGTTCTTGAGATATTTTGTTCATAGACAGCCAGACAGACCATGTTTCGAAAACCACTTTTTTGAACTCAGGGGACCTCAAAAAGTATATATCCATCAAAAAATCGACATTAGAGTTTTTTGACATGAATCCAATACTTTCTCTCTTTATATTGTATAACATATATAGATAAGAGAAAATAATTATATAGGCTATTTCATTTTTTCATAGTCTGCCCTCGGGGCTTGGTGTAAGGGTTAGCGTCCTGGCCTTTGGACCAAGGGCCACGGGTTCGAATCCCGTCTCATGCGACAATTTATTTCAATTGGATTGCCTACCAATCCAAATGAAATAAATAGAGACGGGGTCTAAATGGCCTTCGATGCCGAAAAAGATTTTAATATAATTAAAAAAAAAAAAAAGCTATTAGCATTCCCACCGCAAGGTGTAGACTTCGTTGCCAGGTTTGAATAGAAGTTTGCTTTATTTTATTGCCTAATCGCCTTTAAAATATAATAAATTTATAAATAACTTAATATGAGATAAATAGCAAGATAATTTTCTAGATTTTATATTCTCTGTTTATGTGTAATCATGACTTTCTTCATGACCCCTGCTTAAGTACCAAGTGTGTTCTTGAAAGGTGCACAAGTTGTGGGTAAGAATACTACACCAGTTGGTCTTGACAGCTCCAGTGTATATTGAGAACCAATGCGGAGAGGCGGAATGGGTCTCCCCTCCCTTTCTGGACCTGGAAGCGCTGACCTTTGCTCACTTGAGGATATAATCTTAAAACTTAAATTTATTTCGGTCAAAGAAAGACCCTTCATTGGTCCAACGAAAACAATAAAATGAACATATCTCGTAATAATAATATTCAATTTTAATATATGAAAAATTTATGTTTATTGCAGATCATTTGTTAAAAGTGTTTGATTTTAAAGATAATTCATTGTTATGCGTAAGAATATTTCCCTTATAATAATATTTTATAAAAATTTATCTTTCATCTTTATATTTAATATGCTCATAATTTAAAAAATTTAGAGATTATATTTTTTTCTAGCTATATTATTTTTATAATAATAACCTTATTAAAGGTTTTTTGTATTATACAAAGGACCTGGTGGCTGTCTATTTTTTGGCGTGGCCTACTTACGGCATATTTTTTTTCATAAAAAGTCATAAGCTAATTAAAAAATATTAACGCCTGAATGGACTGTTTATATAAATTTATATTTATGTATAGGCTATTAAAAAAGAAGAAGAGAACCAATCACAGAATAATCTCAGTTATAAAAAGAAGAGAAATCAGATCAATATAATAGGCTAGGGTCGAAAATAACTTCTGGTCAACTAAATTCAATTGACCTAATTTCTCTTTTTTTCTTCCCCCATAATTTCAGGTTGGGTACTGATCTATCTTCAAATTTAAAGAATCTTGCTAAAAATGTATGTTAACTTTACTTGGTCGACAATAGTTCATATAATTTTTAGCAACAAATTTATGAAAACAAAATAATTTTAAGAGGTTTTTTTTCTTTTTATTTAAGGTTTTAAACCAAATCGTACCCTTTCGGCTTAGCCAGCACTGTGTTCACAAATTTTATAAAAAAAAGATATTTAAATTATACAATCACTTTTAATAATAAATACAAATTTCAAATTTTGACCAACCTCATTGATATTTTGTTTTTCTCGGAAACCTCATTGATATATTAATATAATAATTGAATGAGGGAAATTAATTTTAACCATTAAATTTCAAGTAGATTCAAGGGTTAGGGGTAAATTCAATTTAAATAATAATTTAATTTGATAAAATGAATAAATGTTGGAAAAATGCTGATCTTAGCTCATGGTTTCAATTAGTACCCCCACAACAGAGGGCTGTTTCTTAAAAATATTAGGCCTACATACATACATGTATATTAATAATTGTTAGATTTTTAGTTCTCTTAAATTTCGTAGGCCTATATTACCTAATTATTTTTGGAATTGATTATTTATATCTTTAAGAAAGCTAATATTCATAAGTAAACTTAGAAGGCAAAGGCAAATGGTTGAGGGCCCTCATTTCATACCGCTTTTCAACTATGAAAGGAATTCCGGTTGAATATAGTTAGGGATTTGTGTTTGAACAGAGACTTAGCGCCCGCACCGAACAGATATAATTAATATATTTCATTTTCAACTGTGCATGTTCGAACTTAGCGGTGTTTCATATACAAAATGAGAGGGAAACCTCTGATGAGAGAGGAAAAGGGTGGAGAGGGGCATACCAAGGATAAGGAGGGCATTGAATAAAGTTGGAATTCGCCCGCAACGTCCATGTTTACATTGCGTCATGAGGAGTAACTAGACTTACGCTTACAAGGCGCGTGGGATCCTCAACAAGAGACCAAAGCCGTCTTAATCCATCCGTCTTCATTCTATGAATATGCATGATATCCCCCCTGACATCAAATTATGTCCTTACATAACGCTCGACGTTTAAAGTTGGCTATAAAATATTTGAAAAGTTCCCCTGATAATTTTTTTATTTTTTTTTATTTTAGAAACATTCTATTCTGCAAGCCAAGCAAGCTTGGTCTTATATTGATCGGTGAGGGTCTTAATTTAGATTCTTATAAATAAGAATTCAATCAATTTTTACCTCCCAAATAGAGGAAACGTGAAATGTCTGAGGATTGAATTATGGCAATGAAAAGGGTAAAAGAGAAAAGAAATATTTCAGAAATTGATATTAGTCAAATATTAATTCCTTCTTCTTTACACAATGAATCACATTTATTGTGTAAAAATTCACTCATTTTTTGACTCTTTTTCGGCATCTGAGGCAATTTAGAGGGCGTTGATTGGTCCAATTCAATTAAAATAAATTTGGGAAAGGATGCAAACCCACAAAATTTACTCATAAAAAGACTTAATAGATAAAAAATTTTCTTGTTATTGAAAATCCAAGAACATAGCTCTTTTAATTAATATTCTAGTAGTATGAAGTTTAAAGTTCATCTGGCTTAAAAATTCAAGTATTTCATCTATTTGAACTGTAAAAGCCCACCTTCTCACCGTTTATTCACCCTAGGTTCTTTCATGCACATACCTCAAACCCAGTGCCTTTGGCCGGCACACGGTTGAAGTTACAGGATTTTCTATTTCTACTCATCCTGTAGTTAGCTATTTTTATTTCCCTCGAACCTAATTTATGTTAAGAAGATTGTCCTAGAAATTTTAAAAAATTTGGTAAAAGACGATACCCTACCGACTCCTCTATCAGTGCTTTATTTTCGATAATGTTACTCTTATAAGCTTTACGCAGTATATATAAAATCTATATATATAAAAATGAAATGGGAAAATTATGTATGTAAATATGTATGTATATGTTCTATAGAAATCCACAATTTTCAATGAATCCATTTGAAATTAAGACACATATAGTATAGGCTCTGGGAGTAATAGTAATAATTTGAATCTCTTAAATGTTTTGAAAAATTAATTATAATCAAATTTCTTCAATATGGGAACACAAAATCACAAGTTGGCTAGGAAATTAGAGAGCGTCCTTTATGCTTGAGAACCAGCTTCCTACCTGACTATGAGCTGAGGTGGGGGGCCAGTTAATAACGAAGAGGGAGGGTGACTGACCCTTTAAACAGTCATAAACAGACCCTTTTGTGTGTTCCCAATCGGTACCCTCGCCTCGCTTGAATATAAGATCCTTCCTTAACATCTTAACACTTCTTCAACAAGAATATCCCAAATTATAACTTCTCGCCGACCAGGGTCCAGCGCCCCCCTACCCGCCGACCTCCAGTTATATATAAATTAGAAAACCTACTCGTATACAAGTTAAACATTGAAAGAATACCAAATAGTACTCAGAAAGAAAGAGATAAAAATGGCTTAAAAAGAATGAAGAGTTGCCGGGTTGATTGAAAAGGTCTTTAGGTGAAATCAGAGCATTTCATTCCCATCCCGTTCAATTGGAATTCGGCTATCTCCCTCCTTTGACAGTTCTGTACCGAGAAGAGACAATGAATAGCGTCCCCTACACAAAGACCTCTCAACTCACCAAGAGAAGGAATCCTTACTTCAGGGTTCATCTTAAGAACGGCAATTCGAAACTCGATACAACTCGATATCGGACACTATACAATGGATCATTTCAACTTGATAACGGCTTCCTTTGAAAAGCAAAGAGGTATATTACAATATTAATACCTGACTATTATTATAAGAAGCTGGGGATTATTTAAAATTTAAATTTTAAATGAAATTTTATTTTAAAACATTGATAATAATTTCTTAATTATACAAATTAATGACAACTTTTTTTTTTATCTAAAATTCATTTAATAAAAAGAAAAATAATTCTATTTTTTTTTTTTATTAAATGCTTTCATTTAACTTACTCTTTCAAGGTCACCAACTTTATGGCTTTGTTAAGGACACTTCCCGATGAGCTAGAGGTGTGAAATTTGATATTTAAGAGTCATTTTTGATGACGCAAATTGTGAGTTTGGTTTTACCAAAATGGACCAAACTAATGTGGTACTTTATTTGAAACCCTTCGTGAATTAATGTAATTTCAAAAGACTTCCCGATGGGCTAGAGGTGTGAAATGTAATACTTACGAGTCATTTTTGATGACGCCACTATATGGTGGTTTTGATCAAAATAGACCAAACTAATGTGGTACTTTATTTGAAACCCTTCGCGAATTAATGTAATTTCAAAAGACTTCCCGATGGGCTAGAGGTCTGAAATGTAATAGTTAAGAGTCATTTTTGATGACGCCACTATATGGTGGTTTTGATCAAAATAGACCAAACTAATGTGGTACTTTATTTGAAACCCTTCGCAAATTAATGTAATTTCAAAAGACTTCCCGATGGGCTAGAGGTGTGAAATGTAATACTTAAGAGTCATTTTTGATGACGCCACTATATGGTGGTTTTGATTAAAATAGACCAAACTAATGTGGTACTTTATTTGAAACCCTTCGCGAATTAATGTAATTTCCAAAGACTTCCCGATGGGCTAGAGGTGTGAAATGTAATACTTAAGGGTCATTTTTGATGACGCCACTATATGGTGGTTTTGATCAAAATAGACCAAACTAATGTGGTACTTTATTTGAAACCCTTCGCGAATTAATGTAATTTCAAAAGACTTCCCGATGGGCTAGAGGTGTGAAATGTAATACTTAAGAGTCATTTTTGATGACGCCACTATATGGTGGTTTTGATCAAAATAGACCAAACTAATGTGGTACTTTATTTGAAACCCTTCGCAAATTAATGTAATTTCAAAAGACTTCCTGATGGGCTAAAGGTGTGAAATGTAATACTTGAGAGTCATTTTTGATGACGCCACTATATGGTGGTTTTGATCAAAATAGACCAAACTAATGTGGTACTTTATTTGAAGCCTCACGCAAATAAGGCCCTATTAACTATAGTTTTGAATTTTGATATTTACGAGTCATTTTTTTATGATAATGAATAATTTTTCAATTGAACCAAATCAATACAGGCCAAACTACTTTACCATACTGATGACTACTTTATCATATTGATGATTTTTGATAAGACTAAAAGACTAAAAGCTTAAAATAAAAATAAAATAAAAAAAAGATTTTAAAAAAATGCTTTTATTTAAATTGAACTAAAAGAGAGAAATAAGAAAGAAATAATTTAATTGTTCTTGTTAAAATTTTTTAATATTTATGACTTAAAATAAAAGCGTGGGGCGCGAGCCTCGGAATCACTTCGAAGCGCCCCACGCTTTTATTTTAAGTCATAAATATTAAAAATTTTAACAAGAACAATTAAATTATTTCTTCTTATTTCTCTCTTTTTAGTTCAATTTAAATAAAAGCATTTTTTTAAAATCTTTTTTTTATTTAAATATAGCTATGTATAAATCTTATAGCCTATATTAAAAGGAGGGATTGTAATTGGACAATGAAATGAAACATCAGTAAGAGATTAAATGTGAATTATGGGCAAAAATGAAGTCTTCCATTCCATTTAATTATCCGACTATAATACTGAAAAAGATGGATTGGATGAATGATAAGAAGGATTAAATTGGAGCTCTGAGGACAAGATACCTCTTTCAGGTTATCGACAACTGGCGCCATCAAATGTCCTACGATCGATAGAGCCGCAGCTTTCTTGAAATAACCACGACACAAGGTCCCAAAAGTCATTACTCATCCTATAACGTTAAAACGGTAGCGAGATAATTAAATAATTCGTTCAAGATGGCCATAATTGTAATTGTGGCGTAATTCCTGGCTTTAGACACCAACATCTAAGCTATCCAATAGGTCGAGGGGGTTGCACTCTCTAGACGTTCTAATTTGCATTAATAAAGGTATTTCTTATAATATCGTTGACTGGAGTGTATGTGTTAAAGGGGACTATGAAAATGAGAGGGAAAGAGAAAACTTCCTAAAAATTGATTAGCCGATGTGGTACTCTCATTTAATAAATGGAAAACATAAATTTTCGAAAAGAGCGAGAACCAACCCTTAAATGAATTAATGGCTTGCTTAAATATAAGACGCAGCTACCTTCGCAATGGTTCTTATATTAATTGCTTTGACATTAATGAGTTTTGATAATGCAGAAAATGCTTGAAGCAAAACAATCAAAATAAAGCCCCCTTAATAATTTATCACCGTTCTTTAAATTTTAAGGGTTTGAAACAATATATATAAACCTTCTCTTGCCTATTCTAAAGGGAAAATAAATAATACGCGTACTTTAACGGGGGACTAATTTGTCGGGTAGCAAACAACTTTTCCACAAAGCATTTTTCTCTATGATAAGTTGAGAATCGGAAACCGGATTCGAGAAGCCTTTAATGGTTTTCAGATACGGTTTAAAGTTTGCGGTTTGGTTGCGCAATATCAACAATTTAGTCAATAAAAGCGAATGTATATATTGCTGTTGAAAAGTTAAACGATATATAGAATATAATAAAATTCAATGTAAATCTTAAGACCCATGGTTAATTAATTCATTAATATTATTATTATTCATTTGAATAAATACATTATATGAATATATTAAAAAAATTATCCCTAATAGGCTGAATTCAATTAAATATACAGTATGCACTCGGGCCTTGGTGCAGCACGCTAACGTGCTGGCCATCTGTACCAAGGGTAGCGGGTTCGCATCTCGTCTCATTTTATTTTAATTGTATTGGCTATCAATCCAATTAAAATAAATAGAGATGAGGTCTAAAATTTCGATGCCGAAAAGACCTTAAATGAAATGAATAATTCAATCCTCAGACATTAGACAAACTCATGGATGTGGCCTTCCCTCTCTTTTACAGATTATAAAAGTATGAGACGGTAACCTTTACCCCAAGGCCCGAGTGAGATATATTTTATTATCTATTTAAAATTAAAATAAAAAACTTAACAAAGTTTTAATCAATCAGGTAATTAAAGAAATGCGCCTAAATGTTTGAAATTAAAAATAAGAATTAATTATCATTAGAATATATATAAGTTATATAGATATACAGTATTAAGGCCTATATGGCATCTAAAACTGTTTTTATACATGCCAAAACTCCATAAGCCTCTTATAACGTTTTTTTTTTTTTTTTTTTTTTTTTTTTGTCATCTAATGAAGAAGTAAAATAAAACAAAGTTTTAATAAGCTGCAGATTTAAAAATATTAAATATCGACTTTGTTTAAAATTTCATATCTATTTCTACATTAGACCTACTAATTTCATTTCTGTGTTTTATTTATTAATAACTCTTTCATTAAGTTGAATTAATATTCAAGAATCGAGAACAAAATCTTGAAAAATGTAGTTTAATAAATAAAAATAACAGTGGTGTTAGTAAATAATGTTTTAAGATTAACTTTAAAAATTACCATAAAAAAAATTCAAATAAAATGGAATAAAATATAAATCCATGATGAATGATCATATGAGTTTAGAAATTAATTCGAGTCAGGTATAAACCTACGTGGTAGTAAAGGAGTGTAGTTTGAAGGGGAGAACAGGGTGTGTCGTTGGTAATGATGTGTGGTGCGATTCTATATATCCCGACGAGTCTGCTATTCGCGTAAGGGAAATTAACTGATAAGGACGCGATATAATTAAATGGTAATGCATTCACAGAAGAGACCCCGCCAATGGCGGGATTGGATTCAGCTAATGCACTTCGCATATATTGCAAATACGACGGAGATGGCAACCGACTAGGCTTATAAATGGCCCAAGTATATATCTACCCCATACAACACAAAATGTTCTTCTAATTAGAAAGCGTTTATATAGTCCGAGTTTAATCATAATCTTATTGAAAACCCGCTATAGAATATAAATTAACAACGACTGTTAGTAATTAGATAATACGTAGTACAAAAAGTTTATTATTTCATTAAATGGAAAAAGACGGATCCAAGCTGGTCCTCTAATAGCAACGAGATGGCTTTATTTAAATTGATCCAGAAAGGAGGGATCCCGAGGGAATGGAGTGGAGCAAGGATGAAGAAAGGATGGATGGGGACACCACATAATAAATTATCTTCAAAGTAGCCAAAAGAAACTGTCTATTATTAGACTAAACTAATTTATATCGTTAAGAGTTTTATCAAAATTAGAGAAAATTAATATTACAATACATTCCTATTTTACATAACTGAAGGGTGTTTTTTAATTATTAATAATAAAATTTAAATAATTTTTCCATGTTTGCCAAATTTTTATATGCCCCCGGGTGTGGCATAGTAGGTAGCGTGCCTACCTCCTATACCAAACGTCGCGGGTTCGGACCCAGGCAGTCCGATGATTTTATTTAAGCCATTTGGATACCAGATGGCTTAAATAGAAATGCCTGAACCCACAATAGATAATATATATTTCAACGGTTATCGTCAAAGTCTTAAATGGCCTAAGTTGTCGAAAAGACTGTGTGAATGTGTGTGTGAGTGTGAGTGCGAATGAGAAAAAAGTGTGAATGTTTAAAAAAAAAAAAATTTATATGTATTATCTGTATCAGTCAAAAGTATCCGCTCTAGCAGTGCACCCTATTGATGAGAGAAACAACTAAGAGACCAAGTGCATTTAATCTTTGGAACTAACATACAGATGCATGTATATTTCCTCATACAGACAAAACTTTTCAAATGCCAATCTTATCAAAAAACATTAAAAAAAAATTAATTAATATGATCTCTCTAGTCATGTCTATAAGCAACTAGGAAGGGCTGAGACATACCTCTAGCCAATGAAGACTTTTTCTGATATAGATAGTATCTTAATATATTTCATATTAAATCTTTATACTACATTGTATGCTCGTTTGTTTGTAAGCACATAAGTTCTTGAGTAGTTGATTTTATATTTAAAATGATTGTTATATTACAAGTTATCCCTTGATTGTATCTTGTAATTAATATAACAACTATTTGGAAACAAATTTTAAGGAGTTAGTCTTTTTTTCTTGATTTAATTCAATTAATAAATTTCATTGGTAATTGAATAAATTTATATATTGAAATTTAAACTCCTGAAATCGTCATTCCATCTTGTAAGCAAACACCCACATTTAGTATCCAAATAAATTAAATAAATATTCATCGAACTGGCTGGAATAGCCCGCGTCCCCTTGTCAATACTGACAACCTCTGGCCTCTCGGCCACGGGGGGGGGGGAGGGGGGGATATACATTTATATACCGAGAGACACAAAATATCTATTTTCAACTCATAGTTTTTACTAGGAAAAATATCCTATTAAAAAAAAAAACATTCTTGTACTAGTTATACTGTGTAGCCTTGAGAGGATATTATTCATAGCAACTCACTTTCACAGTGTGGTGGAAATTCAAAAAACTATGAAAGTGATATATGTGGTATTTTGGCTGAGATTCTTTTAAAATAAAATTTGGTGATAATTCATAAGCCAACCTACTACCTTCTCACTCTTTTCTCATTTGGACAGTATGGAGATTAGATAATTCTTCTTTTTATCATCTCTACATATGAAAAAGGTAAAATCAAACATGATTCCCGGAACTAGTAGTATCAGCATGAGTTCATATATATAGAGAGATAAATATAGGGACAGACCGTGTGTGTATGTGTGTGTGTCCACCGGCGTCAATAATTCACCAGGCCGTGACGCGTGGCCGAGTAATGACCCACCCATACCACCCACCTGGGTTCACCGCCGTTTTAATTGAATTTTTTTAAATTAGCTAATTCACTGTTGGCTAGTGACCTATGTTTATGTATGGGTGGGTATGTGACCGTTCCCATTGGAGCATTGCAAGGTCCCAGGCAATAACGCACGCACACGCCCTATGTCCACGGTTACATACAACGTTTCGGACCGCCCAAGAGATGTATAATTCACGTTGATGTCACCCGCCCAACCCCTTCCAAAAACCCCCAATTCCCTCTATTTTTGCGCAGTCATTAATAACCAAGGAGTTATGACCAGTTTATCTGCCGGATACAGATAAAAACCATTAACGATTGATACGAAACAAAGTGAAAAAAAAAACGACGTCGGAGTTAAAATGAAATCTTTATATGAGCTTAAAGATAAAATGATTGATATTTAATATTAACCTCTTTTTATTTTCTCAAGATTAATGCAATAAGCTTTATTATTTAGAGAGAATTATAATTAAAGGTGTCGTTTTTTTGAATTATCATCTATCTACACATAGATATTGATTTTATGTTTATGTTGAATAAATAAAAATAAAGCAATTAAGGGTAGTGTTAATGTCACTTAACGTGATTGATTATAACATTAATAAAACTGATCTTATATTTATGTAAATTTTGTATTTTTATATAAAATTAAATTTTTTTAATTGATTTAATTTTGGACGGATTCAAACTCTTGAATTAATTAATAATGTATATCAGCTAAGGGGAGATGAGTTTGAACTTTTTTATTCCAGTTGGGGTGTTATTCAATTTATTATAAAAAGCTTTGCCGATATTTCCTTAGTGGTGACTATTGATATTTCTTTTAGAAAGTAACGCTCCATTTCACCGCCAACTTTTTATTTTAACTATTGTTTAGTTGAAATACAGTTATGTCCCCTTGCTATGGAGATAGCTCGATAAATTTTTAATATGTTAGGGATGAAAACATATTTCAACTTCAGGGGAAGTGCTAAAGTTGATTATGAAAATAGGATAGTGTAAAAAAAAAAGAATTTAAAATTTTATAAGAAATTTGAATTTTTTTTTAATGGAAGCAGACAACCTATCATGGGCGTACCCAGGATCAAAACTAGAGGGGGGGCATGGTCAGATCATGGTCGTCCAGGGGGGGGGGGGCAGATCATGGTCGTCCAGATTGTGACATAGCTATTTTTTATATAGAGGGGTAAAGCCTTCGAATTAAAGGCCTAAAAACCCTTGAGTCCTAACAAAAATAATCATTCCCCGTCGCCATCCACCAATTTTGTTTCGTTTCATCACTTTTAAACATTTATTTTTTTTTGTTGCTTCTAGGGCGGGGGGGGGGTCAATTGCCCCCCCTCTGCCCCTCGCTGGGTACGCCCATGCAACCTATGGAGTATATATTTTTTATGAACAAGCGCTCATTTATTTGCTTCCTCGAGAAACACCTCTGGATCCGCCACTGACTCAGATACAAGCCATCTCATGGCAAAAATCTATTCATTAGGGGGATCTCCTGTGGAAAGTAACGGAAGGTACTCTCAAAAAAAGTTCGAGAAAGTTACTAATAAGCCGTGACATAAATGAATTAAAAGATGTACTTTATATAATAGGCATTTAATTTATACCAGATATAGATAGAAGCGTCATAAATACAAAGAACGATAAGACCTAAATGGAGTTAAATGGACGGTATTTTAAAATATTAATATTAAAAATAGAATAATGGATGCAGTCAGTTTAAATGAAAAATCATTAAGATATTTAACAGAGAGCAATAATTTAAGAGGTCATGAGAGAGAAAAGAGCCTAGGCGGGTATTTAATCGTGGCATTAATTAAAGGTATGCAACAAAAAGTAATTATTCACTGTTCAGCTACAAAAGAGGCTAATTACTTTATTCTTAAGACATCGAGGGGCTTTAATCAGGTGTCTTAAGGAATTTTATTGCACGGCTTCTCGTGACGTGACCATCAGTAAAATATTTCTATTGTATGCAAATAGGTGGATGACAAGAAAGCGAGTAAAGAAAGGAAGCACTTGTATATAATTTAATAAGTTTGAATATCGAGTATAATAAAAGGAATATTGTAACATAACTATGAAAAAAGTAATTATTAATATAAACTTATTTCAAATTTTAGCAAATTGTTTGGTGTGGCTAATATTCGCGCCTCCCTTCAGACTAGTCCGCGCCTCCCTAGGGAGGCGCGCCATCTCAGTTTGGAAAACGCTGCTCTAGAGCATATATACACATACATATTATTAATGATATCTTGATATATAGTTGTTATTGAATATGCTTGAAATGTATGTTCCTAGTTCAAATTTCAAATCTCGTCTAAACTAAACCAGAGATCTATATTATCGAATGAAACAATTATACCCCATTAATGATAGACTAAATATAGCAAATAAATAGTAAAAATTTTATAATTGATTGTAATGTAGAATTATAACGAATTTATTTGTTATATAAAAAAAAAATATAAGCACAAACAAAAACTAAATACGGGTCCCACATCACTAAACTTTCTCTTACCTTCGGTAATTGAAAGTTGTTTTGTATGCTTGTCACATCAGATTTTTTATGTCGTCTATATTTAGATTCCAGCAGTACATTAGACTTCAAGATGAAACAAAGGAAAATATTATTATACTGTATATTCATATCTATAAGCATGAGAAAGTAAAAAATCTGGTGTGACTGGTCGCACAGCACTCAACTTACTTTTACCCTTCGGTAAGAGAAAGTTGTGTAGTGTGCTTGTCACACCAGATTTTGGGTGTCGAGATATATTTAGTTTCCCATAGCACCTTAGTTCCAAACAAGGGAGGATAGAAAGGGGGGGGGGGGTAATTACCCTGTGTGCTGTGCGACCAGTCACACCAGATTACCCCCCCCAAGAAACACCCCTGGAACCGCCCTTGGTTCCAAACTTGACCAGTTGCATTTCATAAGTAAAAAAAGTAAATAAAATGTATTGGATTAATGCATTGAGATTTATTCACCCAAATAGAAAGAGAGGGAAGATCATGAGTGCAAGTGATAAAGAAATAGTCTCTTTTTTTCAGCCTTTGACCTTGGTCATTCAGACCCCTCTTTTTACAAGATATAGTCACTTAAGAAGAAGTTCCTATTTGTCCATCCATCGTCTAAAAATAAAACCTGATTTCAACCCATGGATGTCACCCATTATTCTCAGAAACAATAAATCGAGCAAAAAATAATAATAAAAAAAAAAGCAATAAAATTATTTTCTATTTTTATTATATTCATCAAATGAATAAAAAAAAAAAAAAAAAACTGAATTACATCATCAAAGTGTATTTCAAACAATTTTCACAAAATATTACTGATATACTTTTTAAAAGGGCATCTAAATAATAATTGATTTATATGAATTTTAATCCAAAAAGAAATCGTTCGAGCGAATTTTTGAGAAAATCGAAAAAAACTAAAAAAGAACATCAGTAAAGTACTAGTAATTTTTCGCCGATTTTGTTTACAAGTTTATTTACACGAGTTCGGGGGGTGTCTAACTTAAATATAAAATTTTAACTTCCTAGCTCATTTTCTTTATGGTTAAAAATGTCCACACAGACACACACACACACAGAGAGAAAAATTTGAGAGACTTACTTTTTTGGACTCAGGGGAACTCAAAACATGTATATCAAAATCTCGACATCGAATTTTTGACATGATCGCAATACTTTCTCTCTCTATAAATTTCATATATAGGATAAGAAAAAGTAAAAATTAATTGATTTCAAGAATTGATTGGACTTACAATAAGATGAGAAGAGAAATAATTTAGCTGTGATAAATTTATTGGTAGAAAAATAATATATTATGTTCCTAGTTAATATGAAATTTAATAATGAAAACAGATAGGAGCTTTCACATGGGAGGACAAGCAGGATGCGGGTTGCGCAGCTAGTATATATATTTATAAAAAACATTTTGAATTATTTTTCTTAAATAAAATTTACATTGTTTAATTTAAAAAAATCAACAAGGTTCATTAAGATGAAAAAGAGGTGAGAGAATGAATGAGGTACCTGATAATGAAAGGATTATCATGGCGACCGAAGCCAAAGAAAGGAGAGGCGTCGGTTGGTGGTTGATCAAAATGAAGCCATCGGACGAATGGTATGTCGTTTCAGGTTGATAGATAAGCACTGGATAAATGATAACTTGGATAAACACAGGATAAAGGAATTGATAAGCACTTAATAAAAGAAAACTTGGTTGTTAATAGGCCTAGCGTCATTTGTAAGCACAATAACCTATAATTTGATACACAATAAACGAGAGCCACTCAGCAATTGAATAGATCAACGTGCGATCAAGCAGCAAGAAGATGCCAAGGCCTTGATTTAAAAGGCCCTCTCTGATTGGCTGAGCTCTCACAAATTTGGCCAATCATAGAAGGCGTGAAGGCACGAACATTCTAGGCGCCTTGACTTGAGTATCACTTGGACACAAAAGGAAATTACTCTCTCTGATTCATCTTTAAATCCTTTCGCTATGACGTCATAAAGGTGGGAACATTTGAATAATTAAAAATATAATTGTAAAAATTTTTTAAATTTAATTATTTTCAGAATTAAATAATCAAATGATTTATTAATGGAAAAAATAATAATTATATTTAAAAGAGTAGCGTTACCGGGAGTGGACGAAAACATTCGTTCGCTCCCCTCAAAAAGCTGCAAGTCATGGGCGCTAGAATATTCACAATGCGGGAGGGGGTAATTTTATCAAAAGGCCTGCCAGTAGAATTAAAAGAAAAATTCAATATTAAAAATTTGGTGTGACTGGTCGCACAGCCCTTCCTCTTACCTTCGGTAATCGAAAGTTGAGTTCTGTGCTTGTCACTCCAGATTTTTTGTGTCGACATATATTTAGTTTCCGACAGTACGGTACATTCGAATTTCAAGATGTAAAATTTATAAGTATGGGAAAATATGTATATTTAATAATGAGCCACGTTCATATTATGGGATCTAGAAAAATAAATGTTTACTGTTATGTTCTATAATTTATTATTGACTGACTTTTCTTCCTGAAATCACCTTTAATGGATTTGATTATTTCCTTATTCTATTCAGCAATTATTATATAATAAAATTCAATTTTAGAAGAGAAAATTTGAAAAAATTTCTATGAAAATAAATCAGTGATATTAAATAGGGTAATATTGGGAATACGACTAACAAGTAAGATAGACGGCAAAAAATACATTGGTTTAATTTTTTAAATGCACTAGGGAGTTACAAGTTAAATTAAATAAAAAAAAAAACCAATTAAATAAAGTTAGAAAATTTAATTACTTTTGTAATTCATGCTAAGGTTTTTTTTTTCTAATATTGATTAAACCATTATATTCTATTTAGGTGTATATATTCACTTTATCAAGCACATTGGTAGCGCCTGTTACCAAAAGGCACGAAACCTCATCAACTATTTGTCGAAATTCTGGAAAGATCAATGAAGAAGATCAAAACGTTAATTAAAAACAAGTGTCAGTGAAAAAAAAGAAAGCCAATTCCCACCCTTCTATTATAAAATGGTATTTGACACTCATTGAAATCAACACACTTTGATCATGAAAGTTCTCAAGATTATCAAGAACACCTCCTGAATAGGCTTTAGATTCTCTTGTGTATATTTTATTAAGTACAAAATTTATTTAGATTGTGATATCTTTGCACAAAAGAAAATAAATTAATTCCTCCAAAGTTTTTTAATTAAATAGAATCTTTATCTAAAAAAATGGTTCAGAGTCTAAAAAAAAAAGCATGTTGTGCGTTAAAAATAAAAAAATAAAAATTAAAATATAATTAGATAACTTAGTTTGAATAAAATTAAAAAAAAAAAAAGATAATTTATGAGTATGGTCTTCAGAAAAAAATTATTTAGTACATTAAGAAACAATATTTAAAAATAGTCCGGCCCACGGACTATTTTTAAGGCAGAATTTTAGAATTTTATGCCAGGCGTCAGAGTTTAGAATTCAGTCTCATGCGATAAAATTTATTTCAATTCAATTTGCAACGAACCAATTTAATTAAGACTGAGATTAAGTCTAAAAAGCATATTATCGACAATTTCATTTTCGTGAATTGTCTTGTGACGCGATCGATATCTTGTCCTAGAAGTATAAAAAATTTCCTCTTTTTCGTTTTTTTTTTTTTTACTTGTACATTTAATAAAGTTGGTAAATACCAATTTTTTCAATAAAAAAGACTAACAGTAAGTATAAAGAGACTAAGATGCCGAAAAAAAATTATAGATAAAAATCTCTTTAAAAAAATATTAGATAATTTTATAATAGCAAGTCTATTTATTTATTTAAGGTTATTTAATTAATTAATTTTTCATAAATATAGGAAAGTTTTCTGAAAACATTGGTTTGTTTTTTAGCTTGTTATTTATAGTTAATATGAGGAAATTAATGTGAAGGGATGAAGGATCATTATGCATTTGCTGATACATGTCATCCTTCATTCACTTTAAAGCTTAATAAAGGCTTATCAAACCTTTAAGCTTATAATAAATTTAAGATATGAGTGCAAGAGCTACATAATAACCATAGGTAAACTTTTGAGAAAAACTTTTTACATTACATTAAATTTGTATTTTGTAGATTATATGAATATACTGTGAAAGTATTAATGAATGGGAATTTACATATCGATTTTCAGGCTTATAACTTATCAAGAAATATATATCTATAAAAAAAAGAGAGAAATATGAGTTGGAATTATCCATTTCTTGCAGTCAATGTTTTAAAGAATGCTGGAATAAATGAAACATAAGATATAATGAATTTGTAAGTACTAATTTTATTTTCTAGTCATATAAATTGTTTTAAAATGAACAAAAAACATAAAAATAATTATATTTATCCAAAAAACCAAACAAACAAAGAATCATGGTTGTTTGGCAAAGAAGCTTTGAAATCTCATGAAAAGATGCTTAACTTTCTCTTTCAGAATCTATGTACAATTTATTAAAACTGTAAACTACTATGTATGTACTACTATTTATTAAAACTAAGTAGTAATATGTACTATTTATTAAAAGTACCTTCACTGGCCGATAGAGGATAGAAGTGGCTACATGTTTATGTAAAAAACTCAATTTCACTAAATATGGTCATTATCTAGTTCTTACACTCATATCTTCAATTTACTTTATCATTATGATTATTATTATTCAAGAAAAAGATTAAGAAGTGTAAACTTGGTAAAGAATAAGATAAAGAAAAATAAAGGGCGGAAAAATTCTCCCTTTTTAGAACAAGTAAGGCTTACTTTTTAAGTATTTCCCCTCCTCATTCAAATTATAATGAAGAAGAACTAAGAGTGTAGTACTGTATGTGATGTTAATAAAAAAAATTCCCTTTTTTTCTTGAGTAAATAAATGGTGGGTTGCGGGGGCAGGGGAGGGGGAACTTTCTGGGTTCGCGAAATCGGGCAAGCGCGAGCGGATTTCTATTCAACTGTCAGACTTCTGTCTTCCATGAAAATTTAATGGAGACAACCACCCCCCTGCGACCTCCATGGCCCTTCCAACAACTGGCTGACTGTTGTCTGGATATATCTATATATACTTATAAACATGGGATGAGGAAACTGAAGAAGTATGAGTGCGAGGAGCAGACGCCCTTCAGCCTTTTCACCCTTAATCCTGGCTTCCGCCCCCGCACTCTCGCTAAACCCAGCTAAATCGCCTGAGAAAATATCAACTTAGAGAAAATTGGATCAAGCTAACGGTACGGGACGAGACTCGCGGATATTCAATGTTATTTTCATTTAGGAAATTGTCCATTAGAAGCATATCATACATTTGATTAATCCTATTTATACCCGTTTCTATTTTTTTCTATAACTTATATAGGAAAAAATATTTTCGTTTTAATTTCAAGTAAATCTGATATTGATATTAAGGTTGTTCGGACATTAAGGCACTTATAAAGATTAAAAGCTAATTTGTACTTCCTCTTACCAATATATGTTAATATATATAGAGAAAGTATTGGTTTCATGTAAAAAATTCGATTTCGAGATTTTGATGGATATACACGTTTTGAGGACCCCTAAGTCCATAAAAAGTGGTTTTCGCGACATGGTCTCTCTGTCTGTGAACAAAATATCTCAAGAACGAAAAGAGCTAGGAGATTGTAATTTTTTTATAAAATAACTTTCGTAGAATACTTTAAAAATAAAATCAAAATTTTCTGACAAATGCTTTTAAAAATATTTTAACAAGTAAGAAAAAGTTCACGAAAATGTCAGTCAGCCATATTTAAAAATAAGTAAGTCACGGGATGTCGCATAAAATAAAACGGGTTTCATTCTTTCTTTTTTTTTTAATTTTCGATATTTTTTCTCGCAAATTGTCCATTGTATCTAAACTGATTTGCATTGTAATATTATAAATAAAATACAACTGAACACTACAGCCGAGGCCCCCCCCCCCCAAATTTTTCAAATCTATATACGTATATACGGTTATATAGCCAATATCTATATTTTTGTTTGAAAAAGTGCATGGCATAAATAAAAGAAATAAAAAAATCTGGTGTGACTGGCGCACAGCACACAACTTTCTCTTACCCTTCGGTAAGAGAAAGTTGTGCACCGTGCTGGTCACACCAGATTTTTTGTGTCGAGATATATTTAGTTTCCGATAGCACCTTAGTTTCAAACTTGCATTTTAAATGTTGACTGCTACAAAATAAACTATGGTTATTTTTCAAAATTTTAATCTCATATTTGGACATTTTATACACAGTATAGAATCGTAAATAAATACAAAATTTCATAAGAATTGGAAAAAAAAATTTTAAATGCGTAAAAAGTTCTAAAGGGGACCCCCTTTTGAATCGAAATTAACATACAAATCCCTATAGGAAATTAACATTGTTCCTATGCGAAGATAAGGTGGAAAGGGAATTTAAAAAGAGTAGAGAGAGACGATAATGTTTGCAAGTGAGAGAGAGACATATATGTTTTCTTTGAAACAATTAAAGACACAAATAAATTTAAAAAAAATGGGAATTTAAATAATAATTGATTTTTAATCTAATAAAAAGAAAATCTGGTGTGACTGGCGCACAGCACACAACTTTCTCTTACCCTTCGGTAAGAGAAAGTTGTGCACTGTGCTGGTCACACCAGATTTTGTGTCGAGATATATTTAGTTTCCGATAGCATCTTAGTTTCAAACTTGCATTTTAAATGTTGACTGCTTCAAATAAACTATGGTTATTTTTAAAAATTTTAATCTCATATTTGGACATTTTATACACAATATAGAATCGTAAATAAATACAAAATTTCATAAGAATTGGAAAAAAAATTTTAAATGCCTAAAAAGTTCTAAAGGGGACCCCCTTTTGAATCGAAATTAACATACAAATCCCTATAGGAAATTAACATTGTTCCTATGCGAAGATAAGGTGGAAAGGGAATTTAAAAAGAGTAGAGAGAGACGATAATGTTTGCAAGTGAGAGAGAGACATATATGTTTTCTTTGAAACAATTAAAGACACAAATAAATTTAAAAAAAATGGGAATTTAAATAATAATTGATTTTTAATCTAATAAAAAGAAAAAGATTTAAATTCCGTTACCATGGCAACCATTTCTATCTTTCCTATGAAGAACAAGAGTAAAGTGGTCTTCAGAAGATTTCAACGGCAAAATGAGAATATACATTTTAAAGAGCATCTAAAAAATAGTTCATTTATGAATTTTAAAAAAAATCCTTGGAGGGAATTTTGAGAAAATCGAAAAAAACTGAAAAAGTACATCAGTAAAGTACTAGTACTTTTTGGCCGATTTTGTTCAAAAGCTTATTTTGAGATTCTTCAAAGGTACCTAAGTTAAATATAAAATTTCAATCCGCTAGCTCAACTCCTTCATGCTAAAAATCTGTCCACACACACATACACACAGACACACATACATATTTAAAGTAATTTTTACCAGAGAGCGCAACGTATTTATATCGGTATGATTACCGGATAATTCCCAAAGTGGGGAATAGGATTGTGGTCTTTTTTACTACACAAAAACTTTAGCTGGAACGGTAATAATCACGTTACAGATTCGTAATAGGTACATAATGGTTACGTGAAGGTTTGGTAATTTTTCCCAATTAATCGATAGTTGAACCTCGGCTTTCCATTCGTTTATATTCGGAAATTATTTTAAAGAAATGGCATCATGCAAGTTTATCAAGAAATATGTCTATTTTAATGATAAAAGAAGATGGCCGAAAAATGTTAAATTTTATTCACAGGCGAAAGAGGACATGGATTGGAAGAAAATACAAACGCTCGAAATTTTTTTGATAAATATAATGATTATACTTCGAATAAAATTGTGCGCCCTAACAAATATGTAGTTTTACGAACATTTTTTTATAAATGTCAAAATAAATAAAACCAACATTTTCAAAAAAACGGCTAATAATCATGTTTAATTATTTTGGTAGGTACAAATTTACATAAGTTTGTAAGTAATGGGCTTTATTTATCATAAATTATTGTTTATTTCATTAATTAATAATGGCAGGTTATTATTATTTAACCATTATACAATACGACATCTTTATTTAAATATTATTTTAAAGTATTATTTTTCACTTTTAAGTCATTTTGACTATTTTTATAGTAAGAATTCCTTAAAAATAATACTGAAGAGACATTTTTACTCTACAGTGACAAATATTACCTTTTAGTTATTTTTATAAGTTATTTTAGGTTAGACTTACTTATAGGTTATATTAAAGGGTTTTTTTTATGGGAAAATAACTTCAGAAATTACGTCGAAATTTTATCACTTTTACCGTAACAAAGTGGTGGCTGCTACTTGATTTTATTACTTCAAAGTAATTTTTATTTTAAAGTAATATTTTCCACGGTACCGCTACTAACATTTTTACTTTTGAGTAAAAAAAACTTATAAGTAAATTCTTTGAGTAAATTTCACCAAATATTTACCTATGAATATTAGCATTAGGTAGACAACTTTGAAGTTTAATTTGGTAGTAAAAATAACGTTATTTTTCCTGTGCTATTTACTTTAAAGGGAATTATTACTAAAAAGTTCCATAAATAAGTTTAATTAACTACATTTTTCCTTTCCAAAAGTAAAAAAAACTTTATGCTAGTAATTCTTACGGAAAATGCTGCTTGGGATAGGTCACGACTAAATTATAATAATAAATTTATGCATTCAAATTTTTAATTTTATTAAAAAAAAAATTTAGATTCTATTATGACTTATGGGATACTGTCCGAACAACCTTAATTTGATAGAAAATAATAAAATCAAATTAACAATTGAAGATTTATTTCAATAGGTAAATTTTATTTTAACCTAATACAGTAGTTTATTAAAAAGTAAAGGATGAATTAAGCTATTCAATATTTTCTTTATTTTTCCTTCTAGTTGAAATAATATCTTATTAAATCATCGGAGCAAAAACGAAAAGTGTTGGGGGTGTTACAATTAAAAAGTGACAGCAACTTTAATTAAAAATAACCACTTCCGAGGGAGTTTTTTCTGCTTGTTGTCATGGTTGTTCTGAACTCTGTTCACCCCTTCCTCAGCAACCTTCTTCACCCTTTCTCTCAGGTTGCGAACGACATTAAAAAACATGATGTCAGCAGATGTGAAACGAACCTAAAGAAGATAAGGCGCGGTTCCCGTGTTCGAAGTCTTCGTTATTGGAATATGGCGAGTGGAGGGGGAAGAAAATGGCAACCAGGTCACAAGAAGAGAGACACTTGGAGGCATTTTAATTGGCACTTGAAGGTATTTTTGTCCAAAAGGCGCTTATCAACGTGCACTTGAGGTGCTGAAAAAAGAGGAGACGAAGCCAACCAACTCAGTTGGTTCGTGGCTTTGCATACTCTCTCTCTGTTCATGCACAAAGAGGTTTAAATATGCGAAATCATGACTGCACATTAGTTAAAAAGCGAGGATTGCATTGAAATATCACCAGGATAAACATATATATATATTTAATTGTATTCTCAAATATTTCATTTTTCTAATTCGTTTTTTTTTTTTTTTTTAAATATTTTAACGAGATTTAAACTGATAAATAAACAAATAATAATAAAAGCTTCCGTTAGGAATTTTGTTTTAAAATTATCATATGGGGGTTAATAATATTTGATAATTATCTTTTAAATAGTATGCATATTTGGTGAAAATTAAATATGAATGAATTTATATTTTGCAATTAAGAGATATTTTACTTAACTTTGAATAAAATTTATTGCAGAGCTGTTTTTTTTTTTTTTTTTTTTTTTTTAATTTATCTTATCCGACTTTTAATATCACACGAGTATTTAATTAATGTATATCTACAAATATTATTAAATGGATAACTGGACTATCTCAAAGAAGATCAATCGGTTCAATGTATTTTGGTGACCCCCCCCCCCCCCTCCGAGAACCTCCGTCGGAACCCATCGGTTTAATATTGTAAATTATAAATGGTGAAGTGTATGATGACCCTGGCCCGTAGTTTTGGTGGTAGGGGTCAGAGATTGGCATCCCGGGGGTTTAAATGGCCTCCGATACCGAAAAAAGACTTTAAATATAAAATATATATTTTTTTTTAATCCACCTGTAGTATAGCTTAAAATTATTAGAAAAAAGTCTAATTTTTTGATTAATTAAATGTTGGAAATTCATATGTAGTTTGACTTGCAAAACATATTTATTTTTCAAAATAAAAAATTTGCAAAACATATAACAAGTATTTATTAATTTAAATAAGGGAAAAAGGGAGATACCGTAGGTACTGTGGTCCAGAATTAGATCTTGTTGAGTACAAATTGACAGATCCTTAGTGCGACTCCCTAGCTTTTTCACTTATTTAAATTAATAAATATTTGGTTATATGTTTTTCATAATTACTTTATAGAACAACACATGATATATAATTATAATTCTTAAAAAAATTTGCAGAAAAAAAAAAATTTATTTATTTATTTGAAATTCCTATCGGGATCCCCGTTTTTTACCCGAGGTGCTTTCGAAGACGCACACCTCAAACCCAACCGGCCTCTGCCGTAGCCATCTACCGGCACCCCGTGAAGTTACATCATTTCCTATCTCTAACTCCTCCTCCTTCGTTCGTCTCTCGCTAGTGAACTAATCCTTATTTCTGGTTCCAACCGACTCCTTATATCCAACCTCTTCTATGCTATGGAGGATGTCCTAGTTTGAGGAGGGACTCCCTCAGCACCGGCGTGTAGCCTACTCCTTTCGAAGAATGCATCACTGAGAGGGAACCTTCTTTACGTCCCTTCCACAGGACGGGATGTCACAGCAACTCCCTCTCCTCGTAGAGTTGCCTGGGGGCTAATGTGGTAAGATCCTATATTCCAATCCAGGGCTTGCCTGAGGATTTGTTTACATTAAATAAATACTTTTATTTAATGGAAAATCCCGCACGCCCAGGGTTTGAACAGGGATCTTCTTTGTGGAAGCTGACACCCTAGCTCACTACACCAGCGAGCCCCCATAAAAAAATAATATATTTTTTTTATTTAAATAGCTCAAACATACACAAATGAATTTTTGAACTAGTAGAATTTTTGAATTAATACGCGTAATTAGATAAAGATATTATTTGGATCGGTTTCCAATTGCGATAGGCTTTTTCAGGATATTACAATTTAGAAGGTAAAAAAAATATAACTAATAATATATGCAAGTGCTATTGAATATCGGTTTAAGTAATAAGTGGAGATTAGCGTAGATAATTAATTGTAAATGTGACCGGGGAAGTTGTGGGAGGCGATAAAAGCAGCCTGGGGGCTAACGAGCCGGCTAATGGAGATGCGGAGGAGACGCAGGGGAAGTCGTGGCAACGCACGTGGATTTGACGCTCAGCGTCGTCCCGGGCAACGTCCCTGATAAATAATTGACGGTCAGGTGAGTATCGACCCCAGGCAACGCGGAAACTACGACCACATTCTCATGCACTGGCCCTATGCTTTTAATAAGAAATAGGCCGATTATTAAAATACAGCAGCAGCACCAAGGACTATATTTTCTATTACTACTTCCTTTTCCTTAAATATTTTAGATACAAATAGGATATTCAAGAATGGACCGGGCATGATGAATTATCGAAAAATAAAATTATTTCATCATGATTAGGCCTATGCTGAAAATTTCTAATTTAACTGTACTCATTTATTACATACAAAAGCTCATTCAAAATCCACAATTCACTTAAAATTATCATATTTCAACGGCTAGTTTAGAGTATTAAACTTATATAACAATGTAGTCTATACTTTTTCTAAAATATATAATACAATAGCAAAAATTCCCTCCACATCCCAACTCTGATTATCGCTGCCTGCCAAATATGAAAATTTATTTTATTCCCTCAATGAATTTTAATAATTATAAATTAAAATCGCATGTGACTGGTCGCACAGCACACAACCTTCGTTAATTGAAATTTGTGTTTTGTGCTGGTCTTCAAACAATTGTTGAGAGCAAAATGAGAATATAAATTTCAAAGAGCATCTAATAAATAATTGGTTTTGGAATTTTAATCAAAATCGTTTGAGTGAATTTTGAGAAAATCGATAAAAACAGAAAAAGTACATCAGTAAAGTACTAGTAATTTATAACTGATTTTGTTCAAAAGCTTATTTTCACTTTCTTGGAGGGTGTCTAACTTAAATATAAAATTTCAGCCTGGGAACTCAATTCCTTCATGCTTAAAATTGAACACACCCCCCACACACACACAGAAACCATGTTGTGAAAAGGACTTTTTTTTAGATTCAGGGGACTTCAAAATCTCGACATAGAATTTTCGACATGAATTCAATACTTTTTCTCTATTAACATATAAAGAGAAAGTAAAAATAAACTATGTCAAAAAAATCTCGTCTTATCTTCTTATCTTCTTTATATATAAAATTCTTCTGTACGTGTGTATGTGACTGAACTCCTCCTAAACGGCTGAACCGATTTTGATGAAATTTTTTGTGTATGTTTGTGAGAGTCCCGGACAGGTTTCGTTTCACAAATAACAATAAGTTAATGAGTAATTAACCGTTAAAATAAGAAAAAAATAAAAATTAGGAGAAAGGGTTGCCATGGTAACAAAATATAAATATTTACCCATGTTTACGATTTTTTTTATTTATTTACATTTTGAATTCTAAAATAAAATTATTTGTCTGTGTACCGGGGGAGTCCCGGAAAGGATATGATTCACAAAAAATATTAAGTTCATGAATAATTAACCGTTAAAATAATCTCTATATATAAAAATGAAAAGGGAAAATGTATGTACCGGTATGTACATATATAAGTAGGCGAGCAAAGGGGTCCAGGGGCGCAGCCCCCTGGCTAGACGGAAAGCCCCGCCGAAGGCGGGGCTTTGCGTCTAGTATAAATATAATGAAGTTCTAGTTTAGAATATGGATCGATAAATGTAAATCGCTTTGTGATTGTACCTGAAGAAGGCCACACAACGCCGAAACGTTTCATATACAAATAAACCATAGTTTGCCCGAACATCTCTAAATAAACAATAACTTTTTTATAGTAGAGATGTTTGGCTATTCAAATTAAGTCATCAAGTTTTTAAGGAATCGGAAAAACAATAAATTTGTATGTTTGCATTAGCAAACATTTGGGATAAATATAAATACTATTGAAAAAAAAATTCTTTTACTTTACTCTCTCCTTCATTTTCAAATCGCAATTTCAATCTGAATTATAAAAGATTTAAGGAAGGTTTTTTCCCAATAAATCAAGAATATAATCTTTTCTTTCAAATAAGATAATAAAAAAAGGAGTATTTTTTTATTGAAATCGTCGAATTTCGAGTAATATTTTACTAAATGGACGAATAATAACTGTTTTCTAGCGACAGTCAGATAAAAGGGACATAAAGAGCGAGTTGGCTACAATAAAGATGAGGGATGATAGCATTGCAACGTATGAGCATTGAGATAAGCAAGGCCAGGGGAGGAATTAGTGGATGGGTGGTTGAGGGGACTGTTGAGATGGGATGGGGGACGCACAACTGAACCGGAAGAGAAGCCCGACTCCTCTCATTTCCAAGTCTAATGTCTTCCGGCGAGCGTTTCTATGGCAACCAGCCTTAGTAAGGGAGTGGGTTAGAACAACGCTACCTGGCGTCAAACCCCCGAAAACCGCCTGTCGACAGCACTGAGTTCGTTTTATTTCTTCATTTAAACTTTGACACTTTAAAAGTTGAAATTTTCAAAATGGGTAAGGAAAAACTATGTTCATGTGGTCATGTACACCTACACTATTCCATTTTAAAATAGGTAGGAATTGTCAGTCATATAAAACAGAAGGAGAAAGTAGAAGTTAAGTCGAAGAACAAAATTAAATTTTTTTTAATATTTTGATAACAAGAAACTTAATTAAAAAGAGCTTATTACATTCTTAAATTTTTTCAAATTCAACAAGCATCAGGCTCCTCGACGGGCCAATTTATTCAGACATATTAAACCTTTTGAAAACACCAAACACGGCCTGTATTGACGCGAGTGCTGTTTTCTAAGAGTCCCAAATTGCCAAATTTTAATTAATAAAATGTTTTCAAAAATAATTAAGCCTTTATATTAAATTCTCCCTAATATATGATTATAGAAAGAAGAAAACATCTTCAATCTTAGTCTTATGCTGGCAAATTTATAATTTTAAAGAGGGATGTGAGAGAGGAAGAAACAAGTAGGCCCGCCACATGACCTGATGGTGGAGAGGAAGAGAATGGAAAAAATGCCAATCTTAGTTAGAGCCACTCGTAGTTGCTATCCACATACTCCCAAATATATATTTAACTTAAACACTTCATATATCTAAATAAATTCTATGAAATAACAAAGTTTGAAATCGTGAAACGCAATTTTTTTTTTTTTTTTTTTTCATTTTTAACGAATAACTTCTGAACTACTGAACGGATTGCAATAAAATTTTCTCCAAGCCTAGATGCTATTGTCCTAATTATTATGTTGAGTTTTAAAAGATTTATTTCAGAGGGAGCTGTAAAAACCGTGCTTCGATATAATAATTTACCGCTCCCTGCGGTCCGATTCAATTCTTGTTTTAATAACTTAAAAAGGTCTCCTTAGGACTACAATTTCGCCAAACCTCACCCTAATACGATGGATAGTTCCAGAGAGTTACTTCTTAAATTGCGAAGGCACAAAAAATCTGGTGTCCAAGTACAGAACACAACTTTCAATTTGCAAAGGTTAGAGGTAGTGTGTTATGAGACCAGTCAATTAATTCTTGGTTACTCAGGTTTGTTGTCTTTAAATTAACATTTTTGGCAAAATATGGAAGTTACTTGGAAAATTTTTTCCTCAGTTGTTGTAGGATTTTGAAAAGAGAAAACACAAAATTTTTTCTTTATTCAGGATTATGGGGACAACTAGTTGCACACATTCCGGTTTCGGCTTTTACAATGCCATCTTCTAAAATTCATAAAATACAGTTGCAGAGTTACATTTGTTTTTCAATATTATAAATGATAATACATGGAAGTCAATTTGGCAATCTTGAATTATATTATGTTTAAATTAACAAACGAATAAACTTTTTTACTTTTTTGAGATTACATTACTTATTTCTTTTCTCATTATAAATACACCCATGGGAATCAGTTATTCTATTACAAATCCATACAAATTCACTGGGATCGTTATTGATTTTTTTTTTAGTTTTTTCCAATTTTATCAAAAAAGAAGACCACCGATCTGCCGTTATAGCGGAACATTTTAGGCCGTAAATCGAAAACATGCCTTAATTGAAGAGGGCAGTTATAGCAAAATGCCGTATAAAGAGCGTATAGCGAGGAGGTATGGGTGAAGCTTAGAAAATGATTCCTTTGTTTGTTTAAAGGAGTCGCCTGATAGTTAGGCAACGAGGAATGTTTCTCGTTCGTTTAAAAGAGGGAGGTGAAATAAAAGATGCCCCTCCTCCTTTCGCTTTTTATTTGCTGTTTGATTTAAGAGGCGTGACTCAATCTTTATGTTTTATACTAGGATTTCCTAGCTGCAGGTTTAAAACGGCGCGCACGACGATATAAGCCTTGCGGAACTGAACGCAGGGCGCAATGCGTGTTTCGCCTGCGGTTTAGGCACAGCTCTATATTTTATTCCTATATTTTACATGCTATTTTTTTTCTTAGGATTTTTACTCTATTGTTTATTTTATTCAATTAGAGATCATTAATGATATTGTCTCTTTTAGAATACAATATAAAAATATGTTGAGGTAACAACTTTTCGAGAATTGTCCTCTTTTCCCTCACCGGCATTTCACCCTCCCACTCAAAGCCTCTTCAATTTCCATTTTCAGCACTTTATTTCATCGCTCTCTCTCTTTCTATCTTTTACTTCGGAAAAGGCATCCAAAAATTTTCCGTATAATTCCGACCATTATCTTGCTATAAAATTCTGCGTTAAACTAAGTATGATTATTGCTGACTTTTATATAAACTCGGTTCTGCTTTCCATTCCACATTCTCTAATTCCTCTTGCAATCCCCTGGGATGAATCACAATTAAGAGGGCGAAAGAAGGAGGTCTAGAAATGATTTTTTAAAAGCTTTTTTTTTATTGAATGTTTAATTTATTATTTTATATTGAAAAAGACAAAACTTTGGAAAAAAGGAAAAATTACAAAAATGTTTTTTATTTAATTAAAAAAAAGGCATTTCTAAATTTTTTACTAATTAAAATGATAATAAGCCTACGGTCGTGAAGAGGTGAGAGTTAATGTCAATATTAATAACCTTAAAACCAAGAGAAATATGGATTCGTAACAGAAGCAGTGCGAATTTATTTCGTTCAATAAATTCAAAAAAATTCCTTGTATAATTTGTGTTAATATAGTAAATTAATAGATATATTTATGTATGAATGTAACGTTTAAAGTTCATACAGTAAAGATGCCGAAGAGAAAATAAAATAAAAACCATTATTAAAAAACAGGGTTTTGGTTAACATGCCATTTCAATATAAGTTGTTATTCATATAAAATTTGGTGGAATTTTTAAGTTAAGATAGGCCTAAATAAGGAGTGTTTATCATTATGCCGATCCCGCAGCATGCGACTAGGAAAAATATTTTTATTATTTTTTAGTTTAATGTAAAAAATTATTTATTCCCAAGAGATAGTAGTAACTTTACGCCTCCTCTTCAAAATTTATTAAATTTTTAAAGAGAAATTACTAGTAGAGTCTATATTTATTAACTTGGTAGAAAAGATATAAATTTTCAATTTAACAGGATGAAGCTGGCTGGATGGTGTAAAATTTCAAAGAATGGAGAAAGAAAACCTACAGTTATTTCTCAAAGAAAGGACATAAGGTGGACGGATTAAATGCTGGTTTTCATTCTCAATTCTGTGGAACATAAATTTTTTCCTTTTTCAGCATTAAGCTTTGTAACTGGAAGAAAGTGAAAAAATATTTAAGAACACAAATACAATTTGGAACATTTTTAATTAAATATAATAAATAATGGTCTGTTATAAAACAAGTAAAGCAGAAACTATAAATTGTAATTTTTCATCAAGACCAAAAATAATTTTGAAAAAAAATCTGGAAATAAACAATTTTTTTTATAATAGGCTATTCCATACATAAATGATAGACAATAGAAACAAGATTTAATTATTGAAAGGGCATGTTTTGGTATTCTGGTTTTGGGAGAATGATACCAAAACAGGACAAATACAACAAATAGTTGCTGGTTGTGAAATGTCAAATGAGCGAAAAAATAATGCATGCCATTAAATTGCGAGCAGAGAATGCATTGCAACGGTTGCAAATGGAATGGACCAGGGACCAAGTAGGAGTGGATGGGGATGAGATTTTTGGAACAGCATCCGGCGCCATAGTGGCGATTGTGCATCGCGTCCGGGGTGATAACAGCCTCAATCAAATAGAAGCCTCGTTCTCGTTTATTTCCCTCGGGACTCTGACATTTAGTGTAAGTGGGTCCAATGAAATTTGCAAATATTTGAGTCACAAGAATCACAAACCCTGCGAATAAAATAAGCCGTCTAACAAGCATATTTCATATTTTCAATGAAAATATTTTGATTTCAAGTGAGAAAGTCATTTAGATAAATCTATTTTAAAGGGTTAAGAAGGAAATGTATAGGCATGAATATATTTTTTGAAGAATAAAAAAGAATTAAAATTGATAAAATTATTTGTGAGCCTCTAGGCATAGCAGCCCAAAAAAAAAAAAATTTTAAATTGCTGTACCATGCTTAGAAAAATGGATTTTCGGAAGCGGGCTCCACAACTACAATAGCTGTTTAAATATAATAAACAAGGAAGGAAGCAGGTGCAGCCAAAATTAAAGCCTCCGATTTTGTTACAATTAATGAGACGTTTCGAGAAAACTTTATTTCCTCATCATCAGTCTTTCAAATTGTATTTGTCCCGGAGTTGTTAAAAGGGCACAATACATTTATTATGTATTTTCTTTATGGGTGTGTTATTCATTGACTTGTTCAGTGAGAATCAACATTGTTCAGTCAACATTCTCACTGAACAAGTCAATGAATAACACACCCATAAAGAAAATACATAATAAATGTATTGTGCCCTTTAACAACTCCGGGACAAATACAATTTGAAAGACTGATGATGAGGAAATAAAGTTTTCTCGAAACGTCTCATTAATTGTAACAAAATCGGAGGCTTTAATTTTGGCTGCACCTGCTTCCTTCCTTGTGCATAAATCAACAGCCACGTACTTCATTGGTTAAATATAATAAATAAGAAATTATATACAGGGTGTCCGGTAAAGAATGGATAACCTTGAAATGTCTTATAGTATAACTTATGGCCGTTCAGAAAAAAATTGAAACAAAATATATCATAAGTAGTACCTAAGATATGATTTTTTTAAAAGAAAGGTCTAATTTTTTACCTTGTTTTACTTTTATGAACACTACGATCAGAAATGAATGGATTCCATCGGTTTGTTGTTATTTTATTATTATACACGAACTATGCTAATAGATAAACAGTGAATAGTATGACTAGCTATTGCACTTTTTTATTAATTATCGTGATTTACTTTGAATCAGTGTTAAAACGACCACCTGGCTATTTTATTGGAATTTGCTAATTTTTTAATAAAAAGTGCAATAGCTAGTCATACTATTCACTGTTTATCTATTAGCATAGTTCGTGTATAATAATAAAATAACAACAAACCGATGGAATCCATTCATTTCTGATCGTAGTGTTCATAAAAGTAAAACAAGGTAAAAAAATTAGACCTTTCTTTTAAAAAAATCATATCTTAGGTACTACTTATGATATATTTTGTTTCAATTTTTTTCTGAACGGCCATAAGTTATACTATAAGACATTTCAAGGTTATCCATTCTTTACCGGACACCCTGTATAATATTTAAGATATTATTGGTATACATTGCGTTTGTGAGCCGCGAAATTTATACAATTAAATATATATATATATATATATTTTTTTTTTTGTTGAAGTCTTTTCGGAATGGCCATATAGACTTTAACGATGCTCACTATTTTTTTAAAATACAATATATGTTGGGAACTAGGCTCTTTTATTTATATTAATACATGTGTAAGATACTTAAAAAAGTAACGAATTATAGCTATCTATATACAGATAGATGAAATTGAGTAAGCGTTTCCTACTCTAAAATTGTCGAACTGTTTTAATTTTTGAAATCTGTCAACGGAAGTAGTATCTACATTAGGCCTACCTAATAATTTTTATCATAAATTTTGAAATTTTAGTTTTTTTTTTGTTATATTATGATAAAAGACATTATTATTCTTGGAGGTTTTTTTTCGAAAACTAAGAGTTTTTGAGATAACGACACCCTATCTATTAATTTTTATTATTTAATAGTTTTTTCTGCATTTTTGGGCTATAGAAATGAAACATTAATTTATACTATGTACCGAAAGTTAAAGATAAATGATTGTGGAAAAAAACTAATTAAAAATGTCAAAACAATCCTCTGTGAATCCCTTTGAATAATGTAATAACGATATACGAAAATTTATTATTATGTTATTGAAAAATAAATAAAAAAAAATTGATTCATTGAATCACATGGGCATTCGTTAATAAATGCACATTGACATTTTAATGCAAATATAATTTATTTTGCTTATTCTACATATTTCAGAATGTATAGATAGATTTAAAATAAAAGTTATGCTTCATTAGCTTTTGCAATGAGGGGATTAATGCAAATTACAGATTTTAATTTCCAAAATAAAAATAAAAAAATAAATTCATTTTTTATTTTTTTATTTTTTTTAAGGTCTTTTTCGGCATCTAAGGCCATTTAGAACCTATCCCTATTTATTTCAAACGATTTGTAGTCAAATCAAATGAAATAAATTTTTCTCGTCTGGGACGGGAGGCGAACCCGGGTTCCCGGCGCGAAAAGCTAGTGTCTTCCCTCTGAGCCACGGGCCAAGGGCAATTTTTTATTTAATTTATAGACTAATTGTTTAAATGACCGAAAAAGAACTTTAAAAAAATATATATATTTTTTTTTTTTTTTTTTTTTTTTAATCTTAAAAGAATGGAAGGAGGTAGCAGCCAGGAAGGAGTGTCTCCAAAACAATGAAACTCCCAGATATTCGCGACGTTTCGGTCCAAATTTATTTGACCATCATCAGGCAATCAGGCTACAATAGATTTTTATTCATAATTAACATCATTAACAATTAAAACATTAAAATGGTTGTTATTTTTAATTTTTTTACTTACAGTTGTCATATGTAAATTTATATAAATATATTTAATCATATGTTGCTTCGGACTTGTTAATGACATTAAAATTTTGCTCATCTGCAATCGAAGGCTTAGATATGTGAGGAAGTAATGACAATTTTTTTCAAACATTTGTCTTTATATATAATTATCAAAGTGGCCCCGATTATCTATCAATTTCTAATCTTTTTTACTGCTAATTTTGCTATTTCTTCTTTTCAGTTATTCCGAGTGATGGACATTTATTTATGCGTTGAATTATCAAATGTTAATTTCTACAACATTAAATTTATAACCGATCTTATATAAACTTTTTTTATTTAAATTATATTACTGATTTCAATTTTCAAAAAATTCTTTTTTTATATAAAACAACTCAGCCAAAAACATCGGAGATGCAAAAAGGGGGCGCCTCGCATTTTTTTCCCAGCGTCGAGGTGAAATCAAAAAACGCCTGCTTTTTCTGATTTATATAAAAGCGAGGAAATATTTTCACTTAAATAAAACCCCTACAGAATTTTATTTGTTTCATATATCCTCGCTTTTATATAAATCAGAAAAGCGAGGCGCATTTTTTTGATTTCACCTCGACGCTGGGCAAAAATAATGCGAGGCGCCCCTTTTTGCATCTCCGATGTTTTTGGCTGAGATTTCACTTTTTTTGTGAAATATTACATGAAAATATTATTTATTAATTTTTGTTTATTAAATATTAAGTTATCCCATGAATAGATCTTTTTAATATGCATTCCAAACAGTAAAAAATAAATACATCGTTTGGTATCCATTCGAAACGATAAACATAGGATTTCACCAAATTTTATAAAATTTTAGGATTTTTATTTTTGTTATGTTGGTAGAATGTAAATACATCGTGTGGTATCCATTCAAAACGATAAACATAGGATTTCACCAAATTTTTTATAAAATTTTAGGATTTTTATTTTTGTTATGTTGGTAGGATGTAAATACATCGTGTGGTATCTATTCGAAACGATAAACATAGGATTTCACCAAATTTTATAAAATTTTAGGATTTTTATTTTTGTTATGTTGGTAGAATGTAAATACATCGTTTGGTATCCATTCAAAACGATAAACATAGGATTTCACTAAATTTTATAAAATTTTAGGTTTTTTATATTTGTTATGTTGGTAGAATATAAATACATCGTTTGGTATCCATTCGAAACGATAAACATAGGATTTCACCAAATTTTATAAAATTTTAGGATTTTTATTTTTATTATGTTGGTAGAATGTAAATACATCGTTTGGTATCCATTCAAAAACGATAAACATAGGATTTCACCAAATTTTAGGATTTTTATTTTTGTTATGTTGGTAGAATGTAAATACATCGTTTTGGTATCCATTCAAAACGATAAACATAGGATTTCACCAAATTTTATAAAATTTTAGGTTTTTTATTTTTGTTATGTTGGTAGCACTTCTTCTTATCACGTTAATCTATTGTATTTTTATCTGAATGGATTTATCCTAAAAATTGTTATTCCATTAGGGATGAAAATTACTAATATTAATAGATATGTTCCTAGATGACGTCATCAGGGAGCAAAATAGTCAAAATTGTCTTTTCGCCACGTTAAAGATAGGACAAATTTGAAATTTTGAATACCTCTCAAAAAGTCACTTTTGATCCAAAATGAAATTTTATATCAAAGGTATCGGGTTTTTGATAGTACCTATTTGTATTTTAAATTTCATCCAAATCGGTCCAGCAGGGAAACCTGTAGCTTTGTCTAAAAATTTGAAAATTGAAGAAAAGAATGAAAAAAAGAAAAAAAGAAAAAAAAAAAAAAAGGAAAAATAAGAGACTAACTTTTGACCTTCCGAAATCGGCAAAATCTCAACTTTGAGCCTCTGCCATTCTGTTTGGCACTGGAATTTTTTTTTGAATTCGTGCTCAAAATAATCCTTATTTATTCTAGTTTAATATAAAAAAAATTTGGTTCCGATATCTTAAAACCTTTTTGAGATATTCGCCCAGAAAGAGAAAAGTTTCTCAAAAAATTTTTTCACGTCCCTATCTTTTATTAAGGATTTAAAATCATTCTTGATAATATAGTCTAGGGACGACTCGTCCATCTAAATGCAATGGGCCATTGGCATCTATTGGAATATCAACTAAATGGTAGTATTAAGAGTTTCTTTGCTTTCTTTTGCTTTTTACTTGCTCGGCGACGAGTCGCTCCCGCGACTCTTGATTAAGTAAACATCTCACGTCCTATATCACACAAGATTGATGTATAGGTATTGCTTAGGCCTATGCAATCCATTTGAAAATTTATGGCCTTTTGTCCGGCCATTTTTATAAATAATAATATATATATTTGCAAATGATAATTAAGTTACGTTTTTGTAAAAAATTTAATTTTAATTCAGAAAAACAAAATCGTTGAAGATTTTTCATGAACTTAGAGGACAATTGCTGTTTTAATGGCTGAGATTTCCACTTTAAGTTTTAATGTAAGTAAACTTCGGAAGCACCGGAGTTTTAGATACATAAATCCAAAAAACGTAAAGCTAGTTTCATCACACACTCGTTAAATCAAGTGGGTCATTTATTTATTTATTATTCAACCAATAGAAAAAAAAAATTAATCTAATATTATCTTTTTAAAATATTCATAGTGTAACGTCTCCCAGTTACCAATAAAATATATGCATAAATTTATACAAGTTATAACCTTAAATGGCCTCCCCACCCGAGAGAAACCAATTAAAAATAAAAAAAGATTTAAACAAAGTCTGGTGTGACTAGTTGTACAACACACAAACACAACTTTCTCTTACTCTTCGGCAAGAGAAAGTTGTGTACTGTGGGTGTTACACAAGTTTTTTTGTGTCGAGTTATATTTATTTGCCTTTAGCACCTAAGATCCGAACTTAACCACGCGATTCATAGATGGCACTGAGCTACGAATGCTTCCACATCAGTAAAGTGTACTTCAAACAATTTTCACGAAATATTTCACTGAAATACTTTTTAAAGAAAATGTCAAAAATAGTTGATTGGACTGAATTTTGAGAAAATGGCAAAAAAAAAAAAAAAAAAAAACTGAGAAAGTAGGCCCTACATCAGTAAGGTACTAGTATTTTTTGGCAGATTTTGTTCAAAAGTTTATTTTCCCCCTTGAGAGGGGGGGCCTGGCTCGAATGGTAAATTTCAACCACCTAGTTCTTTTTCATCCTGTTATATTTTGTTCACAGACATACCAATTTGCGGGACCCATCAAAATCTCGACATCAAATTTTTGACATGGTCGCAATACTTTCTCTCTACATATAAATTTCATATATAGGGTAAGAGAAAGTAAAAAAAAAAAAAAATTGAATATTATTATCTATCTTATAAGATTATTTTCCTTTTATAAATTAGTTCAACCAGAAGTTGGTATTTATATCCTCTGTTTCACTTAATTAAATTAATATACAACTTTTGAAAAGTTAAAGAGGAACAACAAGGGGGGGGGGGGGGGGGGGGGGGGGCGAGCGCCCCCCCAGAACAAAACCACCAAATTTAAAAAAAAAAAAAAAAAAAAAAAAAAAAATTTGAGGTGTTTTTGTTTTTATTGTATTTTTTACCATTCAATTTAATAAAAAAAAAAGGGGAGAAGGAAGTAGCAGCCCCACCACCCCAAAAACACAAAAAAAAAAAAAAAAAACCCCCCCCCCCGCCAAAATTGCATTAATCCGCCACTGACAACAAGGAGGGGAATTTAATAACATTGTGCTCAGTTTTTTTTTTTTAATTATCAAGTTAGCTCAGGAATTAGTGACCTAATTTTGATAATTTTTTTTATTGAATATATATAGAATCTATTAAAAGAGTTATTATTTATTATGTTAAGGAATTATTTTTGAACTTCATATACCATAAGAATGTGACAAAAGGTTTGTCCTTCTATTTAGAAATATATATAAAACTAAATTCAATTTATGAGAAATATAAAACTAAATTCAACTTATGAGAAAAGAAACTCCTCAAAAATTTGCCAACGCCACCCCTTTTTCAATAGTCAAGAACTAAAACGAGGATATTTGCATTTTCTATTTCATTAATAATCCAGTGAAGGAGTATGGAGTTGACCGAGATTAATCGAAGGGTCGTCCCCAGGGGTCTTCCTGGGCGTCTTTTATTTTTAGTTTCTTAGGAGGGTGGGATCGCGTGTCCACTGGAGGGAACTAATTATTCAGAGCAGGATAATGAGAAAACAGGACAAAGGACCTTTAAAGTAACATAACATGAAACCCTTTGAACTCAACTCTACTTACCCAAAAAGGGCTCATACTTCTATTGTTTGCCCATAATTATCTATTGATTTTTAAATTAAGATTTTAATTACTAATTCTCTTTTCAAATGTTTACTTTAAAATCATAATTATGCGAAATTCTTTTTTATTCACTACAAATGTTGATAAGATTAATGAAATAAAAAATACATTAAACTCTCACCCCTTTCCTCCCTTCCCAAAGAGGGATGATCCCGAGCAATCAGGGTGTGGAACGTCCTCAGCCATAGATACTAAGTAGGCTATGTTAAATTTATACAATAAATTCAAAAGTCTAAATGGCCTCAGTAGCCGAAAAGGTTTTTTTTTTTTTTTTAAATCTATAATGGCCTGAGATGGCTAAAAGATAAAAAACAAAAATATTAAATCTTTGACGTAAATGTATATTTTTGTGAGACAAAATAATGAATGAATAACTTAAGTTATTTATTAGGTATTGAATGAGGTAAATGAAAAAAAATTATATAAAATCATTCAAATATGAAATCCACAAATAAGACACTTTCTTGATTTTCAAGACCAGAGGATTTAGGTCTTCTTTCGATTACGAATCGGGAATCAAAAAAGAGAAACGAAATTTCCTGATCAGATGGGAAATGTGTGAGATTATCGTTTTACCGAGAAAATTTCATTACTCAAGAAAAAAGAAAGAGAAACAAAAATCTCTAGATGAGAAACAAAAACGAGAAGAAGCACATTACACAACTTCTGTTATGATCCCAATTTGGCTTTATGCAACTTTTTTTTACCAAAATGTTAAAATTTGATTAATTTTACGTAGATTTATTTTACAGACTTTTTACTATTTTATTTTATTAGAGAAAAGGTTAAGAAATTAAGAGAAAGATATGTATTAAATCGAATTAAAATTAAATATACAAATTAAACACTAGGTTATTTGTTTATTTAATTTTAATTTACAAAATGTTTCAACGAGAACCAACGGTCGAAAGTTTAAATCGTATTAAATCGAATTTGAAGCGATATCAACAATCAGTTTTTTTTTTTTTTTTTTTTTTATTAAAAACATTCACACTTTTTCTCATTCACACTCACACTCATATTCACACAGTCTTTTCGGCAACTTAGGCCATTTAAGAATTTAAACGATATCCGTTATTCATTATTATACATATTGGGGTCCAGGCATTCTTATTTAAGCCATTTGGTATCTAAATGGCTTAAATAAATTCATCGGACTGCCTGGGGTCCGAACCTGCGACGTTCAGTATAGAAGGTAGACACGCTACCAACTACTCCAAGCCCCGTGGGCTCAACAATCAATTGTAAGACTTTAAAACATATAAATACTTAGTTATTTGTTTCAAGGGTGTCTAAATACTTATTAGGTGTTGATTAATAATCAATAAATAACTATAATAGTAATAACTAATAAATAGTTTTATTGGTAATTATAATTTTTAAAAAATGTTACAAAATTTCAAATGTTACTGTTGGTACTGTTACTTTTAATTTTATTGTTAGATTCTTGCAATAAATGAGAATTTATAATCATTCATTTTTAGCGTATCGAAAATAAATTAACAAGAAGTTGCTCATGACATGACACAATTGTAATTAGAAAATACTTATGTAAACTGAAACAAACCATTTTGAAATAATTATTAAAAAAACAAAACGAATTTTGTAATTATTTTTTAATCTTGTTGATAAATTAGGTGTTTTTCATTTTACAGATTTATTAAGCTATTTTAAAAAATAATTTAGTAAACATTTCTCTCGAAAGCTAAACTTGTTTATATAACAAAAAAAAAAAAATTGATCAAGAGATGAAAAAAAAGTTTTAATTAAAAACAAATTACTAATTTATTAATCATTAAATAATTGATTAAATATATGTCACCTTGATAAATTAGAAATTTATTTTTTATAAGGTATGACTTTTAGGCCTACATTTTTGTTTTTTTTTTTTTTTGTTTATATAGTACGATGATGATATATCATCAAATATTAACGTTAAACATTTTGCAATATGAATTATATTGCAATAGCAGAAGCCAAAATCTATAATAAAATATAATTGATCGTGTAACGAATAAAATATAAAACACTAATGGAATTATATTATGAAAATTAGAATAATTGACTTTTCAAATGTTTTATTTTAAGGTCAATTAGGGCTAAAACAAAATTTACATTTTAAATTGTGGAAAGTTAATATTAATATTTGAATGAAATGTGGCTTTATTAAAGTAATTAGATGGGTTGATGATTAGGAAGGGGAATGAATTGCTTGCATTGGTAGCAGGGAAATATTGATTGTAACCAGGAGAAAATTTATAGAGTAGCGCTACTGAGTAAATTAATAACTTGAAAAAGGAATGATTGATAATATAAATATTTAATAAATAAAAATTTAATATATGCCTAAAACATTTGACATTTTAAACAATGTTATATTTGATTTAATATTCTACTAATCTATGGTGTTTATTGATTAATATGTCTTTTATATAGGTCTATTATATCTTTTATAAGTATCTTATACTAGTTATCATGGTAGAAGTGTCATTTTACTTTCTCTTACCCTATATTTGAAATATATAGAGAGAAAGTATTACGATCATGTCAAAAATTCGATGTCGAGATTTTTATATATTGTATTATTTGTATGTCTTTTTATATATTGTATTGCCCTCGGGGCTTGGTGTAGGGGTTTAGAGTGCTAACCTCGTATACCGAACGTCGCGGGTTCGGACCCCAGGCAGTCCGATGATTTTATTTAAGCCATTTGGATACTAATATACGGGGTTCATTGTTTATATTTGGTGCTTTTTTGAGACCAAAAGCTTATACTATTGATCTTTAGGGATTATCGTATAAATTTTACACTTGTAAATTACAAGAGTTGACAGAAATTAGTTCGTGTTTCGTTGCTGGAAGGTAGGCTACCCAAATGATAGATTTATCGATTAATGCGTTGAAAATTTCTAATCTGCTCTAAAGCAGTTAATCAAAAAAAAAAAAAAATCTAGAGCAATTAATCAAAAAACCATAAATTGTGTTGCCTAACTTTTAACATTATAACACGAACTAATTTATGAATCCAGGAAAAATCAGAAATAAAATATATATTTTATGAATCCATGAATTTTCCCGTCTATTTCCGCTCTAAGTTTTTAAACCCCTCTTATTTTTGCTAGGAACTCTAGCAGAATCACCTCTACGATAGAAACATTATTGAATAAATAAGTAGCGTATATTTTAATGATCTCATTCAAGAGATATCGATAACTTTTAATTTTTATACCAAAATCCGATAATTTAATTAGGCCTACCACCCCCCTCTCTCCCAACAACCCTAAATATATGTTATGTAATGTATAAGTTTTTTTTTAATATATTAAAAAAAAAAATATATTAGCTTAAAAATCAAATAAAGGCAGCAACATAATTTCCGTTATTTTATGAACTATTTGAATCTCTGGAACAATAAATGGTGTTGAATAATACATGCATCGGAAATTAAATTTTTGTCTTTTTAAATTAAACGTCCAATATAAATATTATTATAGTGGAATTTTTATCCTTTCGTTATAAAAGAAATTTATTTCTCTTGAGAATTCAAGAAATACAAGTTTTGTTGGTGTAGGTAAGTTTGATTGTAAAATGTCACAAACTGATATCAAGGGAAATGTCAAAAGAGCAAGAAAAAAAAAAATATTTTTGTAAAGTTTTGATTCCCCAGAATCAACCTAAAAAACATTGTCTTGTTTTTTGTTATTGGATAGACGCCATTTTTTCTTTCGCTTAAAATTATAGTTTGAGCCCTCGGGCCTTGGTGAAGTGGTTAGCTCTGTGTTTTTAAACCCCTCTTATTTTTGCTAGGAGCTATAGCTCTAAGATAGTAACATTACTGAACTCTTCGAAAAGTAGATGCTTAATTAAGAGGCAACGTCGTTTTTAGGTAAACTTTTCTAAGAAATAACTTAAGTTCAATTTTCTCTAATCATTTTTCCAACAAATTCTACTTTACTATTTAATTAAAATAATTAATGAAGAAAACTTCCATATATAACAATTCTCAAGTCATGATTTTTATTTGTAACAGGCTAATTTGAAAATTTTCCTTAAAATAATGAGGGAGCAAGTATTTCACAAGTAAAAATATTAACTAGGTAGAGTCTTGTTTGAAAAGGATGGAATTTTTTCAAAAATGCTCAAATAGACTGTTCATTAGCCAGACAATAAATATATCGTTTAAGATAGCAAGTTTGTGAGATAAGTTTGTGCTTAAGATTGGGCAAAATTGCACCCCCTGGAAACGAACCAGGACCTCCACGCTTTCGCGGTAGGTGGACTACACTTAACCTAGGGCGCCGACCATATATATTTTATATTATATAGGCCTACAGTATTTATTAATATTAAAAACGATTGATTCATCATAATATTTTTTTTTTGACGTCATTTTTTCTAGATTCAACGACAGGAAAAAAATTAAAAGAGGACAAGCTGAGTTGCAAACTTTTTTGGGACAAGATAGCCTCAGTAATTCGGACTGAAGGGGAAACAACGTCTGCAGCTTGACAAGTTGGTCCAGCCCAGATAACATCCGAGAGCATCTCCATTTCTCTCTGCCTAACGTCCTAAAAATCCCAGCTAGCAATGAACGAGTCAGTCATCCGATCGAAGACACGAGAGACAAGACAAGATTAAAAACTTTGCACATTCTTTTGTTCTAACCACGTCACTTGTGGCGGCATGTCTTTTTATAAATGCAAGAGGCTGAAAAAATGAAGTCGAAGGAAGAGGAAAAAAAGAGAGAAAAAAAAAAAAAAAAACAGAATAAAAGCATGGCAGAATGAAACTTTGATGTGTCCAAACTTCTCGATGGCTGCAACTGTCACATTTAAGTTGTTCGATTAATTTAGGAAAGAAGTAACGAAACAAGTCAACCAACTTGAAACTTCGATACTTTTGGTCAAAATTCATGATAAAAAAAAAAGGCTTGGACAAATTTATTTACTAGTAAATAAAATAAATATAACGAATTATTCCATTTCACTCATTTAAACTTCCGGAAAAAGAAACTTTGTTATAAAAAATACATTGGCTTTAGTCATATAGACTAATTAGTCAAAAAAAAAAAAAAAAAAAACCCTCTAACAAGTTTTAAATAATTAGAAAAAAAAATTAAATTTTAAATAAATGAACTATTAAATTAAGTAAAATCTATAAAATTTATTTAATAGGAAATAAATTTGAGACCCCCAGGCGAAGAAGCGTTCAATCAAAATCCATAGTTAACGATGGAAACCCAGTAAAATAAATGACATGACAATGTCATTTGAACGGAAAATGGATACCAGTGCATATTAATTTAGTCGCATAATCAAAGAGATAAAATGTACGATCATGATTTGGGTAACGTGTACGAATATACATGTATGTTTAAATATGAATTAAAGAAAAAAGTATAAATAATGTTTGCCGATATTACAACCAATCCTCGAATTATTGTTATTAAAGAATTAAGGAATTTTCCAACAAACATTGAAATAATTAAAAACATGTAAAGAATTGTTATTTATTGAGGTTTGATTCTAAAAGCTGCCGGAGCGACAAAGTTTAAATTTATTTTTAATTAATTTGTAATTAATTTTTTATTTTTTATTTTTTATTTTTTATATATGTAATTGTTACTAACTTCAGGTGGATTAATTATTGTATTGACTAGCATTATTGTCTATTGTTGTTGGAAAAAAAATTACCAAAAAAATAAATAAACATCTTCTACCCGAAATAGTCTTTTTTATTGTGCTTTTCCTCTACAAATTGGTACAACTAAGTACCTGGAAATGTTCGCTTGAGAGGGGAGTAATGTCGGAGCGACAAAGTTTAAATTTATTTTTAATTAATTTGTAATTAATTTTTTATTTTTTATATATGTAATTGTTACTAACTTCAGGTGGATTAATTATTGTATTGACTAGCATTATTGTCTATTGTTGTTGGAAAAAAATTATCAAAAAATAAATAAACATCTTCTACCCGAAATAGTCCTTTTTATTGTGCTTCTCCTCTACAAAGCTTTCAAGATCAGTTCTTCTGGTATTAATACTATAACTTTGAATAGCAACTAGTACAACCAATATAAAGTCATACATAAAAAAAATACTTTCTGAGATATATATGGGGCATTCCACGCCAACTCGACCACTTCTGAACCCGACCATTTTTGATTTGGCTGAAACTTTGTCATCTTTTTGTACCCTATTGAAAACGTGTTTGAGAATTTTTTCAGAATTTACGACCCAGCCAAAAAAAAGTTATAGCATTTTCAAAAAACATCGATTTTTTTTTTAAATAACCGTAAAACTGTCAAAATTAACTTATCGGGACGATTTTTTTTTTGAAATTTTGTCTTTAAATGTACTTTTCAGAAATAAATATGACAAAATTTTACAGATTCATCTTGAACGTTTTTTTTGACATTTTCGGAAAAAAACAAAAATTTCGGGATGAATGACACTTTTTTTTTAATTTTTTTTTTTTTATAAAAAACTTTGATTTTTTCTACAAATGCTCTGAAAATTTCAGAGTGGGATTATTTCGCGTTCTATTTTTTTTATTTTTGAAAAAAAAAAATTTTTTTCTCCGCTTATTTATCATGATGGTACTCTTAAATTCTTCCAGGATTGACTGAGATTCTAGAAAATTGAAGAAAAATAATAATAATAATAGTTAGAGGTGATGAAAATCGAGAAAATTCCATTTATCCTGAAAAAGATAGAAATTAGTTGTGTATTCAACTACTGAAGAATTTGAAGCGTCAAGTAAAAGCTTAGAAACATGGGCGTAACTAGGAGGGTGCCGGGGGGGGCCTGGCCTCCCAGAAAGCTCCTTGCCCCAAGAAAAATTAAAGGGGGGCCATGGGACCAGCCATCCTCCGGAGGCCCTGAAAAGCCCCATATTTTCTCAATTTTTCTTGGGACAAGGGCTTTCTGGGGAGGGCCAGGCCCCCCCGGCACCCTCCTAGTTACGCCCATGTTTCTAAGCTTTTACTTGACGCTTCAAATTCTTCAGTAGTTGAATACACAACTAATTTCTATCTTTTTCAGGATAAATGGAATTTTCTCGATTTTCATCACCTCTAACTATTATTATTATTATTTTTCTTCAATTTTCTAGAATCTCAGTCAATCCTGGAAGAATTTAAGAGCACCATCATGATAAATAAGCGGAGAAAAAAAAATTTTTTTTTTCAAAAATAAAAAAAAAATAGAACGCGAAATAATCCCACTCTGAAATTTTCAGAGCATTTGTAGAAAAATCAAAGTTTTTTATAAAAAAAAAAATTAAAAAAAAGTGTCATTCATCCCGAAATTTTTGTTTTTTTCCGAAAATGTCAAAAAAACGTTCAAGATGAATCTGTAAAATTTTGTCATTTATTTCTGAAAAGTACATTTAAAGACAAAAATTTCAAAAAAAAAATCGTCCCGATAAGTTAATTTTTGACAGTTTTACGGTTATTTAAAAAAAAAATCGGTTTTTTGAAAATGCTATAACTTTTTTTTGGCTGGGTCGTAAATCTGAAAAAATTCTCAAACACGTTTTCAATAGGGTACAAAAAGATGACAAAGTTTCAGCCAAATCAAAAATGGTCGGGTTCAGAAGTGGTCGAGTTGGCGTGGAATGCCCCATATATATACCTATATATATATATATATATATAATGTTACTTTGGAGTAAATTATAGTAAAATATACTGAATTAATCCATCACAAAACTATGATTTATATGATAAATTCAAGAAGTTTAATTAAATTTAGCGTTTTCTTGTTATTAATTAAGGTATAATAATGTTTCACAGAGTAGAGGATTTAAGTTGGACTCTGATTAGATAAGCTATTTAACTTAATTTAGCTTTATCTAATTCTGAGATGTATAGATCAAAAAGGAATTTAGTTTGAGAAGCTTCAGCTTACACTTGCAGTTCAGGGCTGAGATTAATTCAATTTGGCGAAGCTTCTCATTAAAGGCATCCAATAGGAGGCATTATCAAATTAATATCCACCTTATTAATGGAAAATCTTAAGAATTGGAAAAAAAATTATTTTAAATACTTTGTGGGAAAAAAAGTTACGGTATGCACGGTAGGTATTTTGCAGAATAGAAGAAAAAAAAGGAACACTTTCTTTCTTTTTTGAAGGGAAGAAATTCTATTTTGCAAAATACCTACCGTCAGGGATGGGCGTTAATCAGTTACATGTATTTGAAATACAAGATACCAAATACAATATTAATTGGTATTTTGTAACTCGTTACAGAATTGGCAAAGTAATTGCTATCTTGTATTTCGTTACATTTTTTAGTAATTGGTATCTGAAATTCGAGATACCAAATACTTTTTTTTTTTTTTTAATTTGCCGCAGTGTAAAAAGTCTTGCAGAGGGAGCTGAAATCGTTTTAATTTATTTAATATTACTGTATGTAATCGTCGTGTGGGTTTTCTGCTCCGGATCCTAGTAAAAACCAGTAACGAGAAGTCAATCAATCCGCCAAATTTTCACTCTTCGTTAAAAAACTTTTTTGCTTTCTTCTTTCAACCAGCTCTCAACGACTAAATCTTTGTTCTTTTGCCCCAGTTGAAAGATTGTTTTCATTTGCGGGTTTATTCATTCTCCATCAAGTTCCAGATTATCTGACAAAACTTTTGAAAACTTGATTTTTTGAAACCTTTTCATATTTTTATAAATAAATTTTTTTTAGTGTCATGAATAATTTTATTGTTTTCGATTTTCCAAAGGTATTCTCCAATATAAGTTTAGCTGCCACTTTCCTAAACTAAATTTATTTAGGGTTCCAGATAGAGCCCTGCACGGGCCGATTTTTTTTGGCCCGGACCGGTCCGTGTCCATATTTTTTTTTTGACTTCCCGCCCGTACCGGGCCCGTAATTTTTTACCATTCTTCAGGCCCGCCCGGAATTTTTCAAACCCGCCCATACCCGCCCGAGATTTAGTGAATGAATGAACGAATGTCTAGTAATTTTTAAATAAAATTTCATTTGCATGCCCGTCCGACCGAACCCGTTTATTTAGACTTGCTACCCTCCCGTATCCGCCCGTAATTTTTTCATGGCCTCCAAAGCCCGCGGGTCGGGCGGGTAACGGGCCTACGGGCCAACCCGTACCCGTGCAGGGCTCTAGTTCCAGAATTACCCCTCCAAAAAGTATTTTAAAATCAAGGAAAAATTTGTTTGTAATTGGTATTTTCAATGTATTTGAAATACATAATTGGTATCTTGTATCTCGTTACACAAACCCGTGAATAATTGGTATCTTGTATTTCGTTACAAAAATCTGAAGTAATTGGTATTTTGTATCTCGTTACTCAAAATCGAGTAACTTGCCCATCCCTGCCTACCGTGCATCTTGTAACGTCCTTTTCCACAAAGTATTGAAGACTACTTGGACTGTTTCAGAACAAAAATTATTTTGCAGTGGTTAAGCTTTTTACGAATAATATATAAAAATATCAATAGAAAGAAAGGTAAGGCCTATTGTAATTATACCAATTTTGACATTTGAAAAAATTTTGCCGCCTGTATAAGCAAATATACCGAGATGGCCTTGGTCCGGTTTAATTTTCAATTTGGAGCAGAGGGTCTGGGGGGAAAAGAAAGGGAGGTTTATTTCCGTGTAAAAAAAAATTTTTTTTTTTTGGGGTTCTATATCTGAAACATACTTACTTGCCCGGGGGCCAAAAGGTTTTTCCGGCGGCCTTTAAATAAATTTAAAAAAAAAAATAAGCAAATATACATGCCCCTTCTATGTGTTGGTTACATAGAGTAAAGTCACTTGCTCTTTCTAAGCATTAGAATTGTTTTCTCTAACTGTTAGAGTTGACTGCTAGAGCGTGTACTTTTGACTGATTCAGATAGTAGGCTAATATGAATGAAGTTGTCTGTTTTCTATTGATAGGCAAAGTTTTTATAAGAATATTAAATATATATTATATTAAAGCTATTATACTGAAGGAATTATTATTTATCTATAGGCTCATCTAATTATATTTAGAATTGCATTTTTTTTTGTTTTGAAATAAACGACTAAAATAATATTCATTAACTTTGCCCATCAACCGTAGGTTGGGCAGGTAAAGTTAATGTAATTGTAAAAAAAAAATCGAAATTTTTCTGAAGCTGCCAAAATGCGTTTTGAGGTCCCCTGAATCCATTTAAGTAGTTTTTGGAATGATGTCTGTGTGTTTGTATGTCTGTGGTAATTTTTTTCGTCAACGAAAACTCAAAAACTATTCATTCAATTGTTTTGAAATTTTGCACACATAAAGTAGGTTGTGCGCTCGGCTTAGTCTGACCCTTTATTTTTATTTCCATTAATGATTATTTTAATTATTTATTTTTTTATTTAACAAACACGTGGTTTAAAGTCTACAAGCCATAGGCCATTTTCCATACATTTCACTCTTTAAATTATAAATGATAATGATAAAAATATAGGGTAAGAGAAAGTAATAAAGGGTCAGTAAAAGTTAAGCAGCAATGAGATTAATTTTTAATACCAGTATTAGACAGAATATTAGATATGGATTGTTCGATGATGTTAATTATAAAAGTTTGGATTTGTGGGGATGATATTTCATTTGAAAGGGTTGGGCAGTTTGTGGCTAGAAATTAATGATTATTAAAAATATTATTATTGTTACATGGACGCTAAGGGGTCCTACAACTGGAACTTTGCCACCATAAGAGTGAAAAGGTTGGGAAACGCTGTACTACAGCTAATGTATATTCTAAAGATAACATAAGAGAAAGTAAAAAGATCTCAGGAGTTCAGGCATTTAAATTGCGTATTGAGTAGGTTATTTAGCATAGCTGTGTAGTTATCAGCTCGAGAGATTCCCCTAAGGACAGGAGATGGCACGTGCGATAGTCAAGTTCAATTACTGGCCGAATGGTCAGCCCTTTATATATAAAGTTGAGAACATTCTTAGAAGGAAGGGGTGATTAATTGGTATATCATTCCCTGAGCAGCCTCTGGAAGATGCATCTTCCTTCCCTCTCTGATCGATACATATTAACGTTATTCAAACAAGTAAATTCTATACAGAGCTCGTTAATAAGATAAACCATACGGACAATAACCAAGATGAGAATTTTAAAAGAAATTTTTTAATTAAATTGCAGATATAAAACATATGAAATAATATATTAATACTCGTAATATCATACTATATATTGATGTATGAAGTAAGTATTGTTGAAAAACATATAATTGAATATTTATTAATTCAAACAGTCGAATGAGGTTAGTACTCACGATAGTCCCTACCTTTTTCGCCTCTTTGGATTAATAAATATACGATTAAAAATCTGGTGTGCTGATCGCACAGCACACAACTTTCTCTTACCCTTGGAGAAAGTTGTGTACTGTGCTTTCACACCAGATTTTTTCTGTTGAGATATATTTGGTTTCCCATTGCACCTTAGTTCTAAAGTTGACCACTTACATTAAGTAAAAATATGAAATACATCAGTAAAGTGAACTTCAAACATTTTTCACAAAAATTTTACTGATATACTTTTTAAAGAACAGGTAAAAAATAATTGATTTTTGAATTTTAATCAAAATCATTGGAGCGAATTTTGAGAAAATCAAAAAAAAAAAAAAAAAAAAAAAAAAAAACTGAAAAATCAGTAAAGTACTTTTTGATCGATTTTGAGAAAACAGGATGAATAAAGAATGATCGATTTTGTTCAAAGCTTATTTTGAGTGTCCGGGAGGGAACCTAACTTAAATATAAAATTTCCATCCGGTAGCCCAATTTCTTCATGCTTAAAATCGTTACACACAGACAGACACACGGACAGACCAATTTCCGAGACCCACTTTTTTTGGACTTAGGGGACCTCAAATCATCAAAATCTCGATATTGATTTTTGACGATCGCATTTTTGATGATCGCAATATTTTCTCTCTACATATTTCATGAGAGAAAGTAAAAAATATGCTTTTATTCACAATCAACGTTGGATACTCATTTTTGAGTTTTATTTTTCTATCACTTTTATTTCTAATGAGATTTTAAAATAAATATTCTATAATTTATTTATAGAATAAAATCGATATTTTAAACAGTACAGGAGAAATATCAATAATATTGATTTTATTGATAAAAGTTGCTCCATTTTTGGGACAAAAAAAAATTTCGTGTATGATTCTTTTAATATCAAGATTTTTTTTTGATAATCAAACTTTGTAAATCTTTTTTCTAAAAATAGACTTTTACCCATCCACAGTGAGATGATAAGCAACCTCCCTTGTAGAATTTAGTTAATTCGAAATGTCTTCAAATCTCTCTTTCCCTTCAAAGGAACAACTCAAATGGAATATTGGAACATGTCCATCAGTTGACGTGACCAAAGGGAGTGCAAGGGTTTGCAAAAAAAAAAAAAGAGCGGTCAGCTATCAAATAGAGGGAGCCAGATACTTAATCTCTAATCCGGCAAGCGAATAAACAACAAAGCAGGAATTGTGAGATAACACAAAATAAATCGATGTTTATTTTTCAACAATTTGATAAACGAATAATATAGGAAGGGATTAATTTTTGAAAGTAGAAACTGGAGGGTCCCTTTCGATTAGAGTCAATGTTATTTCATTTTATAGAGAAAGGGCTTAAAATCTACATTTGGATCAACTAAGCATTTAATCGGTTATATTATTTGTTTGATTTATGTACAGCTTTTGCGGGATTAAAATTATTTTAACTATAGATATTTTTCTCTTTTATTATATTTTATTTTAACTTATAGAAAGAATTGAAAAATAAAATCTAGTTAATTTCTCTATTTCATATTCCAGAAAAAATACTCAAATATGTAATATAGCCTAAAAAGTACAAAATAATAAATTATCCTTTTTATGGGAGAGAAAGAGAGCAAGGAAATTTATTTAAATTACATTTTGAACAAAATTTTTTTAAATATTTGGAGATCAACAAATCTATCTATTTATTAAAACGATTTGTGCGATTTATAAAGCACCTCGAGGGGAGGATAATAACGTTGAACTTGGCATTCAATTAATGTGGATTATGTTAGTTATGCGATAGTAGGAACAGACATTGAAACTGGGACAGGTATACCTGTTCTGGAATGCACCTCTCTGCCAGGCACTGTCTGAAATATATCTCTGATTATGTGCATATGTAGATAGTTTATAGCAGGGGTGTCAAACTCATTGAAACACGCACGCCATTTGTATCGCAAATAAGAAATAGTATAAAAATTCAATGTATCCTATTGGTATGTATAACATTATAAAATAAAATAAGAGAGGTGAAAAAATTAAAAATCGAGGACAAATATTAAATTTACAGTATATCTCTTAAAAAAACTATGTTAAATCTATATATACAGTATATCAATGTTTTTTACTTTCTCATACTTTCATGAAATATGTAGAAAGAAAGTATTGCGATAATGTGAAAAATTCGATGTTGAGATTTTGATGGATATACACGTTTTGAAGTCTCTTAAATTCAAAAAAGGCAAATTGGTCAGTCTGTGAACAAAATATTTCAGAAACGAAAAGAGCTAGGAAGTTGGAATTTTATATTTGAGTTAGGCATCCCCCACCCTCCTCTTTTGCTTTTGAACAAAATCAGCCAAAAAGTACTTTATTTTTTTTTTTTTTTCATTATTATTTATATAGTTGTTATAGGCCTATAGTTATAGTTATTTTAAATCAACTTTTTTTTGATGCTCTTTAAAAAGTATAATCAGTGAAATTTTTTGTGAAAAGTGTTTGAAATACACTTTACTGATGTGGAAGCATTCGTAGCTCAGCGCCATTGTGTGGTCAAGTTAGGAACTTAGGTGCTAAGGGTACCTAAATACATCTCGACACAAAAAAACTGGTGTGCAGTGTGACAAGTCACACAAGATTTTTTTTTATCTATGTAAAATTAAATTTGGCAGTAACAGAGGGGATAAATTAATAAACTTTCAAAAACTCAATTAAATACAAAATGACTCGAATTCATATATTGTAAAAGATTTGAGCCATTTGAATACCAAATGTTTAAAGTCTTATATGGTTGCCGAAAAGACTGTGTGAATGTGTGTGTGTGAGTGAGAGTGTGAATGGGAAAAAGAAATATATATTGTAAAAAAAAAAATAATTTAACTCTATTTTAAAATAATAGTAGAGTTCAATGACAAAGTACAAAGCCCAAAAAAAAAAAAAAAACTGAAACAAAAATTCGATTCTCTTATCAAATTATCAAATTAAATTTGTATTCTATTTTCAAGTCTTCCGCATAATGTAATTTGAATGACCTAGATATCTGTGAAAAAAATTTATTTTTTAAATTCTCATTAAAATATTCATATTTTTAGATGATTCTTTTTTCTCTTTCTAAAAATTTACAGTTCATATTCTATAAGTGAAAGAGAAAGATAACGTTAAAATTTATAATGTTTTTAGAGGGAGTGGATAATAAAATCCTATTATGATCCCATCATTTTTCGTTTTAATCAAATTCATTTTAAATTATAAAGATCTTGTTTATTTTATTTTAAATCCCTTCCATCGAGTTATTTGAATAATTTTTATCGACTAAAAAGCGGCAGGGCTTAAAATAAGTTACCAAATATAAATAAGTGCCTCGTTTTCGAGGCGTTAAGACATGTTATTATAGCAGGCCGATATTAACGCACACAAAATGGTGAAATTTGCCCTGGATATAGGCTGACGGTTTTATTGGAGCTAAAAGCTTGTTGATTTTGGTTGCTTTTTTAGTAGGGGATGAGAAAGTCTAAAGGAAGGGAAGCTCTATACATTGGCGGGGATAGAAGAAGAGAAAACGCAAGCGAGCTTTTTGTCAAAGATTTGCTGCAAAAAAAAGTCTTATATGACAAACAGGGGGATGTGAGAGAAGGGGATGGAGACGAAAACCCATTCACAGACACAAACATCCACATTCACATACAAATACCAACACCCGGAATGAGTCTCTCACTGTGCGGGACAAGCGAAGATTAATAGTGGCTGTTCTGGTCTGATATGCTGATAAGGCGATATTGTGATATCCCTTGGTAGACATTTCGCACAATCACATAGTCCACGAATACATACAGGAGATATTGGCAGTGGTCAGATGAATCGTTTATCAAAATAGCCGATCGCTGTCCATCTCATCTTTGATGGTCAATTGTCCTTTTTTTAAAGGAATGTTCTATCATTAATTATATAACGGAAACAACCTAAATGGATTATTCTCAAGATGAAGTAATAAGTATTATTAAGCCTACTAGGAATCGAATTTTCAGGCAAAAAGTGAAAAAAATGCAAAATAATTTTTTTTTTTTAACACTCACACTTTTTTCTCATTCACACTCACACAGTCTTTTCGGCAACTCAGGCCATATAAGACTTTGACGATATCCGTTATTGATTAATACACATATTGGGGGTTCAGGCAACAAAATAAAATATGATTTAAGGCAAATTTTATGCAAAAAAGCCTTTAGGCAAAATAAATTTAATTATTTAAAAAAAAAAAATTAATTTTATTAATTTTTGCCAGATTTTTTTCTAAGGCACCACAATCATTGCCGCTAAGTAATGCCAAGCGCGGCAAAAGCTCGGAATTGATGACCCCGAGCAATCAGCGTGTTGAACGTCCCCAGGAGCCTACCCCATGTTATGGTACAATTTTAGACAAAATAAAGTTAAATATAGTGTATGTTGATATATGAAGTTTCTATTTAAATTTAATTTCAAAAGGAAGTAAGAAACAAAAAGCCCTCGGGGTTTGGCGTAGAGGTTAGCGTGCTAACCTCGTATACCAAACGTCGCGGGTTCGGACCCCAGGCAGTCCGATGATTTTATTTAAGCCATTTGGATACCAAATGGCTTAAATAAGAATGCCTGGACCCCAAATAAATATATATTAAATAACGGTTATCGTAAAAGTCTTAAATGACCTAAGTTGCCGAAAAGACTGTGTGAATGTGAGAGTGAATGAGAAAAAAGTGTGAGTGTTTAAAAAAAAAAAAAGAAACAAAAAAGGCAAAATAAACAAGGTCCGATTCTTAATTATTACAACAAATCGAGCGAACAAATTTAAAATAAAAAGAGATGCTGAAATTAATAGGCTATTACTATGTCAAATTCGATTACTGCTAAATATTAATAAATAACAAAAGAATTTAGTGAGAAGTTTTCACAAGTTTAAACAAGCCGTTTAAACTTCTTTTTGGATCAATAATTTTTTAGTTACAACTTCACAATTAAAGATGTCTATTCCTATCAAGGTGAAAAAGTGAGAGACAAGTCAATTTTTGATTAAATAGTTGAAATTTAATTAATAATAGGCTATAGAATAGAATATTTTCCTTATTTTTCTCATTAGAAGAGAAATAATGAGATGATGAGTATCTTTACTATTTAATTCTTACTAAGTTATTAAAAAAGAAATTAATTTCATTTAAAAAAAGAATTATGATAATAAATTATCAAGTGAAATAAGAAAATGAAAGTTAGATTTGATCTTTTTCATTTAATTTATAATTAAATATTTTATTTAAATAAGTACAAGAATCTCAAAAAATAATATAAATGGATAGTTTGGCTTTCTTTCTGGAAAGTTAAAGAGATTCTTTACTCATCTCCTTGGAGGGGAGCTTGAGAAAAGTAGAGATCAGTGAGAATGTGTGGAGATTTTATTAATTGTTAGGGTACAGTTGTTGAATCTTACTAAAAATGAATATGCATATAAGAAGCTCTGGGATAATTAATCGTAAAATATTTTTAACAAGACTGTGTTTTTTATTGGTGAGGAGAAACATCCCATCCTCACCAATAAAAAAAAAAAAAACACTCACAGTCTTGTTATATCTATGACTTGTTAAGTCCGAATCGAGGTATTTTGAATACTATTATCTTATTCAAATATATAGATCTCGAAAAATATTTAGGTAAAATCTATTATTGTGCTGGTCATTTGAATCGCTTTCTCTTACCTCTCAACAATAATAATTTCTGAAATTTTATAGGACTAATAATGTAAGGGAGTAATATGAACAAGTTTTTTGTTTTTCAAAATAGATTATAGGCTTATTTAATTGGTAAATCGCCCAAAAAATATCCAACTTATGATATAAGAAAGTGGGGAACCATCCTTTCTCTGTACAAAATTTGAGGATCTAAAAACGAGCCCAAATATAAAAATTGTTTTATTGATTCATCTGAGGCCATTTAGACTCAGTCCCTATTTATTTCAATTGATTGATAGCCAATCCAATCCAGACATCCCTGTGTATTTTATAATATTTTAAACATTCATATAGACTACCAAAGTTTGGTTAATTTATAATAATAGAGTTAATTGAAATTATCATATAATTTTAATTTTCCAACATTGTAAAATTGTAATAAATACAAAAATAAAAGGGTTAATTTCGTAATAATAACAATAAAAACATCAACCTGTCGCTCCAAGTCAACAAATAAACGATCAAGGCTCAGGGCTGCGCCATAAAGTCGACGTATATTTGCGGTGCGTGTTTAATCCATTTATATATAAATATACGTATATATATATATATATATATATATATATATATATATATATATCAGGTTAATCTTAATGCCTTGTTGGACAGTAAACTCATAATTATTTTTAATTAAACTATTACTAACCATAATATTTAATCGTATCAATGTTTTATGGGGAATTGATCATGACAAGATGAATGTATTGCAATATAAGAGTTAATTGGTCAATTAATCAGCGAATTTATTATTAAAATGTTTATGTTAATATCGTAGATTTTCAATGGCGATTATAAATTTAAGTCTTATTAATGGTTCTAAATTAATTAGGATTTTGAATACAAATTAATGAATTATAAAAAAAAAAAAAATTAATGTTAGTTTAAATATAATTTATGTATTAAGCAATCTGTATTTTTTATTTTAGTAAATCGGCTGAACTGGACCAACAGAAATGTTTTTATTTTAATTAAAATTTTTTAGAAATATGTGAAAGTAAATAAAAAATGTATTTGTAGCCTATAATAATATAATATGTAACTTCACGGGGGGCCGGTAGATGGTTACAGCCAGAGGCCGGTTGGGTTTTAAGGTGTGTGTCTTCGTGCACGAAAGCACCTCGGGCAAATAAACGGGGTTCCTAGTAGGAATTTCAAATAATAATAAAGGCGAAGGAAAAAAAAAACTATTCTATCCAGGGATAACTAGTTTTTCGTAGTGTTTAAAGTAAAAATATTTTAAATAAATAGTTAAAAATTTAAATCGATAAACCAATTACATATAAACTTTTGCCTTGAGTAGAAGTTAGAAGAGCATTTAATTAATAAAATATACACTTTAACTAATAGATCTATAGTAAATCAAAATAAGAGATTTTTCAAGATGTATATACCCTCGGGCTTAGCGTAGTTGGTAGCGCGTCTGCTTTGTATACCAAGGGTCGAGGGTTCGGATCCCAGGCAGCCCGATGATTTTATTTAAGTCATTTGGATACCAAATGGCTTAAATAGAAATGCCTGGAATCCCAATATATTATCTCATATATAACGGCTATCGTAAAGCCTTATATTGCCTAAGTTGCCCGAAAGACTGTGTGTATGTGTGTGTGAATGGGAAAAAAGTGTGTTAAAAAAAAAGACAATAATATTCAAAATATTTAATAAAGAATGTGAATTATTCTCTGAATACACCGCAAGTAAAGATGTATTTTTGAATTACTTGATTTCGATTCATTTCTATTCTCAACTGATATAGAGAGAAATGTGTTTAAGAAAAAAAGGGAGAGGGAAGAGAGCAAGAACAGCACCAATAAGATTCAAATTTATAGTGGAATTTTTTTTCACCGCATTGGATTCTCAGAACACTATAAATATTTCCATTTATTCTTATATAAATCACTAGAAGCTTTCTACAATGCACTCCCCCCGTTTTATTTTTTTTACCTCTCTTAGTTTTCGACCCTTCATCCCGATTTTCTGTCCGCAGTTGTCGGTACGATGAGATTATTCTTTACCGAAGCAAGTGTATGCATCACACTCCTCCCTCCCACTCTCACAACCCGGTTCAATTTACCGGTCCATCGAACATGAAAAAAATAATCGGGGAAAAAATCATTCACTACGGAATACGGATATAAAGATTTATAAAAGCTGAAAAGTGAGTTTGTAACCTTTGAATGAAATTTTTTCCTTCATTAAAATTGAATGAATTTTTTTTTTTTTTAAATGAATAAATAAATAAAGAAACACATACATACATCATTTCATAATTAAACAAAATTTATAAAGTTCGGCTTTAAAAAAAAAATCTATTTTCGTATGCAAGTCGCTGAGGTTTGAATATCCAACGACTAGAGAAAATTATGGGTCTAATATAAAAGGAGAATAAAATTTTAGAAATACTGTATTTATAATTATATCACTATACTGATTACTAATTTAAATAAATTATTGGGGAAAATTTTTGTGGAGATGAATTGGAAAAAATCAGCCCAAATGGTTTCTGTGCATAAAAAAAAAAAAAAAAAAAAAATACGGTACGCTAACTTAAAAGAGTGACCGAAACTAGTGGTACATGTGCACACACAGTCATCAAATGAATAAAATCCTGAAAAATAATTATGTTTTTTATTGAAATATTGCTTGAAGAACCTACTATCCATTAAGGAGTAAACTTCCAATTGAAAATTGCATAGGATCCTCTTACAACCTCCGGTGTTATTCTATTAAAAGATACTGTATTTTTTTGAGATACCAAAGTTAAATAGGCCTATCTCCCAGGTCAATTCAATTACAATTCAATAGACCTTTTGAAACTTCGCATATAAGAAAATACAGGAAAATAAAACGGGACTCTTATTGTCCCGGAGTTTTGGAAGCCTGGTCTAATAAGGACCCGATTATATTTTTCTTAATTGGTTGTTTATGGAGATTTAGGAATTTTAAAAGATCATTCTCTAAACAAAAAAATCTGGTGTGACAAGCACAGAACACAACTTTCTCTTACCTTCGGTAATCGAAAGTTGTGTTCTGTGCTTGTCACACCAGATTTTTTGTGTCGACATATATTTAGTTCACGACAGTACGGAACATATGAATGCAGATGTTAAAAAATATAAAAACATTCACACTTTTTTCTCATTCACACTCACAATCACACACACATTTACACAGTCTTTTCGGCAACTTAGGCCATTTAAGACTTTAAACGATATCCGTTATTTATTATTATATATATGGGGGTCCAGGCATTCTTATATAAGCCATTTGGTATCCAAATGCCTTATATAAAATCATCGGACTGCCTGGGGTCCGAACCCGCGAGAATTCAGATGTAAAATTTATAAGTATGGGAAAATATTTATATTTTGTTACCATGGCAACCATTTCTCCTATCTTCCCTATGAAATACAAGAGTAAAGTGGTCTTCAGAAGATTTCAATTGCAAAATGAGAATATACATTTTAAAGAGCATCTAAAAAATAATTGATTTTTGAATTTAAAAAAAAATCGTTGGAGCAAATTTTGAGAAAATCGAAAAAAACTGAAAAAGTACATCAGTAAAGTACTAGTACTCTTTGGCCGATTTTGATTAAAAGCTTATTTTTCCGGTCCCGGGGGGTGTTTAACTTAAATATAAAATTTCAACCTCGTAGCTCAATTCCTTCATGCCTAAAATTGAACACCCACCCACCCACAGACAGACCATGTCGCGAAAACCACTTTTTACTTTCTCTTACCTATGTATATATGTAATATATATATAGAGAGAAAGTATTGGATTCATGTCAAAAATTCGATGTCGAGATTTTGATGGATCTTCACGTTTTGAGGTCCCCTGAATCCAAAAAAGTGGTTTTCGCGACATGGTCTGTCTGTGTGTGTGTGTCTGTGTGTGTTCAATTTTAAGCATGAAGGAATTGAGCTATGAGGCTGAAATTTTATATTTAAGTTAAACCCCCCCCCCGGGACCGGAAAAATGAGCTTTTAATCAAAATCGGCCAAAGAGTACTAGTACTTTACTGATGTACTTTTTCAGTTTTTTTCGATTTTCTCAAAATTTGCTCCAACGATTTTTTTTAAAATTCAAAAATCAATTAATTTTTAGATTCTCTTTAAAATGTATATTCTCATTTTGCAATTGAAATCTTCTGAAGACCACTTTACTCTTGTATTTCATAGGGAAGATAGGAGAAATGGTTGCCATGGTAACAAAGTATAAATATTTTCCCATACTTTGAACTGAATTCAAATGTTCCGTACTGTCGTGAACTAAATACTAATAAGCACTCTCTGTTAACTGGCGCATTATTGCCCTGAAATCATCCCTTGGTAGTGAGAAATACAGGAAAGAGACAAAACTTAAGAGGATTTGACTGAGGATCTTTTTTCGAATTTTTATGAATTATTAGAATATCTCTATAGATAGATTAATTTGAGGCAGAGTTAAAAACTCGCAGCCAAATCTATTTGGTTAAACTTACGTTACGAACTCTTCTTGTCTACGCCAGTTTTCGAAAATAATTATACATATTATTTTAATATTAGCAACATACAAACGCGAAACTAATATTTTGTTTACACGATTCTGGTACAGTAAGTTTAATAAAATATATAGTATTTGACTGGAAAGTCTTAAATTCTTTTATCGAAACAAATTTAATTTTGCATAATTGTTAATTGCTTTCTTTTTTAGCTTTTGATCTCTTGTCATTCAGTTCTCTTATTTAGATTTATATTTTACAATATAAAAAACATCATAGGCCTATTTTATTTTTTTAATCTAAATATTTCAGTCATCATAAAGGAGTTGCAGCTGAAGGTAAGATTTGATAAATGTTAAAAATAAACTTATATATTGATCCCATTAGTTTTACTTTTAGTACTATTAAGAAAGAATATTGAGTGAAAGGAATGGTTGTTTGGTGGGGGGATCGATGGTTTATTTATTCAACAACTTGTAATGAATCGATCTAATCAAGTCTGGCCATAAATCCATCGGCGGGGACGAGCAGGTAGAGGTAGGTGATTCTGTGATCCGGTGATCGGTGATCGGGAGTCCATTCGATTGGCTTGCGGTCACGCGGGGGATATATTCCCGTGTCGTGGCCAAATGTCACTCACCCTCTCCCCTCTCCCAACCCCTTAACGCCCACAACAACCCCACTAGCCAATGCAATCAATTGATACATCGGGTGCATGTCCAAACGTTACATTTTGCATTGCGGACCCGATAATAATTCATGCACAAATGGATAAAAACAAAAATTAAGTTTTGATGTTTATCGTTTATTTGGGGGATGATGATAAATGTTACTGAGTGTCGAGAGTTGTGAATCAGTGTATTTTTTTTTTTTTTTTTTTTTTTTTTTTTTTTTTTTTTTTAATGATAAACTCTGCTGCGAGCCGAGGAAGGATAGACTATGTGCATAATTCTATTTTATTTTTAAATAAACATGAATCCAATTCAAATATACCTAAATCAATATATAGGGATACATTTTTATTTCATCCAGATAACTAAGACCTACTTGGAATGAACTTCAGACACGTTTTACAAATTTTTTATTATTTAAAATATTTTTTATGAAAAAAATCTGGTGTGACTGGCGCACAGCACACAACTTTCTCTTACCCTTCGGTAAGAGAAAGTTGGGCACTGTGCTGGTCACACCAGATTTTTTGTGTCGAGATATATTTAGTTTCCGATAGCACCTTAGTTTCAAACTTGCATTTTAAATGTTGACTGCTTCAAATAAACTATGGTTATTTTTCAAAATTTTAATCTCATATTTGGACATTTTATACACAATATAGAATCGTAAATAAATACAAAATTTCATAAGAATTGGAAAAAAAAATTTTAAATGCCTAAAAAGTTCTAAAGGGGACCCCCTTTTGAATCGAAATTAACATACAAATCCCTATAGGAAATTAACATTGTTCCTATGCGAAGATAAGGTGGAAAGGGAATTTAAAAAGAGTAGAGAGAGACGATAATGTTTGCAAGTGAGAGAGAGACATATATGTTTTCTTTGAAACAATTAAAGACACAAATAAATTTAAAAAAAATGGGAATTTAAATAATAATTGATTTTTAATCTAATAAAAAGAGCCCTCGGGGCATGGTGTAGAGGTTAGCGTGCTAACCTCATATACCAAACGTCGCGGGTTCGGACCCCAGGCAGTCCGATGATTTTATATAAGGCATTTGGATACCAAATGACTTATATAAGAATGCCTGGACCCCAATATGTATAATTATAAATAACGGTTATCGTCTAAAGTCTTAAATGGCCTAAGTTGCCGAAAAGACTGTATGAATGCGTGTGTGATTGTGAGTGTGAATGAGAAAAAGTGTGAATGTTTTTAAAAAAAATAAAAATAAAAAAAAAAAAAAAAAAAATCTAATAAAAATAAAAAGATTTAAATTCCGTTACCATGGCAACCATTTCTATCTTTCCTATGAAGAACAAGAGTAAAGTGGTCTTCAGAAGATTTCAACGGCAAAATGAGAATATACATTTTAAAGAGCATCTAAAAAATAATTGATTTTTGAATTTTAAAAAAAATCCTTGGAGGGAATTTTGAGAAAATCGAAAAAAACTGAAAAAGTACATCAGTAAAGTACTAGTACTTTTTGGCCGATTTTGTTCAAAAGCTTATTTTGAGCGTGTGGGAAGGTACCTAAGTTAAATATAAAATTTCAATCCGGTAGCTCAATTCCTTCATGCTAAAAATCTGTCCACACATAAAGACACACGCACGCACGCACACACACACACACACATACATACACACACACAGACCAATTTGCGGGACCCACTTTTTTTGGACTCAGGGGACCTCAAAACATGTATATCCATCAAAATCTCGACATCGAATTTTTGACATGATCGCAATACTTTCTCTCCTATATATTTCATATATAGGCTAAGAGAAAGTAAAAAGATTATCAATAATTCTTTATGTTAATCGACGACTTAACAATACCTGCCTTAAATAAATTTCAAGAAGGCCAAGAGGGTAGGAAAATTGATTTTTGTGGCAATCGATGACTATAAGATTAAATAATCCTTGATTATACAAATGATAGGTAAGAATAGTGATTGAGATATTTTCGTTTATTCTCCCGATTGAATTTAACGGTGAGATTGAATTTTAATTTGGATAGAGGACCTCATATCTAGTGAGTAGAATGAATACATGAATGGCGATCGCGAGTTATCCAAGATAAGTCTTTCATAAAAGGCCTGTCGCACGGTATGAGAAGACTAGCAAAAGCTTGAATTATCATCTCTAGCTATAAGCATCCAAAATAAAAAAAATAAAAATATTTGCTTTCTTTAAAATTCTTATTCCCAAATTATTTTAGTTTATGCATAATTGTTAATTTTTTGCCACTTTAGTTTGGTTACTGTCCAGAACTGCTCTTTGGCTTCAAAAGCATTAGTACCCAAGAGAGTGGACTGGTCGCGACGTTTAATCAAGGCTCACTAATTAGAAAAGATTAATTGCCAGTCCTGCTACATGACTGCACTAACACTCACAACCAGCCTAGAAGCTGACAAGGTTTAAGGTGGGGAGGGGAGAGGGTAGGGGGACGAAGAACGACCAAAAGCGAAGAGAGGTTCGTTGGGGGACGCATCCCACCAACAGGGCGGCTAATTGTTTAAGTTTCACCAAAGATATTCAATATATATACCAGCATGGAAAGGGAGGAGAATCCAACCCAGCCTCTACAGAGAAGCAAACATTGACTGGCAAGGATTAAGCGAAGAAGGGTCGGTTGGTGCTTTAAGGAGATACACTCATAACCACGATAGACCTTCAACTAACAAAAACCATTTCTAAAAGTCCTTTACCTAACGCCTCCGACTTCTACTTATTCTTTTTCTTCTACTTCTTCTTTCTCGGCATCAAAGTTACGATAGAGATGAGAAAAATCAATATGGCTTTCAAGTTGCAAAGTTTATATCTGAAAAATACCTCACGTGCTAAATCTTCCCTCGTCGCAGTCGGTTTAGGGCTTCTAAGCAGATGCGTATGCCCCCACACTCCTTTGAAACCCTTTTGCTATCGACCCAACTCTTTCTTAACATACTTAAGACATCCCTCTGGGATAAATAAGGGTCGAAGACTTGTTCTTCTAAAGAATTCAATTAGCCTTATCAAAATTCCCTCTCTTGGAATAAGATGTAAATTAAATTAATAAAATCTGCTTGTAGAAAACGCTATAAACAAATAAAAAAATAGCGTTTGATCATTTTAACGTTACTCTTTTTAAGAAAATGTTAAACTTTAAAGATACTAGAAAATGCAAATATAAAATATATTAATCAATTTAAAATATTTTTACATGAATTTAAACTATTATGATAAAATGTGATTTAATTAAAATAATATAACAAAGGGATTAAGTTTATTAGAGGTCATATTTTATTTGAATGCCTTCATTTGGTTCAATACATCCTAGAGTTCGATCAAAAAAGTCCGACTAACAAACTAAGTCAAGAGTTATATGAATGGACCGCTACTACCCTACCCTTCTTGTTCTGATTGACGCCAGTCCCGTGAATATAGACCCTCTGCCTTCCCTATCTGAGGGGTTGGTTGTAACAAAAGCAGTGACAAATATTGAAACCTGTTATAAAGCACTGAAAAATTTGAAAAAATAAAGAAAAATGTGGGGGGCAGTCTGCCTGGGACCATATTTTTTTTTTTTAATTTTTTTTTTTTCCAAATTACTTTTTTCGGCCACTACAAACTCTTTTTACTTTCTTTTACCTTTATATATATGTTAATATATAGAGAGAGAAAGTATTGGATTCATGTCAAAAATTCGATGTCGAGATTTTGATGGATCTTCACGTTTTGAGGTCCCATGAATCCAAAAAAGTGGTTTTCGCGACATGGTCTGTGTGTGTGTGTTCAATTTTAAGCATGAAGGAATTGAGCTATGAGGCTGAAATTTTATATTTAAGTTAAACACCCCCCGGGACCGAGAAAATAAGCTTTTAATCAAAATCGGCCAAAAAGTACTAGTACTTTACTGATGTACTTTTTCAGTTTTTTTTTCGATTTTCTCAAAATTCGCTCTAACGATTTTGATTAAAATTCAAAAATCAATTATTTTTTAGATGCTCTTTCAAATGTATATTCTCGTTTTGCCCTCAAAATTGTTTGAAGCACACTTTACTCTTGTGCTTCATAGGAAAGTTAGGAGAAATGGTTGCCATGGTAACCGAATTTAAATCTTTCTTTTTATTAGATTAAAAATCAATTATTATTCAAATTCCCATTTATTTTTGTTTTATTTCTGTCTTTAATTTAATTGTTTCGGAGAAAACATATATCTCTCTCTCTCTCTCTCCCCCTCTCACAAAATTATCTTCTCTCTTTCTACGCGTTTTAAACTTTCCACCTTATCCTCGCATTTGGCCAATGTTAATTTCCTATAGGGATTTGTATGTTAATTTCGATTCAAAAGGGGGTTTTGAACTTCCCTTTGGAACTTTTTACGCATTTAAAATTTTTTTTTCCAATTCTTATGAAATTTTGTATTTATTTACGATTCTATATTGTGTATAAAATGTCCAAATATGAGATTAAAATTTTGAAAAATAACCATAGTTTATTTCAAGCAGTCAACTACCGTATATGAGATGACAGGTAAATAAATTTTTTGACATTTCTTCAATTAAATAGATACGAAAAATAATTTTTGTTCAATTAGAGATATTTTTTTGTTTAAAAATAAATAAATGAAAATGTAAAATATATTAACTTAATATGCATAAATTTGCTTAATAAAAATATCCACCCTTATTTTATTAAGAAAAATATTAGTACGCCCACTACATAAATAAAATTAAAACAGTATTTAAACAAATATTTCTAGAATTTTATTTATATGAACCATAATTAAAAAATATCATTAAACACACATGTTTTTAAAGGACATAAAATTTTAATTACATGCATTCATAAACAAGGCTTAAAATTTATTTATTCATTAATTAGATATTAGATATAAATTTTTATAAATGAGTTAATGATTTAAAAATATTATTTTATTCAAGTAATGAATAAATTTTTTTTATATAAATTCATTTCCGATTGATTCGTGTTAATTAGAAAAAAATATTTTACTAAAAAATCTGGTGGGGCTAACGGTGGTGCTCGCACATAAACTTCTGTTAACTACCTTTTGATATTCGAAAGTTGTTGGAGATGCTGCCAGACTAGATTATTTAATCGAAAGTATATTAAAAACAAAGAGAAAAATCTGGTGTGACTGGTCGCACAGCACACAACTTACTCTTACCTTCGATAATCGAAAGTTGTGTTCTGTGCTTGCCACACCAGATTTTTTGTTTCCGACAGTACGTAAGATACGTTCGAGAGATGTAAAATTTACAAGTAAGGAAAATATTTATATTTATTGTTACCATAGCAACCATTTCTCCTATCTTTTCTATGAAGTACAAGAGTAAAGTGGTCTTCAGAAAATTTCAATGGCAAAATGAGAATATACATTTTAAAGAGCATCTAGAAAATAATTGATTTTTTAATTTTAGACAAAATCGTTGGAGCGAATTTTGAGAAAATCGAAAAAAACTGAAAAAGTGCATCAATAAAGTACTAGAACTTTTTATTCAAAAGCTTCGTGTTACGTCTCAGGGGGGTGCCTAACTTAAATATAAAATTTCAATCTCCTAGGTCTTTTCGTTTTTGAGATATTTTGGTCACAAACACACAGACAGACCATGGTGCGAAAACCATTTTTTTGGATTCAGGGAATATCAAAACATGTATATCCATCTAAATCTTGACATCAAATTTTTGACATGCTCACAAATAGGGATAAAGGAAGTTAAAAACTTTTCGATTAAAAATTAATGTAAAATATAATTTTTACTTTCTCTTGTCTCTATATATGTTAATATATATAGAGAGAGAAAGTATTGGATTCATGTCAAAAATTCGATGTCGAGATTTTGATGGATATACACTTTTTGAGGTCCCGTGAATCCAAAAAAGTGGTGTTCGCGACATGGTCTGTCTGTCTGTCTGTCTGTGAACAAAATATCTCAAGAGCGAAAAGAGCTAGGTGGTTGAAATATTATATTTAAGTTAGGCGCTCCATGGGACGTGACACGAAGCTTTTGAACAAAATCGATCAAAGAGTACTAGTACTTTACTGATGCACTTTTTCAGTTTTTTTCGATTTTCTCAAAATTTGCTCCAACAATTTTTTTTTTAATTCAAAAATAAATTATTTTTTAGATTCTCTATAAAATGTATATTCTCATTTTGTCATTGAAATCTTCTGAAGACCACTTTACTCTTGTACTCCATAGAAAAGATAGGAGAAATGGTTGCCATGGTAACAAAATATAAATATTTTCCCATACTTATAAATTTTACATCTTGAATTCAATCGTACCCTATGGTCAGAAACTAAATACATGTCGACACAAAAAATCTGATGTGACAAGCACAGAACACAACTTTCGATTACCGAAGGTAAGAGAAAGTTGTGTGCTGTGCGCCAGTCACACCAGATTTTTTTTTACAGATAGAAAAGAGAAAGAAAAGATATTTAATATAAATACCATTTCAAAGACCTTATCTAATTGAATGAGATTCGATTATCATCACAACATAAATCACTAAATAAATAAAAACTATTAATTTAAATAAGATATAAAGTTAACTAGGCGGGACGAACGTGAGAACTGTTTAAGAAACGATTGGGTCTGATCACCTTCCCCTCCCTCCACCCACTTTAAATAAGATATAAAGTCAGTAGCGTAGCCAGGATTTCTGCTTGGGGGGGGCCCAAAAGTTTTTGAACCCCCCCCCCCCTTTTTTTCCAAGAAACTTAAAGTGGAGGAATTTTTTTTAGATAATATAATAATTATAAATAAAAAACAAATAAAAAAAAAAAATTTTTTCTTGAAATAAAAAATAATTTTAATACAAAATTCGTAAATATTAGAGATTTTTTCAATTATTTATAAGTTTTTTTTAGATTTTAGAATTTAGGAGAGTTAATAAAATAATTATTTAAAAAAAAAAAAAATCATTAGGGAAAACAATAGGTATTTTTTTGTTTTGGAGAAGGCTTTGGGGGGCCCGGCCCCCTGGGCCCCCCCCTGAATACGCCACTGTATAAAGTTAACTAGGCGGGACGAACATGAGAACTGTTTAAGAAACGATTGGCGCCTGCTCACCTTCCCTTCCCTCCACCCACCCTTTCATTCTGATTGTCGATGACTAAAAATAGAATAAAAATGACAATTTCCATTCTCAAGTTTTTTACTTTCTCTTACCCTATATATGAAATATATAGAGAGAAAGTATTCGATTCATTTTTATTAATTAAATAAAATGAAAAATATACTGGTAGTTATATAAGAACGAAGATTCAAAATAAATTTGTTCCGATATTTGTGGGTTTAATCAAAACACTAGTTAATTTATATAAAAATTTTGTTAACCAATATAATAAGAAAATTGGAAAATTATTACTCTAAAAAAAAAAAACAAAAAACAAAAAATGATATTAATTTAAATGTATTTAAGTAAGCAGTTCGATTGCCGGAAGAACTCAATAAAAAAAAATCTAGCATCTTTTTATAAAATCTTCCATTATCTATAAACATTTCCTTCAAAAAAAAAAAAAAATAAAATAAAATAATAATAAACAGACAATAAAAAAAAAAATTCCCAGTAAAGACACTCTCACACAGAATCAAATTTCCGTATTAAGAAACTCCCATAAAATAATTCCTAATAGAACACTTGATAAAATTATTTTATAATTTTCTAGTCAATTTTTTTTTTTTTTTAATAATAATTAGCATCGCCATGTTCATTTGGCTTGGCTTGAAACTCCCATAAAATAATTCCTAATAGAACACTTGATAAAATTATTTTATAATTTTCTAGTCAATTTTTTTTTTTTTTTAATAATAATTAGCATCGCCATGTTCATTTGGCTTGGCTTGAAGGGAGTTGAATAATTAATTAAATAAATTTTAATATACCTGTTTCAAAGGTGATGGCAGGTGCTTCACGATATAAAATTTAATACTTGAAGACACATCACAATGAAAATTAAACTCACTGAACACATTTTATAATTTTTTAAAGCACTAAATAAAATCACTTAAAGAAAACGAACTAAACGAGTGGAGAAGTGGAAGCCAGACTGACTGTTTGCACTTGTTCTCCGCTAGAGTGCTCTGCGTGTCTTTGTTTTTACTCTTTGAAACAATAATAAATGGAAAAAAAAATTGATAAATTAAAATAATTTAATGAATAAATTAATAATATGATGAAAAAAATTATTTTATTAAATATTAATATTGGCATGCATTTGTATACATATATTATTATAAAAAAATAAAGTTCAAAGAATACAAATACTTTTTTATTTTTAACACCTGTAATTTATGTAAAAATTTTATATGAAATAAAATATATTTGGAATTGAGAAAATTATTGTATTTATGATAATAATTTATTTTAGCAAATAAAATTGGGTTCTCTTTTTTATTTTTTTATTTTTACATCTCTCAACAGAGACAAACTCCCAATTACGGAGAGAAATCAGTGTATTTATGATTATTTCATATCCTTGCCGCTAGAGGATAAAACCAGAAGAATTTAAAATCAAAATATAATAATTCGAATCGAAAATAATCGAAATAAAATTTAATCAAATAAAATAAGGTAAATAGAGCCAGCAACAAATTATTCAATCAATATTAAATCTATCAATTAATACAAGTTAAAATCCTCCATCAAATATATCAGGAACCCTTCTCTTGCTCTTTGAAAATTTCAATAAAAAAAAAGAAAATTTCAAATTATATAAACAAAGATTTGCAAATTATGTAAAAATGAAGGGGATTTTCGAAGACAAAAATCGTTCGAAACAACAATTTATTAAGTTCATTGAAATCTTCTGAAGACCACTTTACTCTTGTACTTCATAGGAAGGATAGGAGAAATGGTTGCCATGGTAACAAAATATAAATATCTTCCAATGTTTATAAATTTTATATCTTAAATTCAAATGTACCGTTCTGCCGGAAACTAAATATATCTCGACACAAAAAAATCTGGTGTGACAAGCACAGAAAACAACTTTCGATTACCGAAGGTAAGAGAAAAAAAAGCGATTTAGGAAAACGAAAAAATGTGATGAAAATGAACGAAAATCAATTTTTCACTGAAAACTCGGATTAACCGGCCAAATGGATATCCGGTAAGGGCCTCGGTCCCGACGTAGCCGATTAAGAGGGGTTGTACTGTACTAAAATATTCTTTGGCCAATTTTATTAAAATGCTTTGTGTTGTATACCAGCAACTTAAACACCAAATTTCAATCTCGTAGCCCTTTCTGTAGTATTTTGTTCACACACAGACAAATTGGCTATTTTTTTTTTTTTTTATAAATCATCTAAAAACGTGTATTTCAAAATAAAATTTCATTAAGATCGCAAATTATTATAATAGTTACTAGCGAATTCCCATAGTAAAAAAGTGTCCACTATTATAATGTACTGTATGTGTATTTTTAGAAAAGCTCTTAATGAAGAGAAAATACAATGGTAAAAGATACTCGAGATGAAGGCTTGATACATTTACGTAATTCTCGAGAGAAGCTGTCAAACGAATGCTGTGCTGGTAGTGAGGAAAAGGGGATGGAGCCGATATATAGCGCCGCAAGCCAAAGCATGCATTAGATAGATTGCTCGGGGGGTTTGAAAACGCACCCACACACTCCCACATAAAATCATTCCACTCTTTTCTTAGGCTAACAAATAAAAAAAAAAGTTTTTTCTGATATGTGTCAGATATTGGTTCACTGTCATTCCATAGAAAGTGCAATTTTTTTAAGTTGGAACTCCGATTAAACATTCCATTCCATATCTGGTTGAGTTAATATGATCATCATTTGGTAAATTTATTAAAAATTAATCAACTATCTTTTTTAGTTTATTAAATATGGAAATAAAAAAAAATCATTGTATAATATAAAATAGATTATATTATATATTTCAATAAAAATGATGTAATAACTTTTAGAAGGTCTTTTTTGAATAAATAAAACATTACATCAAAATTCTTAAGTTGAGTAATCCAGGGAGAAAGAAAACAGTGTCATTACAGATTTTTTAATTAGATAAATAACTATGCATTATATAGTATTATGTATAAATTTTATATGTTCCGGGTAATCCTGAATTTTCACAATCCGGTTAGGGCCGCTTCCGTTTAGGATTAGCAAGACTACTGAATATTTAATATTTAGGAAGATATGTTACTTTCTCTTACCTCTATATATGCTAATATATATAGAGAGAAAGTATTGGTTTCATGTCAAAAATTCGATGTCCTGATTGATTTTGATATACACATTTTGAGGGGACCTAAATCCAAAAACGTGGTTTTCCCGACATGGTATGTATGTGTGTGTGTGTGTGTGTGTGTCTGTTTTACTGAAGCACTTTTTCAGTTTTTACTTTCTCATATAGAGAAAGTATTGTAATCGTAAAAAAATTCGACTTAGAGATTTTGATGTTTCTCCACGTTTTAGACCTCCCCGAGTCCAAAAATACCATTTTGGGCATTATGTCTGTGTGTCCGTGTGTGTGTGTGTGTGTGTGTGTGGAACACGATTGCTTAAAAAGCAAAGCACTTAGATGGATGAAATTTTGTATATGCTCCTTACACTAAAATTGTAGATTTCTATCAACTTTTGGAGTAAATAAGTCACTTGGAAGTAGTACTTCCCGTAATTTTAACGTCTTATAGAGGACGTTATGGCGAGTCCAGGAAAAAGACTCGGGTCCGCGATTTCTCAAAAGGGCAGACCCAAAAAATTCTAGAATTTGCCAATTGGATAGCATTGAGTTGATGTCTTGCCTTACCTCCCCCCCGGGGGGGCCCCCTGAAAAATTAAAGACAATTAATTAATATAATTAAATAATTAAATCTCTCTAAGGAAAAATAATAAAAATTGTTATATAATTAAATTTTTATTTATTTTTTTTCTTTAGGGACTCGAATTGAATAAAGACAGACAGCCTTGCAAGCAAAAGGTGTGCATAATTACACCGCCGGCAAGTGCTGCGCCTCTGGTGCCCATTCTATAAACCCTTTTGTTAAAATGAAATTAATCTTTATAATTTAATCAAACAAATTTCATAAAATTAGTATAAATATCACGGAGGGGACAATCTAAAAGGGGGAGGGGGCCTAAAACGCGCCCCCCCCTCCTCGAAAAAGCAAAAATTCAAATATTGTGGTATATAAGGGGCCCTGAATGGCATTTGAGTAGAAAGAGAGTGAAGGTAATGAGTGCGAGTGAGATGGAGAGAGTCGCTTAAAGATGCTGAGTCACCATCCTTGGTGCACACAAGCCGGATTCCAAACAATGCGCGCGACGTCATCTTTTCTTAGAATCTATTAAAGACAGAAATAAAAATAAAACTATTTTTTTTTTTTTATATTCATCAAATTAGAAGAAAAAAACAAATTAAATAATTTAAAAAAATAAATATGAAAAAATTATTTTAATAAAGGAAATAAATATATTCTAACTTTTGATTGATTATTGAGGTGGGATTTATTTATTTTTCTTCCTGAGACGGGTGTTAAAGTTTTTTTTTTTTTTTTTTTAAACATTCACACACATACTATACACACAGTCTCTTCGGGACATTTAAGACTTTACCCTATCCGTTATAGAGATTAATATACATATTAGGGGTCCAGGCATTCTTATTTAAACCATTTGGTATCCAAATGGCTTAAATAAAATCTGCGGACTGCCTCGGGTCCGAACCCGCGACGTTTGGTATACGAAATTAGCACGCTGCTCCTACACCAAGCCCCGAGGGCCGGTGTTAAAGTTTTTTTTTTTTTTAAACATTCACACTTTTTTCTCATTCGCACTCACACTCACACACACATTCTCACAGTCTTTTCGGCAACTTAGGCCATTTAAGACTTTGACGATAACCGTTGTAATATATATTATCTATTGTGGGTTCAGGCATTTCTATTTAAGCCATCTGGTATCCAAATGGCTTAAATAAAATCATCGGACTGCCTGGGTCCGAACCCGCGACGTTTGGCATAGGAGGTAGGCACGCTACCTACTATGCCACACCCGGGGCGGTGTTAAAGTTAATTGTATTTTCAATTTATCGGCCTCTAAGATCATTTGACTTTTGGGAAATTAAATAAAATGGCTTCCAGCAGGTGAGAGACTCAACACTCAGCGGGTCACCTATCCACGATCCAGCAGTTCTTAGCCTTGCTTAACCCGAATTTTCTCGATTTTTTTCTGCCTTTTCTCAGAAGCAATTAAATTTAAAAAAGTTATTTTTTTTTTATACTCAAAAAAAAAAAAAAAATATCAAACAAAAAAAATTATTTGAATAATTACCTTCGATAACTAAAAATGTATTCAGTTTTTGAAAAAATGTCAAAGAATAAAAACTTTTTAAAATAGAGTAATTTATCACAATATGATAAAAAAATTGAAAATTTCGAAATTTCTGAAAAACCTTATTAGGTAAAGTACTACTTGCAAGTGACGTATTTACTCCAAAAGTTGATAGAAATCTACAATTTTAATGTAAGGAGCATATACCAAATCATCCATCTAGCTGCTTTGGTTTTTAAGCAATCGTGTTCACACACACACACACACACACACACACACACCCAAAACGTAATTCCAAAAGAATATACGAGAAAGTCTCGGGAAAGTCATTCCCCATATTTTTTTAAATTCATGAATCAACTATTTTTTAGATGCTCTTTATATTCTCATTTTGCCGGTGAAATCTTCTGAAGACCACTTTACTCTTGTGATTCATAGTGATAGGTTGCCATGTTAACAGAATTTAAATCTTTTTCTTTTTATTAGATTAAAATTCATTCATCATTCAATTAAGCTATTTAGATGCCCTTTTAAAAAGTATATCAGTAATATTTTGTGAAAATTGTTTGAAGTACCGCTCTGAGCGCCAGTCACACCAGATTTTTTTGCCTTGTGGAACTAGTGTTTTTTTTTATAAACTTATTCAATATAAGTTAATAAAGTTTTCCATAATAAATTTTTAGTCTGAATTATTTTAGCAACTTTCTTTCCAAAACTTTATTTGTAATATTCATAAAAATTCTTATTAATTAAAACGTTAAAAACCAATCGTTTATTTACAAGAATAAAGGACCCTCTATTTTTTAATTAAATCAAATCGATGGTTGAGTGAATTTTAAATGAATTCTAAAAATCCTGGGAAGGAAGCATTCCGATGTAAATGGTCTTAGGCCCCAAAGACTAAGCGGTTAGAAGCGAGAAATGAATATTCTTATTTTCTGGAATGAACTCATGCGATCAAGATTAGAGAGGGTAAAAAAAAAGGGAGGAAAAAAATTGGAGAAGAGTAAGAAAGAAAGTAATTGAAGAAGAGAAATCATAGCCTTAAGAAGGAGATTATGAAACTGAGGAAATGGCCCTGTATATAAGTAAAAACAGAGCACAAATGAAAAATAAATAAAGTCAGATTTAGAGGTAAATCGTTTATTTGAATTAAGTAACGGCTAATATCTTACTCTTGAATAATGAGATAAATTTATATATAGATTAAAAAAAAAACTGCTATATAAGGTATATGGCAGATAGAAATATTCAAAGATTCATTCACCTTAAATGAAGGCTGTTATCCAGGACCATTCGATAAGGAATGTTTTTTTTTTTTTTTTTTTTTTTTTTTTTTTAAAAAACCCCCCCCTTTTCCCCCCCCCCCCCACCCCACCCCCCCCCCCACCCCCCTTTCCTCCCTACCTAATAATTTTTTAAAATTGAAATATTTTTTTTTTGGTATTTTTTTTTTTTAAAAAAAAAAAAAAAAAAAACACCGGGGGCCCCCGTTAACCCCCCCCCCCCCCACCCCCGAGGGGATAAGGATTTTAAAAGTCAAATTAAACCTCGCTTAATTTTCGAAATCACTTGCACTTACAAAAACCTAATAATCTTGAGAAAGATTATACAAGTTTATTACAATGTCTTAAAGTGTCATTTTTTTTTAATTAAACATGTCTAATAATCATTACAAATTCACGAGAAATAAAAACAAATTAATTAAACAAATAACAAAAAAGAAGATAGAATATAATGGAAATTCTTTTATGATTATTACTTTAATCATAAAGAAATAGGTTAATGTATAATTTTTTCTTACAGTTGAAATACTTGGAAATTTTTTTTAAAATAAAGAGCTAATAAACTTCTAGTAAAGTTAAACGCAAAATAGTGTGTAAAAAAATTAAAATCCTACATAGTAATTTTTTAAAGTAGTATTAAAAATCTGGTGTAACTTGTCGGACAGCACACTTTACCTCTGGTAAAAGAAAGTTGTGTTCTGTGCCTGTCACATCAGATTATTTGTGTCGACATATATTTAGTTCCACCTGATACGTACTGTATATTCAAGATGTAATAAAGTGTATAAACATAAATAATTGTTTATATTTTGTTTTCAAGAGCAAAATGAGAATATACATTTTAAAGAGCATCTAAAAAAAATTGATTTTTGAATTTTAATCAAAATTGTTGCAGCGAATTTTGAGAAATTCAAAAAAAAAAAAAAAAAAAAACTGAAAAAGTGCAGTAAGTAATAGGCCTAGTACTTTTTGGCCGATTCTGTTCAAAAGTGTCACCATTTGGATACCAAATGGCTTAAATAAGAATGCCTGGACCCCAATATACCGGTATAGTCTACATTTATATATATTTTCATAATAACGGTTATCGCTTAAAGGGGCCCTTACACGATCAATCATACTGACAGTATTTGAGCTGATTGGCGTTTTGACTGAACGTGTATGGGCAAGACTGAAGACTGATGGCCGTTTTCTTTTTGTTTTTTTATTGTTACTTAGTGGCAGGGAACAAAGTTAGTTTAGTTAAGAAGAAAAATTAGTGGTTTCCCACAGTCGAATGAGCTAAAAAGAACTTTATTCTGACTGGTGGTCTGAATTATAAGTGTAAAATTATACTTGAATGAAGAAAATACTGACGGTTGGACTGATTCAGTCAGACTGACAGTATGATTGATCGTGTAAGGGCCCCTTAAAGTCTTATATGGCCTAAGTTGCCGAAAATACTGAGTGTATGTGTGTGAATGGAAAAAAGTGTGAGTGTTAAAAAAAAAAAAAATTAAATTGCGAGAAGATAGGTAACTCCTTATTGGATTTTTCTATTAAAGTACCAGAGCTAATTTTAAAATCTTCCAAGAAATTAACAAATGAACAATTACTCTAAAAATTCATTAGGGAATTGACTATTCGGATTGCCTAACATTCAGCAAACAATCACGAACTAATAATCTCAGCAGTTCAGTGATCTAATTTTATTTGAAGAATTTAAAATAGAAAGCAACCTAATAAAAAAAATTACAAATGTTTAGGAAGACCTTAAATCAATCATTACACAAATGTTTTTTTCTGAGGAAATTGAATCGAATATAATCAATTGATTTGTTCGTTTTTTTACCAGGCAGAGGTAAAAGAAACGAACATAATTTAGCTTTTTTTCTATAAAACCACTAATCTAGAAAGAATGAAAATAGGTTATAATTAATTTTATAAAAGCAATAAATATTCTTTATATTTCTAGAATAATTAATAATAACAGCGTGTTGAACATGACAAAATTAAAAAATATATAGAGCTATATTACGAATTTATAATATATAAAATTGGAATATTTCATGGGGAAATTCGGTGAAGGAGATTTATTCGCTGTCCGCATTTATGCTTGCTTGCATGCTTTTCGGCGGCTTTTCGCAGATGGTGCGAGGGCTAGTAAATCACGAGTCACCTGTTTCGGCCAATGTGAAAAATATATTCACGTGAAATATAACGATTTTAATTGTGTAATTTTATTTCCGAGTTTTTTTTTGTTTTTTTTTTTTGCCTTTACCCGATTTCTATAGAGGTGAAAGAATAATTTTAAAAAAATCCTAACAACTTTAAATCTGATCAATGTTTAGAGTGTGTGCGAAATCGGCAAAAAAAAAAATATACATTATGTCTGTATGTGAATCCAGCGGATAAATAATAAATTTAGAGAAAGGTAATTTTTTTCATTAAAGAAAAAAAAAAAAACCTTTAGAAAAAAAATTTATTTCGGTAATTCAATAATTAGATTATACAAATATATCCAGTAAAAGTAAGTTGAATTTCAATTTTTAAAAAAATTAAAAATTATTAAAAGAAAAGAAAACATTAAAATTCAACATATCGCAAACATATTTCTAAAGAGACACAACTCAAAAAGTGTTGTTTTGAGAAATCTATTAACAGAACTACCGAACTTTCAAATCACAATTAAAAATACTACAGTTAAAAAAAAATTTAACATCCTTACACACCAATAGATGATACTCAACTACAAATGTATCTCTCTTGTTGAATCAGTAGCGGGGAACTTCAAGACAAGAAGGGTGGGTGGTACATATGCTCTCTGATGGGCGGGTATCGAAGCTAACTTTGTATTCTTCAGATATTTCATAGAGAACTGTTACTCCATTCTTACTATATTAATAACTCAGAAACATATAATTTTGAATTGTGTCACTTTTGAAATACGAGATATGAAGGGTATTAGTATTTTTAGATGATTAATTATAATTATTAAAATTGATAAATTATAAAGTACGAATTCTATATTGAGTTCACCTAGATAGCTATTAAACAATTATCTAAATCAGTGTTTCCCAACCTTTTGAAGTCCACGGCACCCCAAAGGTGCGTTGGGAATAATATTACACACTAGCGGCACCCTTCCTTTTTTTTCCCCTATCAAATCGAAATTTTTTTCCACCCTGGGGCAAATTTTTTTTTCCCCTGCGTGAAAATCATTTGACCTTTTTTTTAGCAAAACTTTATTTTTTCGCCTCTTTATTTTATTTTTTTTTTATCTAAATATCTCGCGGAACCCCTTAGGCATTCTCGCGGCATCCTTGGGTGCCGGGGCACACCGGTCGGGAACCACTGATCTAAATAGATACAGTTTTATTTCCAACTATATTTATTTATAACCAATTAGTTTCGAAATAACTGGGGTCCGAACCCTCTGATAAAAGGAATAAGAAACAAGAAAAGATTCTTTTTGAGGGAAAATGACAAAGAAATATACCAAGTTAGGTATATTGAAAAGTAAAAGAAATAATAACAGCGTTTACATTCATAGCTGTATATACAGAATATAGAGCTAGCTATCTTTTATAAAAATTCGCCCTTTGCCTTAGATAGGGTGAAAGAATAAATTGTGAGAAAAATATATAGCTATTTTCATTTATTTTGCAAAACAATAATGAAAAAATTAACATTTTCATCAGAAAGCTTATCCCCCTGAGGGATTATCTTTTTCTCTTTTATTTGGGGTGCGAGAAAACAACTTTACAAGGGATAAATATCCCAAGGTAATACTGACAAAGAAAAAGATCGCCGGAAAAGATATTCAACTATCCTCTTATAAATTTAAACGAGGTAAATGAGAGTTGGCTAAAAAAAATCCAAATGTAAAGATCTTTCTCTCTCTAATAAACAACCACAAGAAAATAAAAAAATCTGGTGTGAGTGGCCGCACAGCATACAACTTTCTCTTACCCTTCGGCAAGAGAAAGTTGTGTTCTGTGCTTGTCACACCAGATTTTTTGTGTCGACATATATTTAGTTTTTGACAGCCGGTATATTCGAATTTCAACTTTTTTTTTGAGGGGGGTTCATATGATCCGAGAGGAATTAATAATTTTAAAGAATATAAAATATTTTTTTTTATAATTCCTATCAATAAGAGTAGTTTTTTTTTTTTTTTTTTTTTTTTAATAAAAAAACATTCACACTTTTTTCTCATTTACACTCACATTCACACACACATTCACACAGTCTTTTCGGCAGCTCAGGCCATTTAAGACTTTAGACGATAACCGTTGTAATTAATATATATATATTGTGGGGGGGTTCAGGCATTTCTATTTAAGCCATCTGGTATCCAAATGGCTTAAATAAAATCATCGGACTGCCTGGATCCGAACCCGCGACGTTTGGTATAGGAGGTAGGCACGCTACCTACTACGCCAAACTCGGGGGCATAAGAGTAGTTAAAATTTTATCACCATATATCACTAGATATTTCTCTTTATTTATAATTTTTAGGGATTTAGAGTGGTTGTGGGTGGGTTTGGCCCTCCATATTCCACTCTCGACTCTATGGCCATGGTACAATTTTTTTATATATTTAGGCCTATATACAAATGTATATTGTATGTTATAAAAATATTTTATTAAATTTCTAAATGAATAAAAATAAATAAATAGAATCAAAGAAAGAAAAAGTAAATAAAATGGTATTATTTTATAATAAAGGAATCCATCAAAGCCAAAGTCCAAATAAAACCAGTCCGAGTCAAGACGATTCGATTTATAAGCTAATTCAATTTCGATGCGGAGATTTCCCAAAACAAGTCCACTGAGAGAGAAATCTGCCGAGGGGAGAACCAAGTGTTATATCACCCGCAAAATTGGCTAGCAAACTTCTAGATAGTATATACATTTCTAAGTTGGGTCGGCAATTGGTGATTTGGCGAGGACGGAGAAGGAGAAGGGTGGTGTGTTAGTGGGGGTTATTGATCCCAATTTATTTAAGAATATTTTTGTGTGGTGATTGAACGAAAGCCGAAGGAACTTCATTCGGCTTTGACTGGATTCCTTCAAAAGAAAGGATGGGTTTAAAGAGAGAGATTCGCCTCCCCCACCACTACCACCCATCCCTTTTATTCATCCCCCACGACCCTTATTTCCCTAGTTGTAAAAGAGAGGGGGAAGGAACCTTTGCAAATAAACACATCGTTCGGAAATAATAAAAATAGATGAAGGAAATATTTAAAGCCTGCAAGTGCAAGATACTTCCTTCTTCATCTGAGAGAATATGTGATCATGGAGTCTCTGTTTGAAAAGAAATATTCTTGTGTGCAGGGAGAGTCAGTTTTGGTTGTATGAGAGAAGAAATACGAGAAATAGCCTAAGGGCGTCAAGGCGGATAACTAGGGACCAGGAAAAGAACCGACGGCAAAAACAAAGTAAGCACTGCTCAACGGTGAAATATATCTCTATATATATATACCTTCTTTTTTTTTGCTTGGTAAAGAGTGAAAAAAGGAAAATATTAAGAAAACTCTCCCCCGTCGGATTTTAATTAAAGTCAGCGAAAGCACTTTCTGAATTGTAAAGAAAGTCAGAGAGAAATAAAAAGAGGAATCTGGGTTATTTAAGTAAATAATTAATATAAATTTAAAAGATGATAGTATTAAATTTTAAATAAGAGAGAGAGACAATGATCAAGGGTGGAAATATGGCGGACGAGTGAGATTAGAGTAATCAAATCGAATCAATTCCCCTTCCTCAAAAAAGGAAGTAAATTAAATTAACCATCTCTAGAGAGCACCAGAATTATCTATACCTGGAAACATTACTATAAATTTAAAACTTGTCCCCTGGATGACCTCCCTAAATTGGATCTAAAATTAAATATTGAATAAAATAAAAAAAAAAAAAAAAACATTTGAGAGCGCCTATTTTGTTTTCCTAATGAAGCTATTAAATAAATAAAAATAATTTATATAAAAAATTATAAATAGTTTATCATATATGGCACCAATTAAATAATAATTAGCCCTCGGGCTTGGCGTAGTTGGTAGCTCGCCTGCCTTGTATACCAAGGGTCGAGGGTTCGGTTCATAGGGAGTCCGATGATTTTATTTAAGCCATTTGGATACCAAATGCCTGACCCTCAATTGATATATTTACAAATAAGGAGTATCGTTTACTAAGGTGCCGAAAAGACTGTGTCTATGGATGTGTGAATATGGGTGTGAATAGGAAAAAAAAAGTGTGAGTGTTAAAATAATAATAATAATAATAATAATAATAATATGTTCGAAGTAGTGGCTGTGAGATGTATAGATGGATAATTATGGGCAGGAGCAGCCAATAAATAGACTCTGTATACAAATTCAATCACCGGAGACGTTTCGGTTCTTTTTATTTAAGAACCATCTTCAGTCCTTAGATTGAAATACAATTGCACAGAGTTAGATATATTGATATAGGGCTATCATTCTCACCATTGGGACCATCGTAAAATATTTTTGACCTGGAATATACATGTGTAACATTTTTATGACGAAACAACAATGTATACATGGGCGTATCTAGGGGTGCGGGGGGGGCTGGCCCCCCAGAAGGCTTGTGCCCCCACCCCCAAAAAAAGCTCCTTGCCCCAAGAAAAATTGAGAAAATATAGGGCTTTGCAGGCCCACCGGAGGATAGCTGGTCCCATGCCCCCCCCCCCAGCCAATTCTCTGGTTATTCCCATGTTGGTCTTCAAACAATTTTGAAAGCAAAATAGAACAGCATCAAAAAAAATAATTTATTTTTGAATTTTAAGAGAAAGTAAAAATTAATGTCAAAATAATTTTGGAAAATCGATTTTTAATCATTTTCAGAACGTTTTGAGGCTAAAATTTCATTGTTTTTGCTTGAATATTTGATATACTAAGTTATTCAATCAATATCAAGGCCTAAATGTGTTTATTTAATTAAAAAAACAATAAATTAGGATAATTAGAAAATGAACGGGGCAATTAAAATTTGAAGATGTAAAAGGCAATTAATAAACCCCCATTTTATGTGGTCGTAGTTAAATAAAAATCTGGTGTGACTGCGCACAGCCACAACTTTCTCTTACCCTTCGGTAAGAGAAAGTTGCACTGTGCTGGTCACACCAGATTTTTTGTGTTGAGATATATTTAGTTTCCCATAGCACCTTAGTTTCAAACTTGCATTTTAAATGTTTACTGCTTCAAATAAACTATGGTTATTTTTCAAAATTTTAATCTCATATTTGGACATTTTATACACAATATAGATTCGTAAATAAATACAAAATTTCATAAGAATTGGAAAAAAAATTTTAAATGCGTAAAAAGTTCCAAAGGGGACCCCCTTTTGAATCGAAATTAACATACAAATCCCTATAGGAAATTAACATTGGCCAAATGCGAAGATAAGGTAGAAAAATTTAAAACGCGTAGAAAGAGAGAAGATAGTTTTGTGAGAGAGAGAGATATGTTTTCTCCGAAAAAAAAAATGGGCGTTTAAATAATAATTGATTTTTAATCTAATAATAATAATTGATTTTTAATCTAATAAAAAGAAAAAGATTTAAATTCGGTTACCATGGCAACCATTTATTTCTCCTATCTTTCCTATGAAGCACAAGAGTAAAGTGTGCTTCAAACAATTTTGAGGGCAAAACGAGAATATACATTTGAAAGAGCATCTAAAAATAATTGATTTTTGAATTTTAATCAAAATCGTTAGAGCGAATTTTGAGAAAATCGAAAAAACTGAAAAGTACATCAGTAAGTACTAGTACTTTTTGGCCGATTTTGATTAAAAGCTTATTTTGTCGGTCCCGGGGGTGTTTAACTTAAATATAAAATTTCAGCCTCATAGCTCAATTCCTTCATGCTTAAAATTGAACACACACACACAGACAGACAGACAACAGACCATGTCCGAAAACCACTTTTTTATTCAGGGACCTCAAAACGGAAGATCCATCAAAATCTCGACATCAATTTTTGACTGAAACCAATACTTTCTCTCTATATATATTTACATATATACATAGGTAAGAGAAAGAAAAATGTCTATAGCTTTATAATTGATTGAAAAGATCAGTTTTGCATTTTTCCACAAATCCAACGAAAAATAAGAGAGACATAGCGACTTTTTGAAAAGCGAATCTGCGCGTGAAGAAAAGCCTAGACAAGAGTGAAGCGAGGTTCCCTGGCTGCACTCTGGGTGCAGATCGAATTAGAAAAAACAAATTGATGCTCTCCCATCATTTGAAATAATTGCCAAATTGATTGATTTCATCTTTTTATGCTTTTATAAAATTTTATTCGAAACTTTTTTACTTTCTCTTACCTATGTATATATGTAATATATATATAGAGAGAAAGTATTGGATTCATGTCAAAAATTCGATGTCGAGATTTTGATGGATCTTCACGTTTTGAGGTCCCCTGAATCCAAAAAACTGGTTTTCGCAACATGGTCTGTCTGTGTGTGTGTGTGTGGGTGTGTGTGTGTGTGTGTGTGTGTGTGTGTTCAATTTTAAGCATGAAGGAATTGAGCTATGAGGCTGAAATTTTATATTTAAGTTAAACACCCCCCCGGGACCGAGAAAATAAGCTTTTAATCAAAATCGGCCAAAAAGTACTAGTACTTTACTGATGTACTTTTTCAGTTTTTTTCGATTTTCTCAAAATTCGCTCTAACGATTTTGATTAAAATTCAAAAATCAATTATTTTTTAGATGCTCTTTCAAATGTATATTCTCGTTTTGCCCTCAAAATTGTTTGAAGCACACTTTACTCTTGTGCTTCATAGGAAAGATAGGAGAAATGGTTGCCATGGTAACAAAATATAAATATTTTCCCATACTTATAAATTTTACATCTGAATTCAAATATTCCCTACTGCCGGGAACTAAATACATGTCGACACAAAAAATCTGGTGTGACAAGCACAGTACACAACTTTCGATTACCGAAGGTAAGAGAAAGTTGTGTGCTGTCCCAGTCACACCAGATTTTTTCAACTATAAAAATAAAAGACTGCATATTTATCTATAAAAAATTCAATCCTTTGAGAAAAAATAACATTTCAAAATATTTTGTCTTCAATCAAAGAGATGCTTATTTCTCATAAATATTATATATTAAATAATAAAATTCATCCCTTTAGACCTTTAGTTCAGTGCTTGTTAAACTTTTTGAGTCGCGGCCCCGTTGGGAACCAAATAAATATCTCACGGCCCCCCCCCTATTTTTTTTTTTTTTTTTTTTTTTTTACATTCTCTTGCCTATGTGTGTTCAATTTTAAGCATGAAGGAATTGAGCTAAGAGGGTGAAATTTTATATTTAAGTTAGACACCTCCCTGATGCGTGGAAATAAGCTTTTAATATTTTTTAGATGCTCTTTAAAATGTATATTCTCATTTTGCCGTTGAAATCTTCTGAACTCTTCTCTTCTTACTCTTGTTCTTCATAGGAAAGATAGGTGAAATGGTTGCCATGGTAACAGAATTTAAATCTTTTACTTTTTACTTTTTTACCTCTATATATATTAATATATATAGAGAAATATTGTTTCATTCAAAAATTCGATGTCGAGATTTTGATGGATCTTCACGTTTTGAGGTCCCCTGAATCCAAAAAAGTGGTTTTCGCGACATGGTCTGTCTGTGTGTCTGTCTGTCTGTCTGTCTGTGAACAAAATATCTCAAGAACGAAAAGAGCTAGAAGGTTGAAATTTTATATTTAAGTTAGGCACCCCCATGGGACGTGACACGAAGCTTTTGAACAAAATCGACCAAAGAGTACTAGTACTTTACTGATGCACTTTTTCAGTTTTTTTCGATTTTCTCTAAATTTACTCCAACGATTTTTTTTTAAATTCAAAAATCAATTATTTTTTAGATTCTCAATAAATTGTACATTCTCATTTTGTCATTGAAATCTTCTGAAGACCACTTTACTCTTGTACTCCATAGAAAAGATAGGAGAAATGGTTGCCATGGTAACAAAATATAAATATTTCGCTATACTTATAAATTTTACATCTTGAAAATCGAATATACTGTACTGTCGGAAACTAAATACATGTCGACACAAAAAATCTGGTGACAAGCACAGTACACAACTTTCGATTACCGAAGGTAAGAAAAGTTGTGTGCTGGCGACAGTCACACCAGATTTTTAGATTAAAATTCATATAAATCAATTATTATTTAGATGCCCTTTTAAAAAGTACATCAGCAATATTTTGTGAAAATTGCTTGAAGTACTCAAATAATTTCATCTAAATTAAATTTTACACTTTGATATTTAACTACCCTACAGTAATACAAGATCGAAATAACGCTTGTGTTCAAATAAATATAACAATCATGTGATGATGAAAAATTGAAAGATCTAAACTAAATATATAACTATCATTTATTTGGCAATATTCTCTGCCTGCTTAATTAATTTTTTACTTTCTCTTACCTATGTATATATGTAATATATATATAGAGAGAAAGTATTGGATTCATGTCAAAAATTCGATGTCGAGATTTTGATGGATCTTCACGTTTTGAGGTCCCCTGAATCCAAAAAAGTGGTTTACGCGACATGGTCTGTCTGCAAAGAGGGGGGGAAGGGAGGGGAAAGAGCCCCCCCCGCCACCCCACAGGGGGGGAGAGGGGGGAAGAATTTTTTTTTTTTTTTTTTTTTATTATAATAATTATTTTTTTTTTTTTATAAATAATAAAAAATAATAAAATAAAAAAAAAAAAAAAAAAAAAATAATTTTTTTCTTTTTTTTTTTTTAAAAAATTTTAAAAAAAATCAAATACAAAATTTTATAAATTTTATTTTTTTAAATTTTTAAAATTTTTTTATAGATTTTTTTTTTTTTTTTTTTATTTTAAAAAATTAAATAATTTTATTTTTTTAAAAAAAAAATTTTTTCCCCCCCCGATTCAAATTCGTTCCGGCGCCCCCGTCTGTGTGTCTGTGTGCCTGTGTGTGTGTGTGTCTCTGTGAACAAAATATCTCAAGAACGAAAAGAGCTAGGAGGTTGAAATTGTATATTTAAGTTAGGCACCCCCCATGGGACGTGACACGAAGCTTTTGAACAAAATCGACCAAAAAGTACTAGCACTTTACTGATTCACTTTTTCAGTTTTTTTCGATTTTCTCAAAATTTGCTCCAACGATTTTTTTTTAAATTCAAAAATCAATTATTTTTTAGATTCTCTATAAAATGTATATTCTCATTTTGTGATTGAAATCTTCTGAAGACCACTTTACTCTTGTACTCCATAGAAAAGATAGGAGAAATGGTTGCCATGGTATCAAAATATAAATATTTTCCCATACTTATAAATTTTACATCTTGAATTCAATTGTACCCTACTGTCGGAAACTAAATACATGTCGACACAAAAAATCTGGTGTGACAAGCACAGTACACAACTTTCGATTACCGAAGGTAAGAGAAAGTTGTGTGCTGTGCGCCAGTCACACCAGATTTTTTTTCTCGTTCAATTTTTATATTTTTTCCAAATGTCCAAAAAAAAAAAAAATTAACTTAAAAGCTGTTAAATTATTATTTTTAAAAAGAGAAAGAATTTTTCTTAGAAAAGAGGGGAGGGCGCCTGGTGCCTTTGCTACTCAGCGACAATCAGATCAGAGGGGTGGGGGAACCTGCCGCCCACGACCCTCCCCTCCTTTGGCCAAATCAAGAGCCCGGTTTAATTAAGATTGGAAATGAATAAAAATTTTGATAAATCAAATGTCTATAACTCGGAATCCGCGCATCCTATTCGTATCGGATTTTTTGTAATGAGTTTAGAATTTCCTAGAGAATATTCACATGGAACTAAAATTGAATAATTAAGAATATATTTTTTCTTTAATCTAACCATCCGTTCATCCAATCAAATGATAGTAAAAAGGATCATCGTTCTATATTCTCTGAAATTTTCCCTTTTATCTGTTTTTTTTTCAAACAGTTTTTTTTTTTTTTTTTTATTTCTCTTTATTAGCAATCTCCGACTCCCAATTTTTATTAAATAAACGAATATTATATAAATTTTAAATAAATACCTTAGGGGTTGCCTACATATTACGTGAAGCGTTAGGGGAGGGAGAGGCATGGGCGTAACTAAGGGGGTGCCGGCCCCCCCCCCCCCCGGCATATATGGGGCTTTCCAGGCCCTCCGGAGGATAGCTGGTCCCATGGCCCCCCAGCCAAATTCTCTAGTTACGCCCATGAATGTATATGCCAAAGATAACACTGACTACTCTGTGCAATTGTATTTCAATCTAAGGACTGAAGATGGATTGTTCTTAAATAAAAAGAACCGAAACGTTTCCGGTGATTGAATCTGCATACAGAGTCTATTTATTAATCATAATCAACGATAAGTCTGCTCGGGGATTGAATCAGAAAGGTTGTAGGTTTGATCCCAGGCAGTAGCGTAGCCAGGATTTCTGCTTGGGGGAGGGGGGGGGGGGCAAAAGTTTTATGAATACCCGGGGGGGGGAGTGACCCTCCCTTCTCCAAGAAACTTAAAGTGGAGAAATTTTTTTTAGATAATATAATAATTATAAATAAAAATCAAATAAAATAAAAATTTTTTTTCTTGAAATAAAAAATAGGGTCCGACCGAAACAAGATTTTCAGCCGAAACCGAAACCGAATATTCGGCCTCAATCTTAGTTTCGGCCGAAACCGTAACCGAAACTTGTATTTTCTACAAAAAATTCACATCATTTTAACTTTTTTTTTTTTTTTTGAAAATTTTTTTGCCGTCCCGTGAAAATCAGAAAATATTTTACCTTTTTTTTAGAGACTAAATTTTTTTCTCCCTCAAGTGCAAATCATTTGACCTTTTTTTTTGCATGCGAGTCTCATCCCATCTTTTCAGACTCAGGTTTCGGCCGGCCGAAAGGTTCGGCTAGTTTTTGGCCGAAACCAGGATTTTTGGCCGAAACTGGCCGAAACCGTAACCGAAACCGAATATTCGGTCGGTTCCTAATAAAAAATAATTTTAATACAAAATTCGTAAATATTAGAGATTTTTTCAATTATTTATAAGTTTGTTTTTTTTAGATTTTAGAATTTATGAGAGTTAATAAAATAAATATTAAAAAAAAAATCATTAGGGAAAACAATAGGTATTTTTTTGTTTTGGAGAAGGCTTTGGGGGGCCCCCTTGGGTCCCCCCCTGAATACGCCACTGTCCCAGGCTCTATTTTTCCGTAGATATGAGTGAATAAATATTGCAGTATATTTATTATTGTAGTTATATTATATTTATTATCCTCCCCAGCCTTCCTATTCTAGAAATAACATCTATTTATGGTAGATTAATCTAAATTGTGTATTGTATCAGCATATTATACTTTCATTATAAAATAAAAAAAAATGTTACTTGATTTTCCTGACAAAAATTAATTATTTTACTATCAAGGAAATTAAATTTAAATTAATGGGAAAATTGATTTTTACTTTATTCTGAAATTCATTTTAGAGAATTTAGATTGCGGCAATCCATATTTATTAAGAACAATTTCCGGATACCATATATCACAATGATAGATTGAGGAGAATTATAATTCCTAATCAAAGCCGAGTGTCTTATGACTCGCTATGGTGAAAAAAAAAGAAAAAAAAACAGACAAAAAAAGGAGCTTTGTAGACACACAAACGCTATAAATTCTTGCCATCAATATCAATTGTAGCATCATTACGGTGGCCGAAGAGAAGTAAATCAAAGTTTTTATGTGTTTGTGTGATATATGAAAACTGGCAAAAGAACGTCAAGTTGTTAGAGATATGATAGGGTGAGAATGTTATCTTACCAAAAAGCGAAGAAAGAAAGCGCGATTGGGAGATGAAGAGGAAAACTTACCTAGAACAAAAGAGAAATATATTATTAATAATTTGATAGATAAATTAAAATTAATGTGTAACATAATAAAAAAAAAACAAGCAATTGCCTTTCGGAAGTTTATAGAAATAGACTTAAATGAACAAATTACGACATTATCCTTAAATAACTTATTCAAATTAAATAATAAGCAACGATCATTAGGTTAATGTCGCTTGGTTCTTTTATGCATAACTTCGTCCAAATAAAGCCCAGATTCCTATGCATATTCTATTTGCTAACATGTACGACCCGCAGAACCAATTTTCCATCCGAATCATGCACCTTTTTGGCACTATGGTTCAAATTTTATATTGCATATTTTTGATTAAAATATATTTGGTGAATATTGCATTAAGTTGCATATTTTGCAATTTTTTGCACTTTTAAACATATTTCGGCAAAATTTTTATTTAGAGTGTCTCTTTAACCAGAAGTCATGCTATCTGGGTAATATTCGCATCAACAGTATGTCAGGAGTTGCCAATCCGGGCTTTACTTATAAATTTTACATCTTGAAATTCGAATGTACCATACTGTCGCAAACTAAATATATGTCGACACAAAAAATCTGGTGTGATAAGCACAGAGCACAACTTTCGATTCTGAAGCACCAGGTAAGAGAAAGTTGTGTGCTGTGCGACCAGTCACACCATATTTTTTCTAAAATTTCAAAAAAGTGAAATTTAAATTTCTACAAGAGCAATTACCACCAACAAGTGTGCATAATTTTTTTCAGGATCCCAGGGTATTTAAGTGCTAATGTTTACATAAATTTCTCGTAAACTAGTCAACTCGGTTAAATGCAGATAGGGGACCCGGAGTGTATGTGGAAGGGATGATTCACGCATTTGAAAATGCACAAATCCTATAAACTCAGTAAAGGGTATTTGCAAAGTGCAGGCTGGTTTCAATGGGTTCTGATGGCCTACAGGCCGTTACCCTCCCTCTTGATACCCACTAGTGGTGAACACACGTACAGTATAAGGACAAAGAGCATCCTCGTTGAGTACCGGCCCTGCAAACACCATTGTTTGGTACTCCATGTTTGCTGGCACTCATCGGAGGCTGGCTATGTGCGAAGCCACTAGTCGCTAATATATTTGCACATGGAGAGATGCGAATTTGAATTGAACAATAAATTTAAAACAATATCTCTACAATAATAATGTTTCAAAAAAATTTTTTTCCTAACTACCACCATACTAGGACATATATTCTCGTATAATTAAACGTAGTTACAAGAACAATTCTATTTTCCACTAGTAGGATTTATATTTTTGTAAAAAAAAAAAATAAATATAAAAACAAGAAAGACTATTGCGTGAGATTTCAAAAAAATAAATAGCTTAATTAAAAAAAAAAAAAAAAATGTGAATTGTATAAAATATAAAATAAACCTTTGATAGAGACATATAGAATAATATCAAAACTATATAAAATACCATATTAAATAACTTTGTTATTGTTAATTTGATTTTAAGAAATAAAACTGAATATATTTTAAGTGAAAACGCAAAACATTACACAAAAGGGTAATATAATAGAATTTGAAAACAAAGCTAGAAATTAAAAAAAAAAATAAAGAGAACGTACAAAAAGACCGCAGTAGAAAAGAATAAATAGTTATAATTAACTCAAATTGAAATGAAATAATTCTTTGATTAAAGGACAACGTTGACGGGGACGGTAGTGAAAAAAAAACTTTTTATTAATTAAAAGTTTAAAAATTGGGATAAATGACTGATTAAGATCAATTACGGTAATTTGTTTCAAAAAGACGAACGAAAAAAAAAAAAATAAAGAATGATGTGTCTCTATTTTTTTGAAGCCTCCAATGGGGTGGGAGGGGGAGGTTTGAGTGCCTTCAGCGAGGGTGGAAACGAACCGAGGGATCGAATCCGAGTGGATGGCCATAAGAAAAGAGAGAGAAAGAAAAAAAAGGAAAAAGTCCGAGGTGGGTTCTTTCAAAATACTCATCCTACAGGATCGGACAGGAATAAGGGAACCTCGGCCAAGGAAAGAACCAAAGCGCCGCAAGCAAGCAAGCAACCCAAGAGAAAAAGTTTTACAAGATAGATACAATTTAAGCCAGCGAAGCTTTTAAGGGCCCCCAGGATCGTAACATAATAGTGAAAAAGAAAAGGAAATCGAAAAACTGGTACTACGAGATATCGCACCCATCTAACACATATTTAAACCAGAAGAAACTGTAGTTTAAAAAAAAAAAGAAAAAAAGTAACTAAACTATTAAAACAATTCACTTCCATTCCATTCAAAGGGATTTTTTTTTTTTTAGATATCTGTAAAGTTTTTAAATTGCAATGTTCTGGTTCGAAAGATAAAAAAAAAAAACAAATCTAATTTTAAACGGATATCAATTTTGTTGATAGAAATAAGATATAAAAAAAAAATGTAAAGGAAATTTTATTAAGGCGTTTTATGAAAAAAGTAATTGTTTAAAATATCAAAGCCAAAAGCTAAAAACAAGAGGGAAATCATTTTACTTCAATTTTTTTTTTTTTTTTTTTTTGTCACCGGTAAAACTTACATTGCTATTTCATTCAAATCTATTGATAAAATAAATATTTCACTTATATGTCGTTTATTATACCAACAAGAGAAACGACATCTTGGCAGACTAACAGCCTAATCCAAATACTAAAAGCCTTTCAAGGATTAATGCATATAAATTAATAAGTTAAACAGTTTTCGACAGCTATTTATATAGAACATACATAATATCAATAATCGGACTTCGAATATCATAGATTATTAACAAGTTAAAGACTTGTCAAAGTGTAAAGCAAAATAAAGAGCTTAAAAAAAATCTGGTGTGACTAATCGCACATCACAAACTTTCTCTTACCTTGGTAAGAGCAAGTTGTGTTCTGTGCTTGTCGACATATATTTAGTTTCCGCCAATATATTAAAATTCAAGATGTAAATTTTTTTTTTTTTTTTTTTTTTAAACATTCACACTTTTTTCTCTTTCACACTCACACTCACACACACATTTACACTGTCTTTTCGGCAGCTCAGGCCATATAAGACATTTACGATAACCGTTATTTATAAATTTATATATATTAGGGTCCAGGCATTTTTATTTAAGCCATCTGGTATCCAGATGGCTTAACTAAAATCATCGGACTGCCTGGGGTCCGAACCCGCGACGTTTGGTATATGAGGTTAGAACGCTAACCTCTACACCACGCCCCGTGGGCATGTAAAATTTATAAGTATGGGAAAATATTTTGTTACCATGGCAACCTTTTCTCCTATCTTTCCTATGAAGTATAAGAGTAAAGTGGTCTTCAGAAGATTTCAATGGCAAAATGAGAATAAACATTTGAAAAGAGCATCTAAAAAATAATGATTTTTGAATTTTAATCAAAATCATTGGAGCGAATTTTGAGAAAATCGAAAAAACTGAAAAAGTACATCACTAAAGTACTAGCAGGCCGATTTGGTTCAAAAGTTTATTTTCACGCCGTAGATGGGTGTCTAACTTAAATATAAAATTTCAACCTCCTAGCTCAATTTTCTTCAATTGAACACACACAGACACACAGATAGACCATGTTGCGAAAACCACATTTTTTGGATTCAGAGGACCTCAAAACGTGTATATCCATCAAAATCTCGGCATCGAATTTTTGATATGAATCCAACACTTTCTGGAGTGAGGTTTGCTGACCCCGCATCGCGGGACAAGGAAAGAAGAAGAAACAAATAAAATTTATGTTTATCTTACTAAATATAAAATTTACAGAATCAATAATTATTAAGTAATTCTTTAACGCTTTAAAAAGATGTACTGGGTGTAATAATTAAAATTAAATTGAAAAAAAATTCAATTTTTTTTTTTACCCCTGGGTTGTATCATAAAGGTAAAGGTATCGCATCTCAATATAGAGAATCAGGAGAAGCCTTCCCGTCAAGAGCGATGAAGTTTTACTTTCTCTTACTCTATATATGAAATATACTGTATATAGAGAGAAAGTATTGTTTCAAAATCATATTGACTACCAATTAATTTTTAAACTTAATGACCTTGTCTAAATAGCCTAAGAAGCCTTTAAAAATTAGAATATTTGAAGAAATTTTTTCCCATTTTATTTTTATAATTTCCATTTGATCTGGCTGCTCTACAGTAACATTGTTTCTAATTATTCAAATATTTAAAATTTAAAATACTAAAAAATAAAGTTCAAAAGAGATTTATAATAAAAAAAAAAAAAAAACAGGAGAAGATTGAATCTGCTATATGTACTGTATTTATTTATATATAAAGCGTTAGAATTTGAAAGCTTTAAAAGAAAATCGACAGTTAAATCCAGATTGTGAAAGAAGGAGGATTGGCGTAAATACACACAACAGTCAGTGTATTTGAAAGCTGATTAAACACAGGGCCAAGGCAAACAGAGGCTGTGAAAGGCAAAACATTGTAGGGATTGAGTGGTCCCAAAAAGAGGCTCCAGTCCATCCATTTATATATATATAAATAAATATATACATATACATATATATACTCTAGTATATAGAACAAGTACATTCGAGAGCACAGCCCGATACTGCTGGTGTTTTACGAGCGAACCGCGCAGCACTGCCAAACAAACGCACTATTTCATTTTATTTTTTATGGTTTTTTTTTCGTTATCTATACGATTTATTTCCATGACACGAAACCAGAGAGTTAGGTGTGTAGAATGGGGTTGACAAGGGTGAAGTATGAAATCGACGTTGTTATCGCCCTAAGGTATTAGAGAATCTGAGATCACATACGGATCCAATCACTCAAAGTAAAAGAAAAATTTTAAATCACATAGCCTAAACATTAAAAACACGATCAGAAAATAAATTTAAAAAAATACAAAAATGACAATTTTTGAAGGGGGTATGAAAACCTGTTAGTCAAAACTTTAAGGCATAGTTACTTAACGTGGGCGATAACGCCCCCATATGGACGTTTGAGACTTTCGGGGGGGGGGGGGGGGTGAGGGGGATATACATTTTAAAGAGCATGTAAAATATAACTGATTTTTGAATTTTTATTAAAATCGTTGTAGCAAATTTTGAGAAGATCGAAAAAACCTGAAAAATTTTTAACTTTTTCTTAATAGGCTAAATACAAGAGAAAAGTGGTCTTTAGAAGATAAAATCGTTGGAGCCAATTTTGAGAAAATTAAAAAAAAAAACTAAAAAAGATAATCAGTAAACTACTAGTATTTTTTTGTCCGATTCTCTTATCAACATCTTTGTTCAAAAGCTTATTTTCACACCTTGGGGGGGGGGGGGTGTCTAACTTAAATATAAAATTTCAACCTCGTAGCGCTGAAAATCGATATGAAAACGCACATTCATTAATACTTTTACATTTTATTCAAATAATCTACAAAATATAAAAGTAAAAAAATTAATGTAATGTAAAAAGCTTTTCTCGTTTTTCTCAAAACTTTACATTTGGTTATTGTCTAGCTTTTGCACTCATATCTTCAATTATAATGAGAGTGAAAGAGAAAGGAGATTGACTGCATGGCAACTGCTCAAGGTCAACGAGATCATACAACACGACAATCGAGAGTGACTCAGCATCCAAAAATAGAAAGGCGCGCAGACGTCTGTGTCTGTGTCTGTCAATCTACTAAGCAACCTGAAAATATTGTCTTTTAAAGATGACTGTTTAAATGTTCATATTGGGAAATTACTTTTAAACAATTTTGCTTATACAAATTATTTAAATAAAATTAAGGGTATATTTTGATTTTTCTATTTCATCAGAAAAGCCATAGAGATTATTAATGTTAAGCAATGCCAAGCTGTACTGAATCTCGGAATGGATGACCTCTAAAGAACAAGAGAATGAGAGAAGTGTAAGCTCTAGAAGTCTCAAATCAAAATAATCTCACTTTAAAAGTCCCTAAAATAAATTCGAAAAGACCAAAGACTTGTGGTCAAAAAATCAACAAATTAAATCCACTCAGGCAGTCAAAAAACAAAGCAATACGTCACAAAGCCATAAATAAAATGAAAGAGACTAAATTTTATTTTTTTATTACCTAATAAAATTTGAACTTGGCCTGGTTTTAATGAAAATGTCATTCACCTCTAGATTTTTATAAAAAAAAAAAAAACAAGTAAAGGGATTATTCTACTAATTGATTTAATGAATTTAAATAAATAATTTAGTTTTAAAATTTTTTATCATTATTTATCATCTTTACGAGATGATGCAAGTGACGTTTTGATTTGGCATGTGTGTGTATTTCTACTGTCTATGTCAGGGGCGTATTTAAGGGGGGGGGGGCGAGGGGGGCCCGGGCCCCCCCCCCGAAATTTTCCAAACACATATACATATATAGGGATATCAGCGCAACAAATTTTTCCGCAGGATGGACAACTTTGGTTCCGCAATAGAAAAAATGTTCCTCAAAAAATTTCGTGTGAAAAAAAGTATAGTTTCTTAAAAAAAAAATTTTCCTCAGAAAAATTTTTGAGTTCGGGCCCCCCCCCCCCGAAAAAAATTTCTATATACGCCCCTGGTCTATGTTATAAACTCGACTCCGGATGGATAATTTATTTTTTAATCGGTATGTTCTATTTATTCTTTATTCCTGCTCTGATATTTATTATAAAAAATAAAAATCTTAATGCAGGTTAGTTTAGTTGCCCAAATCACCGTCAAGATAGGGGATGGCGCCAGCTTACGGTAAAATTGGCTAAATTGAAGATTATATCGACAAATTTTTTTCTAATGATAGGAAACTTTCTGGTTTTTTTCTCTCTCCAGAGAAACATCGCAGACTTCATATCAAAATTAACAGATATGCTAATCATTCATTTTCTCGAAACAATAGAAATGGATTTACACCACTTTTAAAATAAACGGTCCATATCTTAAATAAATTTTATTGCTCTAAAACTATAAATCATAAAGCAATCTACTTTAAAAACTGCAGCTTTTAGAATCTTAAAGTGTTTTATTTTATAAGTATGGGGAAAATATTTAATCTTAGTAATCTCTTTAGAAGAGAGATAAGCTTATGTTAATAAAGATTTTCTTTTATAAAAATATTTTATTCATTAATATAAACATAAATCATTTCTATTATTTGGAGAAGATTAAAATTAAACTCAATAAAGTGGATTTTTATTAAAGCTGTAATTTTAATTTAAATTGTGGATTTCCAGACCATGAGCGAAGAATATTTTAATTAAATTGAAAAAGAAAACTATACGAAAATTAAAAGCCAAGCGGTCTAAGAATACGAGACACTAAGTAAAGAGTGGCTTTAATCGTATTCAATGAACAACTCGACTAAATTAAATAGTAAATTAGATAACAGAAGGGTGGCGAGTGGGGAAGGTGGTGGAAGAAAGACGGCGAATTTGCTGCTCAATATTCCTTTGGTTTGGGAGAGCAGATTGAGTGTTAGAAGCTCTTCAATTAGATAAGGAAGAAAGATATGATTTGCAAGGCAAAAAATACTAACTTCTTCAAATTTAAATTATAAAGTTTTTTTTTTTTTTTTTGTTTTGTGAAAATTCAACAGAAAATTGTTTTAAAAGAAAAAAAATTAAATACTAATCTATTTAACTCCAGTATAAACAATAATAATTAAATTAAAAGAGAAATTGAATCAATAAAGAGTTAATTCTGTTTTTTAAGGACCTTCAAAAATTTTTGATACATGAATACTCCTCTCATATTTTAAATCACTATATTTATTATATGCTTGTAAATCTGGTCTTCTATACCAAGGGCCGCGGGTTCAGACAACAGGCAGTCCGATGAATGTATTTAAGCCATTTGGATACCAATATATAAGATATAAGTATAAGAAAAGTGGATTAAACTATAGGCCTACTTCAAAAGAAAATATTATTCCCGACAAAAAGATTGAGACCCATTAGGTTTTCGAACACGGATCTCTCGCTCTAAGGGCAAACGTTCTTTAGAACACAATTCTAGTATTTGAGACGTTTGCAAAGTTTGCTTTCTTGTTGAATATTTTTTTTTCGGAAATGTGAGTTAATAAATTTTAATTATAAACTTATTAAATTTACACTGTCCGCCGTAGGCTCTAGTTGAAACATTATGTATTAATGAAATAAGGAAAATAATTCAAATTAATAAATTCTTTAAAACATATAACCTAGTGTTTTGAATTATATTTTTAATTTTCCTAATTATATGTTAGAATATTTTTAGGTTTTTGTGACTAAGAAATTTAATACACTCTAGCTAGATCTTAATATGATTTACCTATATTAACATTAAAATTTGTTTTGTAAAAAAATTAAGTCATTCTAAGGTCTCCCCCTTTATAGGAACATGTGTACTCTTAGAAAAGCCTTAACCAAATAGCAAATAGCAAATTACAGACAGTGTGACGGTTCTTAGCAAATAACAAAGGAAGAGGGAGTCTCATGAGCCTAAATGCAGGGTGAAGACCTAAAAGGAAGTGGTTTGAGTTGGTTGGTGGTGGGTAGAAGAACAAGGAAGAAGGAGATATATACAGTGGTGACATATCTAAGAGGATACTAGAGTTTATTTGACTTTAGTAGTTAGAATTTATTCTTAATTAAACAAGCAAAATACTACTTCAACCCCCCGGATGTCTCTTGACTTGCACCCAACCACCCCACACTCATCCACCCACACACACAAACGTTAAATAGTTAACTTGCTCCAATTATTCCAAGTCGTAAAAGTTTTACGGTTAATTCGAAACGACGTAGAAAGGGGTGTCGGTAGGGCGCACGTATGCTCATCACCGATGAAAACCAAACGTTGCTTTTATTTCAGCTCATAAAAAAAAGGATTAAATTAAACAATAGTTAAAATGACATTGTTCATTGAACAAAGATTTCTATATTTTCAATTTTATTTATTTAGTGTAAGGCAGAAAAGAAGGGTTTGTTCACGAGTTTCACTAGACATCTTAGATCCCTTAGTGACCTATGAGATCATTACACTCACAGTAATGCGAGCTTTCTGACTTGTTATATCTAATGGAACAGAGGAGTTACTCTAGTTTTTGTTTTTCTAAGATTGAAGTGGAAGTGGATCCAATCAATAAATGAGCCTCTATTTATAATAAAACACTCTTTATTCGGGCATCTTAAATAGAGACTAAATAGAGGCTCAATTATTGGCTGCATCCTCTATCACTCCAATCATATAATATCTACAGTCACGATCTGCTATTCAGTTTTTTTTTTCTTTATGTGTATGTACTGCGCCAATCTTTTTCAGATATTAAATTCCTTCACATACACAAACATATTGCTATATTATGTATGTAAATGAAATACTTTTCGAGAAATAAATTTATTTAATATTATTTTCAGCATCTAAATCCATTGATACCAATTCAATTTTACTTTCTCTTACCTATGTATATATGTAATATATATATAGAGAGAAAGTATTGGTTTCATGTCAAAAATTCGATGTCGAGATTTTGATGGATCTTCACGTTTTGAGGTCCCCTGAATCCAAAAAAGTGGTTTTCGCGACATGGTCTGTCTGTCTGTGTGTGTGTCTGTGTGTGTTCAATTTTAAGCATGAAGGAATTGAGCTATGAGGCTGAAATTTTATATTTAAGTTAAACACCCCCCGGGACCGACAAAATAAGCTTTTAATCAAAATCGGCCAAAGAGTACTAGTACTTTACTGATGTACTTTTTCAGTTTTTTTCGATTTTCTCAAAATTCGCTCTAACGATTTTGATTAAAATTCAAAAATCAATTATTTTTTAGATGCTCTTTCAAATGTATATTCTCGTTTTGCCCTCAAAATTGTTTGAAGCACACTTTACTCTTGTGCTTCATAGGAAAGATAGGAGAAATAAATGGTTGCCATGGTAACCGAATTTAAATCTTTTTCTTTTTATTAGATTAAAAATCATTTATTATTTAAACGCCCATTTTTTTTTTCGGAGAAAACATATCTCTCTCTCTCACAAAACTATCTTCTCTCTTTCTACGCGTTTTAAATTTTTCTACCTTATCTTCGCATTTGGCCAATGTTAATTTCCTATAGGGATTTGTATGTTAATTTCGATTCAAAAGGGGGTCCCCTTTGGAACTTTTTACGCATTCAAAATTTTTTTTTCCAATTCTTATGAAATTTTGTATTTATTTACGAATCTATATTGTGTATAAAATGTCCAAATATGAGATTAAAATTTTGAAAAATAACCATAGTTTATTTGAAGCAGTCAACATTTAAAATGCAAGTTTGAAACTAAGGTGCTATGGGAAACTAAATATATCTCGACACAAAAAATCTGGTGTGACCAGCACAGTGCGCAACTTTCTCTTACCGAAGGGTAAGAGAAAGTTGTGTGCTGTGCGCCAGTCACACCAGATTTTTTGTCTACTGGAATAGAACTCCTAACACCTACCACAAGAGCGAGTTCTTTACCACTGTACTAAGACTCAGTTAAAAAATTAACGTCATTGGTTCATTTTTATAATGAAAAATATACAATATAGAAAGAAAATTGTTTGAATTTCCTAATAAAATGAAGGTTAGGAAAAGTTATTTTTCCTTACTGATTGTTAAAAAGTTTTTTACTAAACTCAGTGGTTTTCGAGAGTTAGCAAACACTTTTCAAGTTTCAGGTTAAATTGTTAATTTTTTATGGCATCATCGTTGACCTGACAAAGGCTAGGAGATTATGAAAAAGCCTTGTTAAATAAACCACTTAAAAAAAGGGGGACTGAGAGGATTTTGGAGCCTCAACTTTGATATTGATCTTAGCTCTCTAATATTATTGCCTATACACTTTTTACAATTATTTATTCCTTTGACCTGGATTTTCTTTTGTTCTATTTTTTATTAAAAAAAAAAAAACAATTATAATAAGCTGGTTTGTTGTTAGCTGCTCTTAATTTGGTTTATCGATTCGAAATATAAATAAATCAAAGATTAATAATTTGAGATATTTTTAGATCTTTTCAATTATTTAATAAATAAAAAAATACTCCCAAATTATTCTGACCTAAGAAGCAATTCATGTAAAATCGATTATAATGCCTATTCAATTTTTATTTTTTCAAGGTCTTGTTCGACATCTGAGGCCATTTATACTCTCACTTGTCAGATCTTATTTATTCTATTTAAAACTGAACTCTAGTTAATTGAAATTCATCTTTATTCGATATCATGTTCAATCACCTATCTCATTATTATAAATGATAAATTGGTGCATAGGAGGGTAGGTGGGAAACGTTACTGTCATAGGGTGTTATTTGAGAACTGTAACTTATTTCGAATTAAGACTTAAGATTTATTTCGTAAACATATATATTACACAAATTATTATTATACTCATATGACCTATAATTTCTTAACAACTCAGCAAAGAATCAGTGTTTTGAATTAATCCCTCCTAATTAGGGGTTGTTTTCTTCTTAAACTTTCTATATTGCTCTTGAATGTAAATTGAAATAATTTTCAACAAACTTTTTGAAAGTGAATAGCTGGTCGATTTGTAACCAGTGTAGGTAATGAACAAAAAAATAAGAGAACATTAACAAATTTTGAATAAATCAATTTTACTTTCTAAACAATCTAATTTAAACACATGCCCTTATGTGTGTCTGTAGAAATAAGGGTGGAAAATTTTAAAAGGTTTAAAAAACAAAACCCAAAAGAAATAAATTTTGATGACACTCGATCCAAATAATATCAAAATATCTGCCTTAATATTTGAGTTAAAATATAGCCTATTATAAAAAAAGTTCCATTTAGCAACTATTTAATCCTAAGTTAATCATGGGAATTAAATTATTCGCCCGGGAGCCGTGGCTCAGTGAGAAGACATTAGCTTCTCGCACCGGAGTCCCGGGTTCGCTTCCCGTCCCAAGCGAGAAAAATTTATTTCATTTGATTTGACTACAAATCATTTGAAATAGATAGGGATGGGGTCTAAATGGCCTTAGATGCCGAAAAAGACCTTAAAAAAAAAAAAAAAAAATTAAATTATTGCTTGATCAATAACTAAATTGAAATAAGATTTTTATTTATAGAAGAATATTTTATTTTTTTAGTGCAAAAAACTTTCCAAACACGGTATCGGGATTGTTTACATAATGATATTAGGCCCGACGTGAATCTTAAGGCGTCACGTCTAAGTTTTTTCAGTTGACCGAACTCCATAGGACACACGCTCGTTGTGCATTGATTCCTCCTCCCCAGTCAAATCATATATGTATCCTACCCAGCAAACAGCCTCGTCAATGTCGATGCTTCGATAATAGAGTAAGAAAGATGGAATTTTGCTAGAATACAAATTGATCTGAGGAAAGCTGCTGCTGTTTGTGGGTAGGGGTGGGAATTTCGATGAGAGTATGGGTGGAAGAAAAAAATCGTCGGCACCCTTTTCAATACATTTAGAGCGAGAAGAAGAGAGCCGTTACCTATATATATATATATATATATAGAGTATAGTATATAGAAAGGGATGGTTTGGGACAGTATGTGTCAGCCGAAAGCTTTTCTATGTCCCATGGCTAAGCTCTGGGTCCAGACGCAAGCTGGCGTAAGCTCGCGTTATTTAAAACGCCATTTGTCTCTTACAAAAGGGGCGAAACGCGAATGTCGCGAACGCGTGAGAGCAATCCCCGATCCCATCCCTATACTCTACCATTAATAAAACCAAAACTTTGTTTTTGGCTGAATATTCATTTCCCTTGTTTGTGTCGTTCGAGCGAGGAAACTGCCAGCGGAATAGAGGAAGAGCCAATATAACGATGGTTGTGAAACCAATAGGCAGTAGATAAGGACGCACTGCGACATGGCCGTCAGCAAAAAAACCTTCCACCTCCCCCCCCATCCCACATCCGAAAGTTCGTATGAGGAAAAAAAATGGGGGATAGGGAAATGATTCAAAAATACGACATACTTTCTCATTACATCACAAACACTCCCGCACACACTTTTAAGAGAAAAGGAAAGGGAAGGGGTCAACCGGTCCAGCGCCCACGCGTTGATTTATTAGCTTTTCGAATAATTAACTTTATAACTTTGTGTAAAAAAAAATCTCCTAAACGGAATTAAGTGTATAAGATTTGTTATATCAAGGAGCGATTCATAATTTAGAATGGAAGGGGATTTCATTTTAAAATAAAAAAAAAAAATAATAATGTACTCTATATTTTTGACTTTCGGTTAATGACAAAATTTTCTAAAGAGCAATCATATATCAAATTGAGATTTGTCATGTTGCTTCTATAATGACGATTAGGGATGAAACGATACCACTGAGGTATGGATACTTTTACTTGATCGATTACTATCGATTGAAAACTCTCGATACTTAATCGTATCAGTCAATTTTTTCATAACATTAAATATAGACCCTAAGTAAAAACAGCCGTAAGTACTGGTATTATGTTTATTATTTTATAGTAGCATATCGAATAGAACAAAGAAAAAACAATTACGACTAAGAAAGAAAATTCAGTTTTTGAGGTACTAAAATAATAATGTATTTATTGTACTAGTATCGTTTCATCCCTAATGGCGATATTCGTACGTTTATTTGGAAGAAGACTAAAAGAACAGATGTCCTCTAGCTTGGTGTAGTTGGTAGCGTGCCTACCTTCTAAACCGAACGTCGCGGGTTCGGACCCCAAGCAGTCAGATGATTTTATTTAAGCCATTTGGATGCCAAATGGCTTAAATAGAAATGCTTGGATCCCAACAAATATTATAAATGGACCCTGTTACGCATTAGTATGTCAAGCGCCAAATACCGCAATTTGAGAAAATTAACATTAAAGTTTTTCTGATTTACATTGTTTTGATTAGATTTTATATCATTTTTTTTTTTGTCAATTGTGCAAATAATATTAAATATAAATTTTTTTAGGACCTATTTCATAAAAAATACTATTAATTATAGCATTTGAAACAATATTCCGTGCTTAACTCAATTTTTAATTTTTTTTGGCGCTTGACACACTAATGCGTACCAGGGTCCAAATAATAACGGCTATCGTGAAAGTTTTATATGGCGTAAGTTGCCGAAAAGACTGTGTGAATGTGTGTGTGAGTGTGAGTGTGAATGAGAAAAAAGTGTGTTTTTTCTGTAAAAAAAAAGAACAGAGAAGAAAGATCATGAGCAATTTAATTACAAATTAAGTAGTTTATCTTTTAAATTTAATTCAATCAAAATATAATTTAAACTTTATACGTTTTGAATTTTGATTTAACCTTTATAAAATAAGTTATATCAAAAATCAAAGTAGAACTAGATAAATATTGAAACTACATCTTGAGAGGATTTGTGTTATTATGTTCCAAGAGTTGACTAAGTTTCGTTAAAGGATTGGTAGCCAGCCACAAAGCCCAGGCACAATCTTGAGCCTCCCACTAAGTTATATTAAATTAGTTTCTCCAGTGGACTTTACAACATAAACGGAGGTGCGGTTTTGCAAAACAGAACCCTTCCTGCTTGGTCTCCTTTCTAGGAGTTGGAAAATGGGAAATTTCATATACTTATTAATTAGAAACAAACATTAAAGAAAAAGAAAAAGAAATAAAAAATATTTTTTCCATCTGGTTTCGCTTCCCGACCTAATCGATAGAAATTTATTCAAATTATATTGAATACCTTAAATAAGGACAGGGTCTTAACTTAATTCCTTCAGATAACGAAAAAGACCTTAAAAAAATTAACAATTACTGTATCTATTTTCAAAATCCAATCTAAATTGCCCCATCTCATACATTTCGAAAAAAAGAGAGAGAAATGCATTAAAAAGGTTTTTAAAAAAAGATAAATTTTTAAAGGGTTTTATATAGTATCATTGGTAAAATCCCATACATAATCAGTTTTTTTTTATTTTTTGCCAACCTCTCTACTCGGGAAGTTTTATGCAGTGAATTTTATTAATAAATAAATGGTCGAAAAAGAGCGAAAGAGATAAAATATATCCATAAATAATAATTATGTCAAATAATAAACCAAAACTGATATTTCATATTTAATATTAAAATCCAGATCAAAAGAATAATTAAATTGGATGTTGGAATCTTAATTTTAGTCGCGCTGATGGTCTTGGTCTGAGGTTATGAAAATGTTCATATTAAGTAAAGCCACTAGTCACAAATAACAATAGGATGTAAAGAATGCTAGAAATCTGTGAAAAGCACATCAATGCCCCGAAAAGGCTGGAGATCCTGGGTTCGACTCGCGGAGGCCATGGGGGGTTTGGCCCGCCTACATATTCACACATTTGTTAAAGAAAAATCTTTATTGTAAAGCATGTTACATAACATGCTTCAGGGTCATTCAATTGAGAAAATAAATAAAACTTCTAGTCTGGAGTCGAACCAGGACCTTTTCAAACAAGGCTCTCTACCTAGTTGATATTACCGATATTTATTTTTTTGGGATAGGTGGCCATTTAGTCCCTGTCTCTATTTATTTCATTTGGTTGGTAGTCAATCCAATTGATATAAATTTTTGTCACATGAGACGGACGCGAACTCTGACCCCTAGAACAATAGGTAACAAGGGCTCAAGGCTTTATCAACTTGAAAGAATAATAGTGTCTTAACTATTTGGTGTTGGCAATCGCTAGAATAAAATTTTTTTCCTCTACTGTAGGCCTACGTGTATATTTTACTTTAATAAAAAAAAAAGAACAAAACATTTTCTCTTATAATTTACACATTTTTTTCCCCTTTTTTGATTAATGATAACGATATTTTAGGGGAGGACATCTGCATTATCTTTTCTTGAAAATTCTATAGAAAACATTTAGGTAAAAGATAATTTTTTTTTGTTTTAAGTTATAATGAAAAGAGTTCATTATTATATAATTTGTAAAATCTAGAGATACTTTCAAAAAGAACGTTGGTGATAATATAAAAGTTAATGTTGTGAATCTTATAAAATGTGTTTAAAAGTTTCCATTTTGAGGATGCATGAGGCATATATGTAGAGTGAATTAAAAGAACAAAAAAAAAAAAGAGGAAACAAAGAAATATATATGAAAGAGGGGAAGAGGGAAAGGATTAAAATTAAAAATGAAAAATGCATAGAATGAAAACATCTCTGTGATAATCAATTACAGGCTTAAAAAGATACATGGAAATTTGTAAAGTAGACTTCGTAGGTAATACCTTTATCAGTGTCTCGCAAGCAATCACCCAATGATAAAAATTATTCAATATCTTCAATAAAAGAAGAAGAAGAAGAAATAAATGTGTTGATGAAAAGAGCTAATTTCGTTCCGAGAGGCTTATCCATCTCATTTTCGCTCCGAACGAATGAATGAATTTAAGATATTAGTTATTATATAAGAAAAGAAGTTTATTAAAAGGATAAAATAGAATTTAGATAGTACGGTTCCTTGAATGAGTATTTAATTTTCTTAAAATGAATAATCGTGATGTGCAAAAAGAAGAGAGAAAAGTTTATAGGAATGGAGAGAAAGGGAAAGAGAGTGGGGGAAGCTGGGAAGTTGGAGCTATAATTTGAACACACACACACACAAATATATATATATATACGTTTGTCACGATTCCGTAGGGCACAATTAAAGCAATTTGTCTTGTAGTCATTGTTTAATCTCGCACTGTTTGTTAGCATGAAGCATCCGGATTGGCTTTTCTCTTTTTAAATAAAAGCGCCAAGCCTGAAGTTAGAGCAGATAAATGCGAATGCGTGAGCGCAATCATCTGCAATGGTAATTTGCTCTGAGAGGCCTGATCGAAGGGAACAAGGGTGAATTCTTTCTCACCCCCTTCCCGAAACTCTCCAAAAAAACAGTCGAGGGGATTGAAATTCTTTATATTACACGCCGATTAGAATAGAAACGTCACCCCAACCTCTTTCTATATCCTGAGCAGCACATTTTCTTTTCAACTCCCAACGACTCTATATTACTTCTAAATTAAATGTTATTATTGGGAATGAAAATAGCTTTTCGCAAAAATCTTTAAATTAAAGGGGTGGCGAGAATTTTCAATTGATCAAAAGAAGGGTTGATAAATTTAATACTAACGATTTTTATATGAGAGGTGAGAGTTAAAAAAAAAAAAAACCATAGTTTGATCTTTCTATTTCTTAATATTTTATTTTTTTACAAAATATTTGCACGTGTGATATACATATAAGCCTATAAGATTAGATTTGATAGAAAAGCCTGAATTCATTAAACCAATTGAAATTATTCTTTTTTTTCTGGGTAAATGTCGATATGGAAATTTAAAAAATAAAACAATTCTCAACGTTATTGTTATAATTAGCTCATTTGTAGGAACCGACCGAAGTTTCGGTTCGTTTGCGGCCAGTTTCGACCAAAAATCCTGGTTTCGGTTTCGGCAAAAAAAAAAAAAAAAACAGTCAAAACTGGCCCTAACCTGAGTTTGAAAATATGGAATGAGACTCATATACTAAAAAAAAAATCCAATGATTTTCGCAACAGGGAAAATGAAACTAAAATTGAAGCCGAAATTCGGTTTTGGTTTCGGTCGGACCCTACTCATTTGCATCTGAAATACGTTAAAAATTGTATTTTTCTAAGAGTACCTTCTTAGTTGAGAAAGTGGTGTAATGTCAGGCCTATTCTTATCACACCAAATTATTAGATTTATTTTAATGAAATTAATCAGTAGATTAATCAACTTTATTTATAAATAATATTATAATAGAGCCTACGTACAAGATTTTAATAAATTGTTCAATTTTCTTTTGATTTATGTATAGATATTAATTTCACTAAACCAGAAAAGTTGTTGAGGACATGATAAATAATGGCAACTCTTAAAATCCCTATATCGTATTGAATATAATACACTCGAGAGGTAGAAAAAAGAAAGGAATATAGCGCGATCTCATTTCAGAAAGGAGAGTCAAGAAGTGGGAAGGCATTCGAGATGGTGTCGATTGCATTTTGATCGTTTCGTTCTGTTCTCAAGTGATTTTTAAACAGCGCTTGAGACGCGTACGAAGTGGTGGGAGGGACCTAAAAAAAGGTCCAGGAATTGTGCACTGACTGAGTCTTTGGCATTTCAAGTCTGAACTTAAGAGATGTGGGCCTGGTTGGTCCCATCCCCTTGAAATTGAGCGTGTTCGTAATCCTCTCAGAGACGATGACGACAACGTCCTTCACAAACAACCCGACAGTCTTGAAGACCAGAGCTCACATGAAAAAAGAGCGCTTATAAAATGGAAATAACGCTCGAATTATTATTTGGGGGAGAAAAGAGAATTCCATTTTAAAGGTAGAAATACATATTGTGTCATAAATACACATCAGTCTCCATTCTTCAAAGTAAGAGATTTAAAAATAAAATGTTCCATTGAAATCTTTTTTTCACGTGTATAAAAATGAAAAAAAAAAAAAAAAAAAAAAAATATTAAAAAGTGAACGGAATCTTTTCTCAAGAGAAATTGAATGTTGAATAAAAGAATTTTTTTTTTATGTTTTGACAAGAATCCTATACTCATTATTTAGATTCTTAAATATTTTCTGGGATTAATTTTCTAAAGAGTAAAAAGTTTTATACACATAATTTCGGCAAGTAACAGATGTTCTCTTTGTAGATGGTAATTTTTTTTTTTTTTTTAAATAAATTTTCATGTCAAAAGAAAAGAAGGTCGTTCAGTTAAAAATTAATTTGTGTATTATTATATAATGTAAAAAAATTATTACTGAGAGTTATTTCATAAAAAAAAAGTTGGAAAACTCTTTAAAAAAATGTCCCTTTGTTTTTCCAAGGGTAGAAGAGTTGACTAAGAATACCAAAATAATTCATTTTTATGTAAAAATTTGGAGCGTTTTTATCTAAGGAAATATTGAATTGAAACCCCTTTTAGCTATCATATTAATTGCATTTTATTATAATATTGTTAAATAAAATGTCACTATTTATTTTATTTCAATAAAAAATCATTGTTTTAACTATTTTATGAACGGAGTAATTTCTCTGAAATTATTTAGGTCGTTAGGGCATTAGGTTTTTGTTCCTGGTTGTTTAGCTTTGAAACAAGCACGCAAAAGACACGATCAGATAAAAGCAACAAAAAATTTAATAAAATAAATATAATAATTAGCTTATAAATAAAATTCCTGAAGAAATAAGAGTTTACTTTATGTATAAAGTTTATTAAATCAAACAGCCGAAAATTATATGTAGGCTACCGCCGAGAATCGAAACACGGATCTGTTAATTTGTACTTTTTTTTTTATTATCGTTTCAAAAATTAATATTTAACAGGTTATTGTATGTTTTTCCTGCTCAGGGGCCCACATCTTGTGGGTTCGTGGATGGCGACCACGAGCTTCCCGAGCTGAGACTGTTCTTTACATGTCTGTCCCTTCCTTCTATATTTTCAACAGGCGTCAGACCGTGTGACGGGCCGGCCTGTTCTATTTCTTCCGGTCGCAAAAAAACCATTCCGCCGACCCCGCACTCAAAGAATAAGGCTAGGATAGAAGAAGAGGTTATTACCAAAAATCCTATAATCTCCGATAATTGAACACGAGATCTCCAGCCTATCTCAGTAAGGAGAAAGACAATTCTAGCCATTCATATTATCACATTAAAATATATATGAAGTAATAAAACAGTAATGGCCTCTGCAGCCAAAAAGGGAGAAAAAAAGAATTAAAAATAAAATAAAATTCAAAAAAAAATTTCTTCAATTTACAAAAAAGAAATGCAAATAAATATTTTGCAAGATAAGTGCGTGAACCTCAAAGTCCACCAGCTCCACTTTAAAAGAGACAATTTAAAATGAAATTTTTATACAGTTTAGTACATGGAACTTTATATTCAAAATGAATATAGGTCCTCAACAATAAAAACATTTTAGGAGGCGCTTCATGATAAAAAAAAAAAAAAATAAGAACCGCTGCTCTAGAATTTCAAAAATGCCAAATCAGATTAAAATAAGCATTAAAAAAAAAAATAAAATGCTTATTTAGTAAAAAAAAAGCTCTGGAGTTTTTTAATTAAATCTACGAGGATTAACGAGAAATATGAAACAAATTAAAATTACTGATGTGAAATGTGATTAATTTAATTAATTTCGCTTCTGATTTGTTTGCAATTACGTTGTAATATAATATTGTATATATTGTTATCATAAATTGTATGAATTTTCCTACATACTCCTTAAATTATATAAAAGGAATTTTGACTGTCACTACAGCATATTATAATTATATGGTTTGACTAAAATTAAATGCAATAAACCAGATATATTTAACAAAGTAACAATCTGATAGTTTAATTACAAAATTAAACTAAAGATTTAATATCGTACAGATATTAATTAAACATTATGAAGGGATATTAAATGCTGGACTTGAATAATTTATCCCAAGTCTAGAGCTATTCGATTGAAAAAAGTAATTAATATAATAAGTTCATTCAGGATTAAAGTTGGAACTTAAAAAGCAAGAAATTAAGGCATGCGCAGTTCTGTCTCTCTTAAATCGATCTAAAAGCTGTTTTCGTAGCGAGAAAAAATTAATTTGAAGATTTAATTTATGATTAATGAGCAGAAAAGAACCCTCCCCTTCCAACCCACTCTTCACTTCAAAAAGTGGAATAGGGAATATAGCAAAGCATCAACTGGAAGAATAAATTAGAAAAAAATTTTTATTAATAATAAGACGTTTTTGATATTAATGAAAAAAAGAGATTAAGAATAATTTTAAAAAATCTGATGTGACTGATCGCACAGCGCCCCACAATGTTTTGTGTCGAGATATAATTAGTTACGCCAATATATTAAAATTCAATTTATAAACATGAAAAAATATTTACATAAAGCAAGGTCTTTTTTTTTTTTTTTTTTTTTTTTTAAGCATTCACAATTTTTTCTCGTTCACACTCACATTCACACAGTCTTTTCGGCAACTCAGGCCATTTAAGACTTTAGACAATAACCGTTATGAATATATATTATTTAGGGTCCAGGCATTCTTATTTAAGCCATTTGGTATCCAAATGGCTTAAATAAAATCATTGGACTGCCTGGGGTTCGAACCCGCGACGTTTGGTATACGAAGCAAGGTCTTTAAATACACAGGTTGGCCAGAAACTAGTAAACAAACAATTTTCAGGTCACAGTTTTTGATTGGTCCACGTCATGAAGCTCCTCTTTGCTTATATTTTTCTATTTGGCAGCTTTGTTGACTGTTTATAACCTAGATCCCATTCATTTTGTTTTATTTGCAAATTGTATAGTTTCGGACTAAACAAATTTAGACCCTGGTATTTATACTGCATTATTAATAATATGCTGTGTATAAATTTTTATAAATTGTTTGTTTCGAACGATGTTTTACAAAGGGAGGAGCTCCATGACGTCACTCTCTTGAAATGGAAAAAATGTAAACAAACCGAGTTTGATCCCCCCTGACATAAAGATTTATATTTTGTTGCCATGGCAACCATTTCTTCTATTTTCCTATGAAGTTCAAAGATAAAGTGTGCTTCAAAAGATTAAATAGGTAAGAGAAAGTAATTATGAAAAAATCCAAATAATTAATATTTTTACTAGACCAAATATTTTTCGGCTGTTTGATTTAGTGAATATTAATTATTTAAAATTACATTTGAAATGGATGGTACTGGATTTAAAATATAAGCCATTTTATAATGTATTAATATATTAAATATATATCTATATATTTCGAAAATTGTGTAAAAAATTTGTTGTTAAGTAATACAAGAGAATTGAAATACTAACTTAAATCTCCTCTAGTGGGAAATTTCCTTTCTAACCTTAACAGCCTGGCTCTGAGATACAGAAATATACATGTAGGCCTATAAGAATTCATTCAAAATATTAACTAACTGTTATATACGATGACTTTAAACAACTTATAATTAATTCTTTTTTTTTTTTTTTTAAACATTCACACTTTTTTCTCATTCACACTCACACTCACACACACATTCACACAGTCCTTTCGGCAACTCAGGCCATTTAAGACTTTTTGACGATAACCGTTATGAATATATATTATTATTTGGGGTCCAGGCATTTTTATTTAAGCCATTTGGTATCCAAATGCCTTAAATAAAATTATCGGACTACTTATAATTAATTATAAGCCTACATATTTATTAGCATCTATATTTAATTGAAAAAATGTCTATGTCTCTCCAGTAGCGTAACGTTTTTTAGCTGCCCCCCCCCCCCCCCGCGAACCTTTATTTCGGGCCCCATTATTAGACCATAAAAAAAAAATATTTTTAAAATACAATATATCCCTGAACCCTGAGGGCCCCGGGCCCTCTCAAAGAGAAATTTTCATTATTTTTTTTTTATCTAAATTTTTCCGTTTTTATCGGAGCTACAGATTCTTAGCCCGGCCCGGCCCGTGGGCCCCCCAAGGTCCGCCCCCCCCCCCGCATCGCGGGGTCTGCGGGGGCGTACGTTACGCCACTGTGTCTCTCATAGATCTATACAACATTAATTATTTAAGAATTGATATTGTTAATCAATAAATTATTTATTTATTATGAGAAAGTCTTCCGACCTAATTTAAAAAAAAAAAAAATATGAGAAAATGCTTCTTCTTATCTACATTTAATTTTTTTTTAATTAGTTAAAAGTTAGTTTATTTATTTAGCTACTTTTTCTTTTTCATATAGTTTTATAATTAGTGAAGTTGGCAAAAGATTATAAATTAAATAAATGAAAATATGAAATCGCAAGGAGATTTTCAAACATGGTTTAAACTCTTGGCCCAAGCCACTCAGTGCAAAGTTAAATCAAAACTCGTTTGTTTGCAGTGGTTATTGCGTATTATATAAATAACGGGTAGGGAAAAGTCAGTTGACTCAATTATTTTTGTCTCTACTATTAAATATTCCCTTTCTCTCTCTCTCTCTAGGGCTGGCTAGATTATGGAAATAGCGTACAGATTATCTATTGTCCAGCTGCAATGGTGTGCTGAGGTAGGGGGAGGTGGTTTGCAGAAAGAGACGGATAATAATGGGGGGTTAGACAACCCCACTAACCGCAGACCTCGAGCCAATTACCTTGTCTAATGAACCGCTCCACCCCAGCCCTAGCCACCTACAACCACCCACAATGGTCCCATTATTCTCTATTTGTTTACTGAACTTGCGATTGCTCTACAAGACAAATTTTTCTCTCTCTCACTCATGGAAAATATCGATAAAGCGGTTACATAGTGAATCAAAAATAATTACCTAATTTTAGGGTTATTGATTTTTGTGGAACGATATAAACACCCTTTATTTGAGTCATGAGTTAATTTGTGGTTTGTAGTTTTTGAATGTAATTGTATTATGAAAATGGAAAATAATAATAATTCATATATGTCTCTAAATAAAAATAAAATATTATTTTGAATGTGTTTGCTATATAAATTTAAAATAACAACCAAATCTAAAGCAGAGTTTATTTTTTAAAATTAATTAAATGAATTTAGATAAATAAAAATAGGCAACCCGATCAATATGCAAATACGAGAAGTTTTGGGAGCTGGGGTCATTTTTACTTTCTCTTACCTCTATATATGTTAATATATATCAGGGGCGTATATAAGGGGGGGGGGGGCGAGGCCCCCCCCGAAATTTCCCAAACACATACATATATAGGGATATACAAACATCAGCGCAACAAATTTTTCCGCAGGATGGAAAACTTTGGTTCGGCAAAAGAAAAAATGATCCGCAAAAAATTTCGTGTGAAAAACAATTTAGTTTCTTAAAAAAAAAAAATTCCGCAGAAAAATTTTTGAGTTCGGGCCCCCCCCCCCCCGAAAAAAATTTCTATATACGCCCCTGATATTTATAGAGAGAAAGTATTTGATTCATGTCAAAAATTCGATGTCGAGATTTTGATGGATATACACGTTTTGAGGTTCCCTGAATAAAAAAAAGTGGTTTTCCTGACATGGTCTGTCTGTGTGTGTATCTGTGTGTCTGTGAACAAAATATCTCACGATTGAAAAGAGGTAGGAGGTTTTATATTTAAGTTAGGCACCCCCCTGGGACGTGACACTAAGCTTTTGAACAAAATTAGCCAAAGTACTAGTACTTTACTGATTTTTCAGTTTTTTTCGATTTTCTCAAAATTTGATCCAACGATTTTTTTTTTTTAATTAAAAAATCAATTAGTTTTTAGATTCTCTTTAAAATGTATATTCTCATTTTGCCATTGAAATCTTCTGAAGACCACTTTCCCTTTACTCTTGTACTTCATAGAAAAGATAGGAGAAATGGTTGCCATGGTAAAAAAATAATATTTTCCCATACTTATAAATTTTACATCTTGAAATTCGAATGTACCGTACTGGCGGAAACTAAATATATGTCGACACAAAAAATCTGATGTGACAAGCACAGAACACAACTTTTGATAACCGAGGGTAAGAATAGAAAGTTGTGTGCAGTGAGACCAGTCACACCAGATTTTTATTAAATGTCGAGATTCTAAAAAAAAAAAAACTTAATACATACATACGCTAAATAATTAAAATCTCGAAAGGGAATTAAAAGTAAACTTTAAAGTAACTTTAAGAGTAAATAAAAGTTTCTCCTTTTATATTTTTAGTAAATATTATAAAAATGTTAAGCCAACGGCCTATATTAAAATGTCATGTCCTGGTAATTGAAAAACTAATATATTCACGAATGATTATTCCAATAATTGATAAAGCTTCAAATTGGACCACTTATGAATTATGCAATGAAAATTATAGAGAAACGAGTGAAGCCCATACTGTATGTTCTTGAACAACACCGGTCCAGGAATCAATTAATGAATATCAATAATCCGAATTTCAATTAACGTGATAATAAATTAATATGAGTTTTTTTTATGGATTTTTCTTCCCCTCAGTTTATTTTAACGAGAATAATCCCTACGCATTGAGTCAAGTGGGTAGGAAGTTTTGGGGTCCAGACTACTCTCAAAATCTTTCTCAAAGTCTATACAATTTAATCCCTTCTATACTATGCTTAGTGCTTTATATTATATTTACAAAGTTGTTTAATAGTATGTAATTTTAGAAGTTTAACTAGGATTATTTTTATTTGCTTTTTTAAAACGATATCGTTTTTTCTCTCATATGAGAGATTTCGACATCATGAAATTGAGCAGAGGGAAAAACTTCAAATGTCAATTCAATATCAAAATAAGATTCAAGGGAGGTCTTTAATCAATTAATAGGGGGAAGTAGCCGATTATCGGATAGGCGTCCAATATTGGATACCAAGGTTCTGGCTTTCCTGCATGCTGCAACAAAACGAAAAAAATTGTAACTACTACCTCTCAGTTTCTCCATCCTAAAGCGACATTAAGCGGACCTATCTGTTGTCAGTGCGAGTTGTGAAAGATATTTGTTTGGTTTTTGAATTTATGAATATTTTGCACTTCACAGCGGTTCTAAAACTACTAATCTTTTCAATCTTCTAGAGTGAAAATTACACTGGAGAAGATGTTAATTTTAATGTACACACTACTACACTTATTTGTTTTAGCTAGCTGTTATGGTTTCAAGATTAGGTACCGTCAAATGTGAAAACGTGTTGGCTCCTAATATCGGATAGTTTCGGGTCCCTAATATTAGATATCCACAGACAACGAGGATAGCGCAGACAAGGGGTGTATTTATTGTCTTCAACCATACAAGCAAGATAAACATGGCACACAGTGGATAAGATGTGTAAAAGGATGGAAAACTTTTAACTCCAAAATTCTCACAGCACAGTATATGTTTCATTTTGATCTTGTTACTCTAATTTTATACCTCTTAATAAACTTTTTATTTTCAACTGCTCAAGTTAAATGTTGTTTTCAAGGCGTATTTCCCTATTCGATATTGGGGTACTCCATTATCCGATATTAAGAGCCCATTTTTCAAAAGTATAAAAATGCAAATTTTTATTTAAAAATAAAACAAAATTAACGAGATTGAAATATTGCTTCTAGATTGTTTAGTCTAGTATATAACTAAGTGTATTGTGTTTAGAAATCAATATGTAGCCAAAAATCATGTTGTAAGTAGTTTTTTTGTAATAAAAACAAAAGGCATCCGATAATTGGTATACATTCCCCTATAAATATATACAGACCTCTAACTTTCTATTTTATAAATAACTTATTAATTAATATAGGTTTTCCATAAAATCATATTTTTGTACTGGAGTTATGCAATGCAATAATTCCACATATAGAAGCTATAATAATATTCAGGCAAAATAAATTCGGTAAAATTTATAATTAATAATTAGTTTTCGATATCTATTCATTTGAATAAGATAAAAAAAAAAAACTTGCAAATCTTTAGTTAATAAAATATTTTAAAAATGGCTTCTATTATCCAAATTCATGGCGAACAACTTTTTTTATAATGAGTGAACAATAACTTTAAATATTTCATAAGAGCTTTCATTTTCCTTTAAATTTTTCGCTTTTCTCTTAAAGCTTTTACGTTTAGGCCTGGCATAAATTTTTTTCTTATTCAATTCTCTCTGCATCTAGCAAAAAAGACTACCACAAATGTTTGAGAAACGCTGATATATTAAATAACGTCGAGGGCGAAATAGATAAAAGATTTTTTTTCTAATGAATTTGTGAATTTGGACGTATATAGTGAACTTAGAAACAAAGTCCTAGTTGATTTCTAGCACAAAGTTGAAATGTTAATCTAATTAACTAGCTGGGACCGGAACGGCCAGGGAGAAATTCACAGAAGCGGGAATAATTTTGGTGCCACCATAACTCATCTCTTGCGGTCGATAGGTGTCAGAGCTCTGGACCCACTTCCTGCCAGCCAATTCTTCTCTCTACTATATATTATATTATTTTATCTTTTTTTATGACACGATTTTGATTTCGTTTTTTCACATCCCTTTTGAACAAACAACAAAATTTATGAAATATCATATATATTTGTGATATAAAAGGATATAAAATTCAAAGCAAAATATAAAGTTATTATTCAAAAACTAGGACACATAGATACAGTATATCTAAATTAAAAAGTTATAATAATTAGAGAGTTAGACAATTAAATATAAAACAAAGAAATTAAAGTTTTTTTTTTTTTTAAACTAATAAATCTTTTTTAAGGAAATTTATATAATGAAGAATAAAGATTAATAAATTATGATATGAATAGGAAATGAAGGTGGGGTGATTTAAAGGAAGAAAGGGAAGATTTTGACCCAGTTCTAAAGATTATCAAGGGTAAAAGATAAGCTCCAATTCGAAACAATAATTTTAAGAAGATCTCTATGCAGACTTCAAATTGCCTGCTGAAAATTATAGTGGCAAAAGTCCGAAATTCAGCAATTCGAGAAAAGGTGAGTAAACCTTCAAGCCATTCGCTGCATAAACATATACATTTAAATATCCGGGCAACAAATGAATAGGCCAGAATCAATAGCAAAGAATGGGGATATTTCCCAAGGACGGAGAACTCTTCGTCTCAATTAGAGATGAGAGAAAACATCTCACAGAATCTTTTTCTTAAGGTTGTTCGGACATTAAGGCATTTATAAGATTAAAAGCTAATTTTTTAAAAATGTTATTAATCACTATCACATACGTATAAAATAATTTTTTGAAGCAGATCTGACGAAGGGTTATCGAGTATTTAATTATTAAAAAATTGAAATTTAACATGTAGCCTATAGGGAATGTCGACGAAACGTACACATTTCGAAAATGTAGCCACTCTTGATAAAGATAAAAAAACAAAAAACTTCTATTTTTATCAATTACCTTATATAGAATACGTTAAAAATTTAATCAAGATTTTCTGATTTTCTGACGAAGGCTTTTAAAAATATTCTAACAAGACAAAAAATTTACAAAAATATTAGTCCATCATATTTAAAAATAAGAAAGTCACGTGACTCAGACTAGTCGGCAACGTCGCATAAAATAAATCGCGTTTCACGTTTTCAGTTACATTTTTTTTCCAATTTACGGTATTTTTTGTCGCAAATCGCTCATTGTGTCTAAACTGATTTGCATTACTCATTGTAATATTATAGGCCAGTGGCGTCATCTGGGGGCTTTTGCCCCCCCCCCCAAGGGCTCTGATTTTTACTTTCTCTTACCTCTATATATAATCTACATAGAATCATTAAAATTTGTATTTTTGGACTATAGAGATTAGGTTCTTTTGAAGTTGTTATTTAATTACTATTCGTCACCAATTATATCATCCCGAAATAAAATTAAATGTTTCATTCATCATAATTATGTTGGCAGTGAATAATACATTTCTTGTTTACTTATGGATATTTTGAGACAATTTCTCAATAATAATTGAAAATTGATAAATCAGTGTGAATCTGTTAGAGAGTATCGAGCGACTGACAATTACAGCGACTGCTTATTGGATATGCTCAGCAATTTCGGCCAACAGACGAACATTATAAATCAGTGATGCGAGAGCCGTCAATTCTAGCGTAATCGAATGTTCAGTAAAGAATTAGAGAAGCTACCGACCCAATCAGTCATAACCCAAACCCTCAATCCCTCCCGATTCTCATTCGATACACCAGGAATTAGAGCTGAAATTCTGGACAAACAACACGATCAATAAACAAAGTGGAGAAATGAGATGACCGAAAAAAAATCATTTCCATATGAATTATTTGAAAATTCTCTTTCTTATCTACGGTGTTGTTTTTTAAATGCACGTAAATATTAATAAGTAATACTTATTTTGTAGCAACAAAAAACTATAAAATAGAACATTTTTAATATAGCAGGCTAATATTTATTAATTAATAATTAAATAAAAAATTAAATAGAATATAAATGGAGTAGTTGATAGGGCCCAATCCTTGAAGATCACAATTAGAAATTTATTGTTAACAAGATTGATGGTGTAGCTAGAATATCTTTGAATTAATTAAATTTCTAAATTAATTTTTTTACAAAAAACTTGTTATTCTAGGGTTTTTTTTTTTTTGCAATGGTGAGGACTTCAAAAGCTTTTTTTGATTTTTAAAGCTTTTATTCTTCTATTACGCTATAATATAAAGGAGAAAATATAAAAAAATCGAATAAATTAAAAAACTGAACTGTTTTGTTTGTCTCTGACATTTACTCTTTGTGATCAAAGTGCATTTAAAATAAATCAAAATTAATTAAAATAAAAAAATAAATTTACTTTTTTATAAATAAAACTAATGAATAAATCAATCATAAATTTATTTTTATATTAAAAAAAAAAAAAAAATTTAATCAAAATTCTTTTATTCAATTTAACATTTTTTAAAAATTTAATTAAAGAGATATCAGAAATGAATATAGATCTATATATATATATATATATATATAGGCCTATAAGCTATATTTTCAATTTATAACGAATATTAGTAATTCAAAACGAATATAAAATTAGCAAATTCCTAGTAGACTTCTAGTACTATCATCCATATTAAAGCTACAATATTAATTGGGTTGGGTATATTGAATTATTAAAATAAACTTACTGAATTTATAAATTCAGATTTTGAAAATTTCATAAAATGAGGATCAATATGTAAAATTTATATAACTCTAAGGTTCAAATAATCTCATTTCATGATATAAATTAACAAATGATTAGACTAGAAGAAGCAAAATACGAAATTGTTAAAGAATTTTATTGAAAACAGGACAAGATTATTATAATTTTAGAAATATGTATGTATGAGTGGTTACTTGTCTTGAAATTTTGAGGGTTTGGATCTTAAACGGGAAGCAATAAAAATCCAAACTTAAAATTTTTGAGTTTTATTGTGGCTTGTTAAGCTCTTTAAGTTTCGGTTCACAATGAGATGATTTTTATGTATATACATATAGATGTATTTTTTATAGGCCTTGTAGATGGTTTTAAATGTAACCGAAACTCATCAAAGCGATGAGTCTGCCAAAAGTCTCTACCTAAATTAGCAAACCCTAATAAAAGTCAAATTTTTTTAAAAATAATTTTGTAAAGGGAGGGGGGCCGAATTTTTGGTGTATGAGGGGCGATAAGATAGTGGCTTATTCAAGGAGGAGAGGATAATGGGTTAATAATTATTTATTATATTTTAGTTCCAGATCCAAATTAGAATTTGAATTTTGTTTGATTAAAATCATAAAATCAAACACTAAAAGAAAATGTTGAAATAATAGTCCAGGCTTATCTCCTGAATGAAATACTTTGTAAAATAGCGTTAAAGGCCATTTCAAATTAAAAAAATATCGTAATATTTAATAGCTAAATATTTGTCCTGATAAAAACCCTAAATGACCAAACGACCTCGAGTAGCTTATATAAGTTTGAATCTTCATTGCATATATATATTAGCAAGATCCGATTTAAATTTAATTTCGCTATTAAATTGAATTTCATTCTAAGGTGGATTTACAGGAGATTATTAAAAATTTAAATGTGCACAGGTTATAAACCGATTATCTGTATTATTTATATGACATTCTAATTGCATAGGGCAAGGATTTTATTGCGGTTCTGGCACAGTGGAATGGAGTTTAAGTTTATTAACTTGGATAAAACTTATGAAATATGGTCGAGTGGTTCATAATAATATAAATATGACTATATGCATCGTATGGCGGTGGCAAGAAGTCGTTAATATCCCCGGCATTAAAAACTTGGTGGCTTAATTAGCTGCTCGTTATGAGATGCATATACAGGAGGCATCCGAAAACCAACAGGAACCGGTTGCAGGTGTTTAAGGGAATGAGAGAGCGGTCGGAGTTCAAAGTTAAAAAAACTAAAAACAAACTCAATTATTATAAAAAAAAAAATGAAAATTCTTTAGAAAATTTTGAATTAAATTAATTTAAATATTTATAAATAACAATCCCGTTAAGAACGCTGGATTATTACAAAATTTGATACATGATGAGGGGAGAAAGGAAGAATGGATAAACTTATATGATGGTTAAATTTACAATTTTAATAATTTCAGTATAATAAGAAGGATAAATTATAAACCCTCTTAAGAAATTATTTAAATAATTAGAGTGTTTTGAGCCACAGTAACATTATCTTCTTTAAGTAAATTAAAGCATTATGCTAAATGGAGTAATAAACTATGAGTTCCCTGAACAAAAACTACAAAAGCAATTTTTTTTAAGCTAATCTATGAACCACCGAGGAACAACTATGAAAGTTTCACTTCTAAAATGTGATCAAATTCGTAAAACATTCTCTCTATGCCTATTTTTACAAAAATTAATTAAACCCTCTAATCAATTAATTAGGATATTTAAAAAGTTTTGATTTGAAAGGATATGTTTTAATCAAATTGCCAATTGATTTCTAAAGAATATATGCATCAAGAATATAATTCTTGATAAATTGAAATGAATTCTCATTTGAATTCCAACTCTATTGAACTGCAATAACTTTCTCAATATTAGCACGAAAATACCTCTGCGTAGAGCTGAGGAACTTTAAATTTTACGTGAGCTTTGGGATTTGAAATATTTCCATGTTCAGAACGAACGTTTACTGAGAAGGAAATTAAATCGATTTCAAATATAGAACAAGATAAACAACTAAAAAAATAATACGAGAAATTTTAAGAGACAAAACAGATTATCATCATACTTATATATAAAAGGCTAAGAGGGTGTTCGATGTGTGAAACAACCAATCAGGCCTCAGGGATAGCGCCATGGTAACAAAATATAAATATTTACCCATGTTTCGATTTTTATTATTTATTTACATTTTGAATTCTAAAATATCGGCGTAAATTTTTTGTCTGTGTACCGGGAGAGTCCCGGAAAGGATATGATTCACAAAAAATCTTAAGTTCATGAATAATTAACCGCTAAAATAATCTCTACATATAAAAATGAAAAGGGAAAATGTATGTACCGGTATGTATATAAGTAGGCGAGCAAGGGGGTCCAGGGGGCGCAGCCCCCTGGCTAGACGGAAAGCCCCGCCGAAGGCGGGGCTTTCCGTCTAGTACTTTAATAAATCTTTCTATTTTATAATATTGGGATAAAATTGGGAAAAATTTTTATATTCACTGGTAAATATTTAAATAGATCCAGTTTAAAAATCTTACTTTTTTTGGTGAAATACCATTAGGTATACAACGAGAAATGATGGAAACGTTATTTAAATTAATCTATTATCTCTTAGCTAAATTTAGAGATTTTGACTCTAACTAGTGAATATTCTTAACCTCCTCTCTAGATGTCTTTTGACCCACCCTACAACTTTTCAATTATATCCGTCAGTTGAGTGACTTGGGATCAAAGCCAGGACTCAAAGCCTAAAAGCATACTGACCAGGTACTGCACTCACTTAAGCATCCGTAGGCTAAACTCTTCTTCTCTTTACCAAATACAACCCCTTTCCATCTTTCCCTTTTTTTTCTCTCTCTTTCTCCCTTTTTTTAGTTCCCTATTTTTATTTATGTCGCTGGATAAAAAACTCCCGGCCGGGTTTCCGACAAAAACGCATATTAATCAAAAGAAATAATTTTGCTTTTTTTTACGGCCAGCGATGCCATTCTGCAATGCGTGCACCTAAAAGAGTCACGCAGCCTTTGTGTGAAAATCGATCTCTGGAGAGATAGTCGACTACAAGAATGCTCTTTGTTTATGCATCATATTTATTTATCTGATGAATGGAGTTATAGTCATATTTAATTAAAAAATAAATTACAGTAAGTCGAAATATAATTTTTATGGAAGTTAGGCTTAGAACGACTAGGATTGTTTTCTTAATCCATCATATTTATTGGGTACTCAAAATAATAAGTAAGGGAAAGAAGAAAAATATTTTTTCTCTTCCCTAAAAAGGAAATGGTATAGACCAAGCCAGACACTTAAATAATTTTAAAAGTATTTTCAAATACAGTATAATATTTCTAATTATTGAGAAATTTATTAGTAGAATCTAATCAATTATAATGCTGTTAATTTTCCTGAATAGAAAAAAAAAAAATTTAATTAAAAAAAATAATTCACATGTAAAACAAGAGCGTAGGTGAAAAATTATAAACAACTCACTCTATTTTTGAAATATAAAATAACGAAAATTTATTCTTATCTTGTACTAGATTGATAATGGTTGAATAAATTTGGGATTATTATTTTCTCTCCCCTAGAATTTAGACATATGTTTTTTAATTAAGCAGCTACCTACGCTACATACACCCTCAAACCTTAAATTCTAACAATAGCATGAATTTGTTTAATATTTGGTGAGAAGCAATTCCAAATGTAGGGGAAGAAGAACAAACATGTAAATTATATTAACAAAAATCTGGTTTGACTGGTCGCACAGCACACAACATTCTCTTACTTTAGGTAATCGAAAGTTGTAATCTGTGCTTGTCACACCAGATTTTTTTGTGTCGACATACATTATATTTAGTTTCCACCGATATATTAAAATACAAGGTGTAAAATTTATAAACAAAGCATTTTACTGGCAACCATTTCTCCTATTTTTCCTAAGAAGATCAAGAGTAAAGTGAACTTCAAACAAAGGGGCAAAATGGAGCAAAGAGGGCAAAATGAGAATATACATTTTGAAGATAATCTAAAACATAATTGATTTGATGAATTTTAATCAAAATCGTTAGAACCATTATTGAGAAAATCGAAAAAAAAAACTTAAAAAGTACCTCAGTAAAGTACTAGTACTTTTTTGTTGGTTTTGTTCTAAAGTTTATTTTCACGTCTCAGAGGGGTTCCTAATCTAAATATAAAAATTTAATCTCGTTAAATTGAACACAGACAGACCATGTTGCAAAAACCACTTTTTTGAACTCAGGGGATCTCAAAACTTGTATAGCCATCAAAATCTCGACATCAGCTTTTTGACATGAAACCAATTATATATATATATATATATATATATATATATATATATATATATTATATATATATATATAGGTAAGAAAAAGTAAAAAAGTAAACATGGATGTTTCAATTAATAAATATTTGAAGAAAAAAAAAATAATAATAATAAAGTAAAATCAATGTCGTATGATTTTCTATCGTTTCTAAGTTTGAATATTACATAGGCTTATATAAAATAATAAATTAAAATGGAAATTGATTAGGGTTGTGTCCTATATATGAGTGTGAAATAATATCAGGATGACGAGAGCATAGAGGATGGTAAGGTGTAAGGAGGGAAATTTATAAAAATAAAAAAAATATATATATATTTTACTAGCAGCGGCTTAGCCCCCCCCCCCTCCCCTGGACCCTCCTTCAGCCGGCTCGGGCCCGCCTACAGCAGACCCTTGCCTTTTCCGGCAACTTAGGCTATTTAAGACTTTACGAAAATCGTTAATTATTAATATATCTATAAGGGGTCCAGCAGGCATTTCTATTTAAGGAGAAGAAAAAAATTATTCTACGTATTCCAATTCAGTGCCTGCTTGAGGATTTGTGTGCATTCATAGATATATGAAAGAAAAAAATAAATAAATGCAAAGAATAACTAAATATTTCTCTATAAAATTTTAATGGGAGAAATTGTATTTTAGGAACTTATAACTCGAAAAGTTATAGAAATTTCGGGACCCGAGTATTTTTCCTGGACTCTCCATAACGTCCTCTTTAACATTGCAAAATTCGGCTTCAAAATTTCAACGGAAAGTTGGTCAGACAGACGGACAGACAGACAGTCGGACAGCCACACAGACAAGCGGAACCTCCGCTATCATATATATAGATTTTGATTATTTTTTGAAAAAATTATTATTAGCCTACAACTCTTTTATATTCCCGAAAATAATATTTTAATATCATTGGGAAAAATTAATAACAAGATAATGAAAAGTGATTAATAGAACCTTTTAAGACAAAGAGGGGAGGGTAGTTCAATGGGATGTAGAAGGTAAATTGAAACGAAAGAGAACGAGGCAACAACCTCCTATGCACGTCTGCACACTTGAATATAAAAGCATTCCAAATATATATATATATATATATATATATATATATATATATATATATATATATAAAACACCTTGCAGGTAGTCGGTCGATTGGGTTCGATTATCCGGGCACGTGCTGCTGGGTGCCGGCAGCCAGAGCCAATTACATCTCAGACAACTCGGCTTGCATTCAAATATAGAATTCACTTTACAAGTATACCACGTACAAAGGGTGGCCGAATAAAAAAAAATTAATTTCAACTGAAAAACCATATCAAAAAATATAGTATACCATGATAATTAATTTTAAACTCTTTTTTTTTATTTTTTATTTTTTTAAGGTCTTGTTTGGCATCTGAGGCCCTTTAGCTCCTATCCGTATTTATTTTGAATGGTAACCAATTCAAGTGATTTTTTTTTGCTTAGGACGGGATACGAACACTCGGGTTTACAAAAAAAATAAATTACTAGTGAAAATTTTTAATAGGCCTAATATAAATTAATAAACAATAATATTTATTCCAGCAGAAATAATTTTTTTACGATTCATTTGATTATATACAATAAATATTTGTATTTTAATTAATTAACATAAAAAAAAATTATATTAAAATAATATAAAATAGCCCAATAAAATTTAATGTTTATTTTTTGATTAAAGGACGATAAAATAATTTTATTAATTTTATGCAATTTTTATGATTTTTTTTTCAAATGTTGATTAAGTGAAATTAATTGAAAATATTAATAGGTCACTATGATCAATTCAGTACACACGAAAGAATGGTTCCCGAAAAAAAGTATAAAAATTGAAGAATGGAACTAGGCACAAAATGTTATATAATCAGATCTCCGTTGTGTGCAAGGGTAAAATCGTCGACGGCACCGATACATCACAATAAAAAAAAAAAAAAAAATTAGATAAGTATAAAAAAAATTGATGATCAGAATGAATGAAGTACGGATAATCGAGATAATATTATGTTTACCTCAAAAATGGTTTTACGAATATTTGGTGGATCGTCAACAGAGAAACAATATTATAGAAAAAAAAAGTTTTTTTTTTTTTTTTTTTTTTTTTTCATTTAAATTTTTCGGTCTCGAAGGCCATTTAGGCGCGTCTCTAATTCGAATGATAGCCAATCCAATTGAAATAAATTTTTGTCACATGAGACGGGATGCAAACCCTTGACCTTTGGTATAAGAAGCCAATGCTCTACCTCTGAGCCATAGATGAAGGGATACTTAGCTATTTAAAATAAAATATGAAATATTATTATTATAATGGTCCACTTGTAAACTTACCACCCACATATCCTTTATAAAAAACATTACAGGCGAGAGATAACAATTTTTAATAATTTTTTTACTAAATATGAAAGGGAGTCAGACAGGGGGAGGGAGGGAGTGTGTGTGAGAGAGAGAGAGAGAGAGAGAGGGGGGGGGGGACTTATACTAAAGGGAAAAATTTTCACGAAAAGAATTTGTTAGACAATGATAAAAAAGCATAAAGAATAATGGAACCTAATTTAATTTATTAGAAGGGATGATTCGCCCCCCCTCCTCTGGTTAGAGTTATATTTTTAAATTAGATAATTTTATAAGTATATAGTAAAAAAAAAAATTGAATAGGCCTAAATAAAAATGCAAATGAGAAATCAAATAAATACCTTTAATTTGACGATCGGTCAGAGAGTGATGAGTTCAATCGGTTAACGTATGCCTTACTTCATTTTCACAATTATAAACACAATATAAGAGAAACTAAACACTTTTACAAGAGAAATTTTCGACCGACTGATTCCTGGCTCGACAAGAAAGCAACTAAAATAAAAAAGACAAGGCTTTGTTTGTTCTCTGAGCTCCCAAAAAGAAAAGATTATTAAGTAAGTTCTCTTAAAAAAAAAAAAATACTTCTTATCTGCAAACTAAACTTCTTATCTGCAAACTAACGGTATTTTATTAAATTATTTATTTATTATGGAAAATTTGAAATTGAAATGATTTTCAAGGCTTACTTCAATGACCAACCCTTAAAACTCACCCCTAATTAAATAAACTATTTAAAATATATATTTTTTGTATTGATTTATTTATTAGGGTTAATTTTTCAGTGGAATAATTGTTATTTTATTTATTCACCCGTAAAACTCCCCTCCTCTCCCCCTATTAAATAAAATATTTCTAAAGAATATTTTTTGCATTTATTTATTTATTTATTATGGTCAACATTGAATTGAAAAAGATTTTAAAATATTTATTTTATTTATACATCCGTTAGAACTCACCCCTTTTTGAAAAATTACTAGAAATAGCTTTTATGATTTATAATAATTATTTTTGAAATTAAATAATTTTTAAGGCCCGAATTCTCAACTCCTTTTGAATGACACTCTTAAAAAACACTCTTGAAAATGAAAGTTCGCATTTCCAAAATAACTTCAATTTTTTTTCTTTTTTTCGCCCTAATTTTATCCTAATCAATAAGATTTTCAAGTAATGTAATTTTTAATTTGATAGTTATTTCCACTGATTTTTTTAAAAAATTCAAATTTATTAAAAAAAAATTTTGCTTTATACAATAGTTGCAATTCTGTTGCAATAGTTTGCGTCCTCTATATCTCAAAGACACCGGCACTCTCCAAAAATCAATTAACTCCACAATAACAGATGTTTCAACTTCCGTAACAGTAACCATAACGTGGAATATATGACTCCCGAAATCAGACTGAAATGAAAGTCAGGCCAACCGCGCCTCACATGTCCTGATTTATCAGGTTGGTGGTTGGATGGTTGTCCCAACCCGACTGCCAACCTGTCTGACCTGACATATTGGGTGACCCAACTGGCCTACATACGCCCCAAACATAAGGGCCTGACAAGTTTGGCCTGACAAATCAGGGCGTGTATAGGGCCTTTTATCAAAATCTTTATAAAATTTTAATTCCAATATGATAATTAACAATCATTATTAGAATACTAAATGTACTGATATAAAAATTTTGTAATTGGTAGATAAATATTTATAATGAAACTAAAATATTTGCATAAAAAAAGTAATATTATATATCAAAAGTCAAAAGTATCTTTTGGTAAATTAAATATTTTGGTAAAATAATTTGTTACGTATTTAAACTTTTATAATGGGATGCAATTATTTTCGAATGTCACCACATAATATGTGATAGTAAATATTTGCGCTTAAATATCTAACCTCGTTATTTTTATTTTTTTTTTTAATAAATAAATTGTCTTTTTTATTGAATAATTTTAAAAAAATCTCTAAAGATAAAAAAAAAAAAAACCCTCTCTGATTGTTCGCTCTACTAATTACAAAAATTTTAAGCAAGGGAGAAAAAAGGGTTGCATGTCGAGGTTTCACAAACTTTTTTGTTTTTTTTTTCTTACGTTTTGTCCTTTCCCTCTTCCACCCTTTTCACTTTTTCCTTTCCCACCTCTCTTTTTTCTGCAAATGTTTCTAACCGTGTGGTTAATGAGCTGGATTTTATTATTATTGAAGCGAGTTTTCAAAGAAAAACCAGTTTTTTTTTCTGCACAGCAAGTACTACTGACGACTGCGTGCTTTGTCTCGGTAAAATCAAACTCATTGGATGTGGAAAAAGATAAAGGGAGCTCGTTACTATTAGCTGCAAGCGTCATTTTAAATGTTAATTAGAGTCTGATTAGAGATGGGACCTGAGTTCGAATTCCTAGGCCTTGTGGCTACACGAGTATATGAATAGTCATGAGGGGGGGGGGGTAAAAGGGAGAGAGAGAGAGAGAGAGAGAGAGAATGAGGGAGATCGAGTTCCAGGCTTCCCAAGGTGACCAGCACTTAATTATATATTCTATAAATATTTCAGTAAGAAAATTATTCATTGTTAGAATTAAGTAACAAGGGCCCAAGCGTCCCGATGAAATTTTAACTGGCAATTTCTCTATTAAATTCGAATGAAAAATTTACATTAATTGAACGTTTATTTTTTTATTTTCTTAAACCCCCATAGGCTATAGTAATAGCGATTTTTTTTTTTACTAAAAAATATTGAATAAAAACTTTTTAAATATATTTGTTTACTTATTCTATTGAAATATTTTCTCAATCTAGAAATAAAAAATTCCAATATAAAAGAGATTTGAGCACTCGAGAGAACAAATAGTCTAGACAGATGAGGACTCATTTGAATTTTTATTAAAATTTTTTTTTTGTATTTTTATTCAAAACAAATTACAAAAATAAAGATCAAAAATAAATTACTATTAAGCAGAAAATATTATTATTTTTTTTTCAATTTTAACTAAACCACTGAAAGAGGCCACCATTGTACTGTGTAATCTAAATAAATAAATAGACTGATTTTTGTACAATAGTATGACAAATTTCTATCATTTTCAAATTTTAGAAAATTTGTGCTAGAGTTCAGGGGTCGACTCATGCTCTAAGCGATAAAAAATTTTCGAACTGGTTTCCAATTAATTTAGAAAAATGGGGACGATACCTAAATGACTTGAGATACCGATAGTCTTTAAAAAATTTAAAAAAAAAATTTGAATATAAACTAACCGATTTGAGAATGTCTAAAAAATAGTACTAACCCCCCAACACCCTATTGTATGAGATTTTGTTAAAATTAAACACTTAGGTATATTTATTTATTTATTATTTTATTACAATACTTTAAAAAAATGTTAATATTCCAATAGGAATGATTTAAAGTTTTTTTAATTTTCAAAATATTTGATGTTTAATTTTGATTAAAAATTGTATGAGATTACATACATTCCAATATATCAATACTTGAAGTATTAATAAATTTATAAATTAAATCACTGGAAAAATTTCAAAAATATCTATATTGCAGTTGAATAAAATTCTTTATAAAAAATTTAAAAAATAAAATGTTAAATGGATTCCTTTCTAAATCCTTCTCTATCTATGAATATTTAGTATATGTTATTAATAATTCTTTTCATTATAATGTTTATTGAAGATCACAAATGTTGTTAGCATGCCATCAAATATGGCGATATTAAAATTACATACTGGGTGCGTGCTGGTTGGCATTCTAAGTATCTACCATAGTGTGAAAATATATATGCATGTATGACTGTTAGTGTGGGAGTGCAGAGGTCGTTAGTATCCCACAGAGATGGACGTAATTACTACCCAAGCTTCCTCCCTGTCTAGCCCTTTAAGTAACGAGTGCAAGTGAGAGAGAAGACAGTTTAGGTTCACCCTTTGCCCCTTCCTCAGGCCCTCAATGAATTTCGCAACATCCACACGACCAATCTCAACAGATGTCACCCGGGGCCTGTCTCTTTCGCCTCCAACGGCTGTGCAATGTAAATTAATCTGCGTATTAATTGACGTCATCAGAGAGCCTGTGAGGATGGGGGTGAAGACCCCCGGTCATTAAAAGTGAAGTAGAAAACACTAATGGCACTGACTATGATGATAGTTTAATTAGGCCCATTTCAATCAATGAACGAGAGCGAACATTCCCAGTATCATCCCCACCAATGTCCTACAATTCTTTATTCATTTTGGTTAATCATTTTCAATTTTTATTATGATTTGTATCATTTAACGCAAAGTGGTATCCTATGCAAATGCCATTCTGGCTATAAATGTAAATTTTATATAATAAATAAAATCGCAGGATCATGGAATCGATAAAGAAAGGGTGGGGGTTGTAAAAAACAATTGAAATAAAATATGATACAAATTTCTAATTTTATTAATTTTTTCATTTTAGAAAATTTTTGTTTAAAATGAAATTTTCTAAGTTTTTTATTGGAAAGTCCTGGAAATTTGTTTTGGGGCGATGAAATTAAATTTTTTTGAGGCATCTTGGGGGGGGGGGGAGGGATGGAGAGTGGGGAATTTTAATGTTTAAACAAAAAACAATTCAGAATAAAAAAAAAAAAAAAAAATGTATAAAAACAGTTCTTAATCAATTGATTTCTTTAAGAACGCAAAATATCTAGTGTAAGTTAAGGTCTTCTGGGGGGAGGGGGATAAGGGGCTACAGCCCCCATAGCCTTTGTCCCCCCCTGCTACTGTTGCTAATTGATACATTAATAAGACCATTTATTCCCTAGGATGATAAATTGTTTAATAATAGTTCTCTATCGTATATATGTATGTATTTTATGTATAAATTTTTTATTATATTGGAATTATACCAACAAAAACAAACCGTCAAAGTGGATCGTTTATGACATGCTTCAAATATAGAATTTCGACAACGTTGTTGAAAGTTTTTCTTCAATTGCTATTATCTCTGATTGATTCGTCATTTACACACAACTGACGTTTGACCATAGATATCTAACTTTAATCGGGAATTTATCGTATATCTTTATTTCCATCCCGCCTCTATCATTCAATTTGTAATAATGCCCTCAGTACATTTATTAGGTTATTTGAAATTCCTATCGGGATCCCCGTTTATTTACCCGAAGACACACACCTCAAACCCAACCGGCCTCTGTCCGTAGCCAACCCCCCTTAGACTAGTCCGCGCCTCACAGTTTGGAAAACCCTGGCCTACATAGAAGTAGGGTAGAGATTTTACTCTTAAAATATTTTTTAAATTCACTTAAATATTTGCTTTAATCTTAAATTTGCTTAAAAAAAAGTCGAAAAGTCTAGTAATAAGAAAACAACAACGTTAAATTTAAGAAAGTTATCTTTGGGTTAATTTTATAATTAATTATATTCAAATATTAGTTTAGGTTTGTTTTTTTTTTCAATTTTTTTTTACCTGGTGATGTTTTCCAGGAAACGTGAATTTTGTTTAATAATGATAAGACTCTGATTACGGCTTGATTAAATCGAATTTAACAGGTATATCACGTAAAGTTAAACGGTTATAAACAGGAAATTAAATCTCAGGTCTTAGTTAAAATCTGTTGAAAATTAATGTAAAGTTGATATAGGCAACTCACTTCCTACTTGATTTGCTACAGTTTTCTCTTTTTCCACAATTTACATAATTACTAGAGAAGAAATTTGAAATTGACGAGAGTGGAATGAGTTACGAGGCAAAATTATGAAATTAATTCCTATAGGCCTATTAACTTTTTTGGAAAAAAAAATAACTTAATCAAAATCTGACTATTTGTATAAAATATTATCTGAAGAGAAGAAACCACAATATTCAACAAAAATGAGGAAACTTTTTGGAAAGTTAAGGGTTGATTTTTAAGTATGGGGAATCCTAAATTTTTTCGCTTAAAGTGGTCCTAAATTTTTGGTTCGAGATGCAGTAAAATTAAATCTCTTCTTTCCTCTCTTTATCACCAACTATTAGGGTTTGGCATTTTGTTTTAAATTAAATAATTTAAAATAAAGAATGGCTGAAAAACAAAATAAAATAGGCTAATAAAAATTATGATTCTCTTGCAAGGGAAAATGGAGAAGTTTATTAATAAATAAAAATTTACAATTTTTTCTTACTATCAGAACTATTCTCTAAAAACAGGCGTTAAAATTTAACTTTTTAAATTGGGTGTTAAAAAATAAAGTAATAACACCAGCGTTAACGAAATCCAATTCTTAGATTATTAAAAGATTGACTCCCCTCGTTTCTGTACCAATCTGGCACATGTCTGGCAGATCAAAAGTATTGCTTCCATCTCAGTTGTCAAAGTAATATCCTCCCTTTCTGATTAAAAATGCCATGTTTGTGTATTAAAAAAACGCGACGTTAAATTCTTAAAGACACACATTAATTTTAACAAAATGTTAACGCTTTGGTGTTAAAGTTTGTGTTTTTAGAATAGCAATTTGTTCCAAGGAAGTGTTAAAATGAATTAACGCTGATTACGAATGTTAACTTTTAATGTTTTTGCTTAGAGAATACGTCTGTATAAAATAAAAAAAAATTCAATTAACAATTGGGATTTAAAAATCCAATAAATGTTTTTTTTTTTTTAATTTTTTTTTTTTTTAATTAACCTATCAAAATATCAGGATATGCTTAAAAGCCTGTTTATGGGTGAGTTCTATGCAATCGCACAGCCCCCTACTCATTTGTTATTGTAATTAGTTGAAGTAATACTTTTGAGCCCTATTGAGCCATTAGAGTCGAGAGCAATTCCATTGATTGCACATTTATGCCACGATAAAAGCACTGAATCGGTCCGATTTAAAACAATAAATATGGCCGTGTGTGTATGTTTATTCGCTTAATTGAGGCCATCAATTTATTAATAGAGTCGTTTTAGTAATTTTAGTATTTAAAAGAAAACTGTTCCGCTCAACTAATTTTCAGTAATAATAATCTCTCAAATGGAGTCTACTGCCATGTTGAGCAAAGCTCAGGGCTCTACTATGAATGAGAAGCAACTATCTATTAATAAACTTGAGTGACGCCCTCTTGGCAACACTGCCTTTCAATTGGTGGATTGAGAAGAAGAGGGGGAAAAGGGATCCGGGCCTAGAAAAAAAAGGGGAGGTGCTTAAGACACCATGAGAGAGAGCGAGAGAAAGTGGGAGGAGGAGCTAGAAGCCCAAGGAGGAGAGAGAGAAAAAAACCGACAGGACAGTCAGTAAAAAAGTTTGCGAATTATCTCGCGTCCCGGAACAGTCCCAATGGAGTGGTTGATTGCCGAATATATCGATTCCAGGGACAAGGACAAGTTTCAGGATTAGGAGGAATAAAAAAATTTTTAATTAAGGTCACAAATTAGGAAAACAAAATAAGACGATAAAATGATGAAAATCCTACAGATTTCTCTGTCTCTTAGAAATGTTAAATGGGGCTCAAAAAAGGAAATAGGCGGTAGTCCCGATGAAAAGTCGAGTGATTTTATGTGAAAAAAACTAAAATTTATTTCTGCATTCAAAACACTTTGACTTCCGCCTCTCTAAAGAAAGAAAAAAATAATCTTTTACAGAATTTTAACATGGGCCCTATACAAAATCATACCTCTATATATATGTTAATATATAGAGAGAGAAAGTATTGGATTCATGTCAAAAATTCGATGTCGAGATTTTGATGGATCTTCACGTTTTGAGGTCCCCTGAATCCAAAAAAGTGGTTTTCGCGACATGGTCTGTCTGTGTGTCTGTGTGTGTGTCTGTCTGTGTGTGTGTGTGTGTCTGTGAACAAAATATCTCAAGAACGAAAAGAGCTAGGAAGTTGAAATTTTATATTTAAGTTAGGCACCCCCATGGGACGTGACACGAAGCTTTTGAACAAAATCGACCAAAGAGTACTAGTACTTTACTGATTCACTTTTTCAGTTTTTTTCGATTTTCTCTAAATTTGCTCCAACGATTTTTTTTAAAATTCAAAAATCAATTATTTTTTAGATTCTCTATAAAATGTATATTCTCATTTTGTGATTGAAATCTTCTGAAGACCACTTTACTCTTGTACTCCATAGAAAAGATAGGAGAAATGGTTGCCATGGTATCAAAATATAAATATTTTCCCATACTTATAAATTTTACATCTTGAATTCAATTGTACCCTACTGTCGGAAACTAAATACATGTCGACACAAAAAATCTGGTGTGACAAGCACAGTACACAACTTTCGATTACCGAAGGTAAGAGAAAGTTGTGTGCTGTGCGCCAGTCACACCAGATTTTTTGTATTGAGGATGACCAGGCATGATGTCGGTCTAAATATTTACAAGAAAAAATGATGTGAGAGCGGCCTATCAAAGCTAGTTTATTATTCTCCTGTTATTTATTCATTCCATTTCTTGTTTTTGAAAGTCTTGACATTTCCCTTTAAATTCTGTATATTTAATGTGAAAAAAACTAAAATTCATTTGAAACGAGGTTTATTGATTTTCTCATTAAAATGTCTGTCTAAATATTTTCTCATCCCCACCACTGCCCGACCCACTCCGGCCTGGCCCAGAAGTTAGAGATGTTGACAAATGTCAACCTAAAAACCAAGGGGCGTTGGTTCGGACCCCAGGCAGTCCGGTGAATATTTTTTAAAATCATTTGGATTCCAAACGGTGTAAATAAATATGCCCCAATATATATCGTAATTATATCAATAATATACCCCTATGTATAATAAGTATCATTCAAAGTTTATATGGCTTAAGATGCCAAAAAAAGTCTATTAAACAAAATATGTTTTAATTAACTCGAATTTTAGTTTTTTTTTTACTTTCTCTTACCTACATATTAGTAATTCTTTTACAAACCAATCAGTTTCTGACAATTTGGCTGAAATGTTTTTACTGGTTCTATATCGAAAAAATCTGGTGTGACAAGCACAGAACACAACTTTCGATTACCGAAGGTAAATAAAATTTATTAAAGATTTTACATTGTTATCAACAATTAAAAAGTATTGCGAACATGTCAAATAGTCTATGTCGAGATTTTTCACATTAAATTTTCCAAATTTAAAGGGAAATAGCAACAAATTTCTTTCATCAGAGTCAGTTAAGTGAGGATCGATGATTCGTTTGCCCAATTTAAAAAAAAAAATAAGCCTAGTTCCTCCATCCGGAACAGTACTTTTAATAAACTTTATGTGTGTCTGAGTACCAACCCGGCAAGAAAAAGATTGCTTGGAACTATAATCAAACTTAGGCTGACCCTGCATCTACATCTAACATTTTTTTGTTTGCTCAAAAGTAGTAAACCCTAAAATACAACTCGTTTAATTGCTCCAGAGCTCTATTTAGCGAGTTGCTAGCCTATTTCAGTTACTTACTCCAACAAGACGAACTCATTTCTGATCCAAAATAGGCAACCTATAAATGACCCGATGTGGAAAATCCATTCGATAAATGCCCCCCCCCCCCCCCCCATCACTTAAAAATATCTCGAGTGTAATTATAAATTTCTAAAAGCAGAGCTATTTAATTTGGTAATAATAATATTGCTAATATATAAGCTTATCAATTAAAATTAATAAATTATTTTGTTAATCTATAAAAAGAGGTTCTAATTTTTGTTTTCTACGACTTAAAATAACAAGATGACCTTTATAAGAAAGGGTGAACTAAAAGTTGGTCTATATATAGAGGAAAGGAAATAGAGTAATACAAGGGTTGGAATAGTAAGTAATTCCTTCTGAGATCAGACATCTTTCTGATTTGACATCACAAATACACGCACACCCAGCCAGACAAACAGATAGAAAGAGAGAAAGAGTAGAACTCTCTCCAACTAACGTGCAAATTATAAAACTTTAACGTGACATCATGACTCGGAGATTAATTTTTCGGAATTGCCTTGAAGATAAGTACTTGTTATTTGCATAACCCCTTTTACGCAGCCAGCCGGATTAGACTGCGAAATTTATTTTATATATTTTAATACTGTACGTGAGCGATAAAGTAAACAAGTCAGGTTATATAGCTCACAGTGTTTCATTCGGCATTAAATTACTTAACATATTCAAAAAAACATTTTATTAAAAAAAAAAAAAATAATAATAATAATAATTTGAAAGTAAATCGTTTTTAAATTATGAACATATAACATTTTTTATTTTGAAAAAGTTTCCTAGTTATGGGCGAATGAGTGTATGAATTTGTTTTTGTTACTGATAGATAGGCAACCCAAATGAGCTCAATAATGTATTATTTTTCGATCAAGTCTCTACATGTTCATCTGTTAACTCTTGGAGCACATGCCAATTCAATTCTACTGGGGCTGTGAAGGAATTAAAATCAATTAGTGACCAGGTCAATGAACATCAACAAATTTTACCATATGAATTTGATCTATTGTTCAAATCTTAAATACCCAGGTAGGAATTGCCAATGCTGACACTTGGCCCACCTTGGACCAGTTGTCATTTGCCAAGCCTTGGGTTGTGACCAATGGGCCAAGCCAGGTCCAAGGCTTGGGGAACAATTTTTTTTTCTTCCCTGGATTTTTGTTCCTCGAGCTTTGGATCGACCGTGGATTTTTGTTTTCCTAAGAAATGGGACTGCTCTGGTTTTTCGTTTCCCAAGGCTTGAACCAACTTTGATTTTTTAGTTTCTTGAGGCCTGGGCCAACTCTGGTTTTTTGGTTCCCAAGGCTGGGGACATTGTTTTCAACCAAGGCTTGAACCAAGCCTCCCACAATGCTTAGTCAAGGTTTGCCCCAAGCATCGCCCAATACTGGTGACGCTTGGCCCAAGCTTATGATTAGTAATCATATACAGTATTTTGAATATAACGAATAGAGTACTATATTTCCTATTTTATTGGTATTTGGACTTCATTGATATTGATATATCTTTATTAGTAAATACACATATCATATAAAAATCTTAATTTTTATCATAAAATTTATGATTTTTTTAATATTTTTTTTTTTTTTTTTAGAAACATAAAAATGAAACGAATAAAATTGCATTACTCCTATTACGATAATAATACAAGTAAATTAAAAATTTTGATAATAAAAGTCTGCCATAAAGATCAATTGAATAAATAAAATATTACTATTTTGAGTTGTAGTTTCTTTTTTGTTAAGGACAATTTAACAAATATTTTCGGTTATAAAATGCAGGCTCGTTATTATTTTAACGTTTAAAGGTAAAAAAAAAGAGAAATTGTTTGGTATTTTTTGTTCTCTAGAAATAATTAAGTATATTTGCTCTCGAAATTGCCAAGTATAATTAATTATACAAAAATGACAGATTGCAATGGATTGAGTAACTTAGGCGACGGCTATTTTAACCCTTTATAACGAAATTCTTTATAGTTATAATCTAAACGGTCCAAGACCGCAAATTGTATAATGGAAGCTTTATCATCAATTAACCTTACTATCTATCAACCCGCTTAACAGCCCTTTTTTATCCAATTTACGTATTGAAAATAGTTTTTAAAAAATAATTACCTAAGTATTTCAAATAAATATTCAAAAGTTTTTTTTTATTTATTTATATAATAAAGTATTTATGTTTTGATTTAATAAAGGATAAGTCATGAGATGGCCACAACAAGCCATTAGTTTTATTTTAACTCACTTCCGAAAGAAATAAAAATTCTTTAAATTATATAAAACAAGAGATAAAAATTACTTTTATGTTTAATCAATAGAGAGATAAAAAAAGACCACGAGATGAATAAAATATTAATTACATTCAGATAATTATTAGAGGACATAAAATGTCCCTCTTAAGTCATTATAATGATATTTTTATTATATTCAATTGAATATTTTCTTTAATGTCATTTGAAACAATTAAAAACGATTTCTGGCAACGGATTGAATAATAAATGAGATGGCCAAGGAATGAAGAACCTCTCGGAAAATTTCATTATAGCTCAATTTTCCTTTTTTTTTCAAGGGCAATATAATCTATAATAAAAATCGCTTTTTCATAGATTCTTAAATAAATGAAAGTGTAAATAGTCGACAGCCAGTGGAGTTTCCATAAACTTTATTCACGAAGGAAGGGAGTGATATAAAATCGTTGACAAGGGAAGAGTAGATAGCATCACAGGGGGAGGCTAGCTTTGCAGCTTCCCCCAAAAATATGATTTTTTTTTGCAAAAATAGGCAGAAGTAATATTCTCCCAACCTTCCCTCTTTTCGTTTAGTGGTTTATTTTTATTTTCTACCAAATATGATTTATATTAAATTTAAACTTATAGAATGAAGAATGAGTGTATCATAAATATTATGTAAGCAATAAAATATAACGGTGTAAATTAAAATATTAAAAAAATAAATTTTCGTAATTTAATAGGCATCGTATCTTAAAAAGAAATCCTACCCCTAAAACTCTACTAAATCGAATAGACTCTTATCGGAAATGAGCTAATGGGGGCTTTTGACATAAAGTGAGGAGGTGGCTGCCACATCAGACCCTAAGGAATAGGGGATTTCTAATCCTGGAACATCTCCAGCTAACTCCTACTCTTCTGAAAGTTAGCTACCAACAAAGAGGGTGGATCTATCAATGTCCAAGTTCTGTAATTCTAAACTACTACTAACTGGAAATTCAAAATCAAACTAACTTTTTATAATTTCATGATTGAATTATTATCAGTAATTAATTTCTAAATACATTTTTTAATTCTTCCCAGATAGCACAGTTCGTCTTATGTACGTACATAAGACGTTATATTAAAATTTTAATATAACTACGGTCAAATTTATCAACAAATAAGTTATAAACTAATTGTTTGAGAAGAAGTTAGAAATTTAGCAGCCATTTTTGTTACTGCACTGAACGGAATCCTAGTAATTGGCATTTTATATTCAATTTAAACTATTGTAATTTGATAAAATGAAACTAAAATCACATAGTGATATGTTTCAATATATGATTTATTTATTTAATAAATGATATATTGAAACATATCACCTTGTGAATTTAGTTTTAATTTACCTAATTGTATTTCATAAAATAATTATAAATTTGCGAGATGTGTTTGTGCTTATGATTGGGCAAAATTGCGCTCCCTGGAGCCGAACCAGGTCCTCGCGGCGGGCAAACTCCAGGGGCGGAATTTCTCCCATCTTGCTATCTTAAACGATATATTGACACTCTAATTAACAGTCTATAAGAGCGTTGATTGAAAGAATTTCATCTTTTTCAAAGCTCTACCTAGTTAAGATTTATTATAGCCTATCCCTAGTAGTGCTTTCGGAAACTTACTCTTTGTCACCGCCTAATTAAGATACTGACTAAAATATGTGTCATATGAATAATAAATTTCAACATATAATTATACTGTATTTACTAAATCAAACAGCCGAAAAAGATAGGGGTGCCGTATGATTATTTATATAATTATAAGGTCCGAGTTGACCGAGCTATTTTTTTTTTATAAAACTGTAAAAAACTAAAAAAGTACATAAGTAAAGTAATAGTAACCGAATTTTCTCTAAGACGAGGACTAGCACGATTTCATATTCGTACCGAAAATAGTATATACGGTATTTAAAATTTTTAAAAAATCGTTAGAGCTCTTTTCGAGAACTGATGTGCTTACAAACAAACAAACAAACGAACATTGCTCGTTTAATAGTTGTATTAGTAATGTTATATAAGATATATAGGATATAAAATATAAATATAGATTTATAAAATTCTTTGATTGGGTGAAATCCCTTGTTTTAGAATGCTTATGCGCTTGTATAATTTATCATACGAGGGTATAACGAATGATTATTTAATAAAAATTATTTAATTTGTTTTTTAGAATATATAAAAATAACATAATATTTTAATTATGAATTAATATATATAAAAAAAAAAAAAAAATTGCTAACAATAATCCTATTTAACGAATGAAAAATGAAATAAATTGGGCAGTTAACTATATGAGTCATAGAAAAGAGCGAATTTTTGTTAAATTTTTTTTAAATGAATGCTTCATTAAAAATATTCAGCAAAAACATACAGATATTTGTAATTAATAGAAACGTAGGTGGTTATATCTAATTTCATGTCTAATTAAAGGCAATTATTTAGTTGAATGGCAATAAATTGAATTTATATATGTGTAATTTTTACGAAAATCACTTTCTGTATATTTTGGTTATAATCTTTCCTTTGATATGATTTGATGCTATTATTATATTTAGGTCTTTGAAGGGTAACTCGTTTCCAAGTAAAGAAAGAAGAGTAAATAATTTGATAAGTGAAAACAAAAAATAATAATAAGATATTTGTTTGTCTTCCTTTTTTTTTATAGAATGATCTCGAATTGACATTTAATAAATAAATAAAGCACTCACCGGTCCAAACTGTTCGAAGTAATTCTTCACGTCATCTAGTGTCGTGGGGGCCGATAGACCGCCTACGAAGATTTTCTTCGTTCGTGTCACCATCTAAAAAGTAAGAAAAAAAAATTATTAAAAATGTTCTCAATCAATTTACATGCAAATAATAATACTTAAAAGTAATTTTGTTGATATTTGATGAAGTAATTGAGGTAAATAAAAGTTTTAAAGTTTTTTTTTTTTATAAATAGGAGTTTGTTATTTGAAATGATATAAAAAATCTGGTGTGACTGGCGCATAGCACACAACTTTCTCTTACCCTTCGGTAACAAGTTCAATTGAAATAGGAGTGGAATAATTAACCCTAATGCCGAAAAAGATCTTAAATAAAAAAAAGACAGAAGAGCTAAATTACCTATTATAATTAGTTTTTATATTAATTGATCGTCAATTGTAATGATGATTGAAAGATGAATTAATCATTTATTAAAGCTTCTAAAGTAAGAGTAATAAATTTAAGTAAGTAAAAATAAGACTAAAACTCAAAGCATCCCTTCTAAATCTCTAAAACATATTTAATATTTCATATCAATCTAATATTTTCTTTCATCTTCCTTTGAAATGAAATAAATATATATTTGAAATATTAAAAGGCTTGTTCAAGTGATTAAAAATTCATTACTTAATTAAAAAATATCGAAAAAAAATTTCAAAAATCTAAGTAAAATCGCCATTCCATTATCCCACTTCACTATTTAACGTTATTGAATAAAGTAAAAATATTCATACAGTGCGCGCCAAACGGATAGCGCCACCCACGTGTTTTTTTAAATATTTCAACTTATACTTATCCGTTTTTAATTCTAATTGCACTGTTAAAAGCAGAATTAAACAAGAAATCAGATAAATAAACTTAATAACGGAAATTGTCAAAACCAAAAATTTTATTTAGGAATATTAAAATAAAGGGTGCGACAAACGGATAGAAACATTTAAAAAAGTGATATTTTCAAGTGACTTAGGGCACTTAGAAAACTGTTAATAGCTTAATTTATCACCTTTTCGTTCAATAACTTGAAAACATCGATTAGGATTTGATTAAACAAGTTTATGTAGATAGTTTAGTTGAATTTTGCCCCACTCTTCAAAAATGGCTTCAACAGGTTACTTTTTGCAGAAAATTGACCCCCATTTCGATACAATGCTCTTGAAAGCAACCCCCAAAGGTTCACAATTTGATTAAGATCAAGAAAATATGCTGGCCATTCCATAACTTTGATCTTTTCATGTAACAAAAATTGTTTAGTAACAATTGTTTCGTGAATTGGTGCATTGCCTTGCTGAAATTGAGCCTACTCTTCAGGATTATAGCTGAAATGTTGCACGATAAATGAGAGCAGATAATTCGAAATAGTATTGCAGTAAGTTTGTGCAGTTTGTTTTCCTGTCAACAGCGCTAACTCTCCAAGACTGCCTCTAGAAAAGCATCCCCAAACCATAACAAATTCCCAACCACTATGTCGGCTAAAAAAATGTTTGTTTTGCTTGACAAACATCGTGCCGGTAATATCCTAGCCCAACAGGACGATTTAAATTGAATATCTTTTTATCAGACCTCACAATTTGGCTCCAATTTATTTTGGGACTTAACATGGACTTTGCCCATTTCATAACAACTTCTTTATTTTTGTTGCTAAGCTCAGGAGCCTTGTTTTGCTTTACTTACTGGATCACCCTGCTATTCTTGAGCTACAGTTGAACAGTACGAACCGAAAAATTAAACTTTAGTCTCGTTACCAAATTTCTAGCACGTACACCAGTGATAGAAGCCTTCTTTGCCAATCGCCTCTTGCATCTTTCTGAGAATTTGCAAGCGTTTTTTTTTCATATGAAGTGACATACTTGTTAGGATCTTTCACAAAGTTAGAAATGACCCTGGTAGACCGAACTACTTGGTTACATATTGTTCAATATGACAATTTAAGGTTGTTATAAGCCAAAATTTCAACTTTTTCAGCTTCGGTCAATCCACTTGCTCTACACTTTGTAAATTACGTTATAAATGAATTAATAGTGTATTAAGAGCTATATTTATGTCTCTACTAACTTGATTTAATTTAATCTAGAGTAAAAAGTACATAATTTAAGCAAATAAATGGATTTTAAAAAGTGTTTCTATCCGTTTGTCGCACCCTTTATTTTAATATTCCTAAATAAAATTTTTGGTTTTGACAATTTCCGTTATTATGTTTATTTATCTGAATTCTTGTTTAATTCTGCTTTTAACAGTGCAATTAAAATTAAAAACGGATAAGTATAAGCTGAAATATTTAAAAAAACATGGGTGGCGCTATCCGTTTGGCGCGCACTGTATTATTATTATTTATTAGGGTCCGACCGAAACAAGATTTTCAGCCGAAACCGAATATTCGGCCTCAACCTTAGTTTCGGCCGAAACCGTAACCGAAACCGAAACTTGTATTTCCTATAAAAATTTTTTTTTCATTTTACCTTTTTTTTTTTTTTTTGAATTTTTTTTTCCCTCTCGTGAAAATCATTTTACTTTTTTTTAGGGAGACTAAATTTTTTTTTCTCCCTCAAGTGCAAATTATTTGACTTTTTTTTTTTTTTTTTTGCATGCGAGTCTCATCCCATTTTTTCAGACTCTGGTTTCGGCCGGCCGAAAGGTTCGGCTACTTTTTGGCCGAAACCGAAACTACGGCCGAAACCATGATTTTTGGCCGAAACTAGCCGAAACCGTAACCGTAACCGAAACCGAATATTCGGTCGGTTCCTATTAGTTATATAAATCCTACTAAAGTGTTTTTATTTATTGAATAATTTTTGTCTTAAGTCTTTCTTGGATAATAATATCCATTCATTCAAGGTGTTAATCTTCCTCTAGACGGAAAGATTAGTCGTAACTTGAACAAAATTTAATGAATGAATTGTTTAGTCATTAAATCCGAAAATCAGTTGTTACAGTAGGGTTTATTACAAACTTTTTTTTTTAAATTAATTAGGCAAAATATTTCCTAAAAGATTTCTCGGAAGTGGTGTCCCTGATTTCTAAAAAAAAAAAATGTTAGTCTATTTTCATCTTCAAGATTTTTTGTTTAATTTGGATGAAAAATTTAGTTGATTGAGTTGTTGGTTAAATAGAAGCAACATCAGCTAGCTGTTTCCAAGAAGACGACAAATTGATTCAGTAACTAACTAAAGCGCACGTGTCCGCTGCTGAATCGATGTTTGAATTTGTCGACTGGCGTAAGAGAAGGACTAGGTGATGAATCAAAAGTGGATGTAGAATCCAGAGGGAGAGAGAGAGAGAGTGGGGGCGGAGCCCCGGGGGCTGAGGCCCCCCCGACAGAGATGGATTGCTCGTTAGTGGCCGCCGGAAAGGTATAATGAGTGGCCGGCGGCCTTCAGCTTCTCTTTGCCCGAGAATGAGAATGGTCAGGGGGTGGTTCTGGATGTGAATGTGAAGGGGTGGTTTTGGATGTTGGAGGATGAGGTTAGATAGCTGCAACGTGCTGGCCATTTGATACATGGCACCACATCTATTCCCGCCTCCACTCGCTTCTTGCAAATGCACACCATATCCTTCATTCAAGGTTCACAGACTAATCGTTTATCATTCGAAAAAATAAAATATATTCACATAGGTGAAAATATTTGAACTTTTTTGTATAATTTAAAAAATATGAAGGTTTATTTTTGTAATTTTTACTTTCTATTAGCTATATACCAGAGAAATTATTATATTCATGTCAAAAATACTAGTTTCTGATGCTAATACATGTTTTGAGGTCGTCTGAGCTCAAAAATGGTCTGTCTATCTGCTTGTCTGTGAACGAAATATCTCAAGAACGAAAAGGAGGTTGAAATTGTATATTTAAGTAAGGTATCCCTCTGAGACACAACACGAAGCTTTTGAACAGAACCGGCCAAAGAGTACTACAACTTTACTGTTGCACTTTTTCAGTTTTTTTCGATTTTCACAAAATAGTCTATCTGTGTATCTGTGAATAAAGAACGAAAATAGTTCGGAGGTTGAAATTTTAATTTAGGTTAGGCACCCCCTAAGAAGAGAAAATAAAAAGAGTACTTTACTGATGTACTTTTTCAGTTGTTTTTTTTTTCGATTTTCACAAAATTTGTTTTTGATTAAAATTCATAAAGTTTTTAGATTCTCTTTAAAATGTATATTTTCTATTTTGCCCTTGAAATTGGTTGAAGCCCACTTTACTCTTGTACTTCATAGAAAAGATAGGAGAAATACATAGTTCTCAAGTTAATAAAATATAAATAATGCTTATAAAATTGACATCTTGAATTCTAATCTACTGCCAGAAACTAAATATATGACGACACACAAAATCTGCTGTGACAAGCACAGAACACAATTTTCAATTACAGAAGGTAAGAGAAAGTTGTATGCTGTGCAATCAGTCACACCAGATTTTTTCTAAATAGGAGTAGTCTACTCTTGGTGGGACTCAATGAACAATCGGGTAGTAAGTATTCTTTAATATAAATTGTTTATGTGGTGAAAATGAAAGAAATTCGTCATAAAAAATGTAGTCCGTGTTGCCTATGTACAGGCGTGTTTGATTTTTTACTTTTTTCGAACTAATAGATGTAAATTAAATATATTTTTATCAAAAACGATTAAAATTAAAGAAGAAATATGACATGTGTTACTTAATTTTCATATTATATCCTCCGTTAACCTTTGGGTCGTATTTTGAACCATTGTCGGTGTTATTGTAATGAAAAATGATTGTTATTTTAATATTATTAATATTTAATTCATTCTATAATTTTCATCTTTTTCACTTAAATGTTTTGAAAAATTATATTTAATTAAACACTTCAGGTCAAATAATGCAAAAAAAGCGCCTGTAGCTCAGTAGCTACTCGAATATTGTATAGTTAACACCGATTATATTAAAATTTCTTCACATAAATTACTAAGAAATAAAAATTTTTTTTTTTTTTTTAAAAAAACATTCACACTTTTTCTCATTCACGCTCACACTCACACAGTCATTCACACAGTCTTTTCGGCAACTTAGGCCATTTAAGACTTTAAACGATATCCGTTAATGATTATTATACATATTGGAGGTCCAGGCATTTTTATTTAAGTCATTTGGTATCCAAATGCCTTAAATAAAATTATCGGACTGCCTGGGATCCGAACCCGCGACGTTCGGTATAGAAGGTAGACACGCTACCAACTACTCCAAGCCCCGTGGGCAAATAAAAACTTAAAAGAATCAATAATTACACTAAAAAAAAAAAATTACTTTTGATTTTACTCATCAAAAACTAATCTATCAAAAACTTCTATGTATAATTAGTAATCCAAATTTGAATAATGAAAATTAGATCAAATATTAATTCAGAAATCGAATTATTTCTCTAAAATTTATATCGTGATTCAAGAATTAAGAAAGTAATTTTTTTAACTATTAATATGATTGATTAGTAAAACAAGGATATTATTATTATTAACAATGTTTTCGGTTCTATTGGTTTTTGAAAATAGAACTTGAATCTTTTTCACATAATACTCGTATAAACGAGAAATATTTCAATTAATAATTTCACTGATAAACTCCATTAATCCAGACGGATTCGGTGGGTGACTTTTTTTCCCCCCAAATCCGTCCGAGTCGTTTCGATTTGTTGTCCTGTGAATGGAGCTAGGACTCGAACAGATTAGCGAGATTTGCAAATATCGATTGACCCCGTGCTGTGGCCATGACAGGATGCCCCACAAGCACATGCACCAGTTCAAATATAAATGGCAAAAGCAACCAACCCTGGTGCAGTGCATACGACATGCCAGGTCACCATGTCCCACGCTGTCAGGTCAGGACCTAATCCAATCACAGGCCAATTGATGTTTTTGACACGAACCCCGGATCGAAAATATAATTATTTACATAGATGAATATTAATGAAATAAAATTGGAATGATCAAAGAATTCAAGAATTTTATACCCATTCTCAATTAGTAGACATAATAGGTGGTCACCTTGATATTATAAAAGTTTAAAAAAGAACATCTATGGGAGGTGAAAGCGTTATAGAATGTACGCTGTTTAATTAAATATTTCAAGGGTTGGACAAGTCTGCCGGGGGAATTGGGAATTTTATAGAGACTTAAAGAGCGTAATATATATACCTCCAAATACAAAGTAAAATTTTTAATTAAAAAGAATTAAATTATTTTATATAAATTATTTTCTATTACAATATTAAATAATCAAGTGAATTTGTTCATTTAAAAATTAGTTATTAATTAATTATATAGGAGATTATATTGTCCTGGAGATAAAACATTAGTAAACGAAAAAAGATCAATTTTAGAGCTGTAAAATGATATGGGATAGAGGAGAATTATTTGGCTATCCAGAGTTTGTTTATTGGTTCCAATATATAGAATAAATTCCATATTATACTATGCATTATTATTAATTTTATTAATTATAAGTCCTCATAACAAAAATCTGGTGTGACTAGTCGCACAGCACAAAACTTTATCTTACATTTGGTAGGAGAAAGATGTGTACTGTGCTTGTCACACCAGATTTTTTGTGTTGACATATGTTTAGTTTCCGCGGATGTATTGGAATTTAAGATATACAATTTATAAACATGGGAGAATATTTATATTCTTGCCGATGAAGTACAAGAGTAAAGTGTGCTTCAAACAATTTTGAAGACAAAATGAGAATATACGTTTTAAAGAGCATCTAAAAAATAATTGATTTTTGAATTTCAGTCAGAAATCGTTAGAGCGAATTTTAAGAAAATCAAACAAAAAAAAAAAAAAAAAAAAAAAAAAACTGAAAAAATACATCAGTAAAGTACTAGTACTCTGGCCGATTTTATTTAAAACCTTATTTTCACGCCTAACTTAAATATAAAATTTCAGCCTCTTATCTCTTTTTATTCTTGAGATATTTTATTCATAGACAGACAGACCATGAAGCGAAAACAGCTTTTTTGGATTCAGGGGCCTCAAAACGTGTATATCTATCAAAATCTCAACATCGAATTTTTGACATGAATCCAATACTTTCTCTCTATATATATTAACTAAGAAAGGAAAAATTATCTAGATCATTCTGATGATTTAGAATTAAATTATAGCTCTGGAATAGCTAGTTCACTTATTTGTAAGTTTTTCTCTTTCTATACCGGTATAATTGAAGTATATGTGTGTTTCTGCGTGAAAAGTGTCGAATAAAAGAGTTGGACTTTCATTTATTTAAACTTTCAATTAAAACGGAAAATGATTTTGAATAGACGCGTTGTTTAAATATAGATTATTCAACAAGATAGACAGATATTTACTTCGTCTTCGGGGACTGAAATGACATTACTTTAGTAATGAATCGATTTGACAACAAAGAAAATTCATCAAGCCGCATTTACGATAACATCACAGATATAAAAGCATGCACAAAGGAATCCATTTTATTTCAATTAAATAAATAAAAATTCAATTAACCACATTTATTTAACTGGTAAGGATAAGTAAAAATTTTTTAGCAAATTAGTCCATGTAAAAAAGTATAAATAATTAATAAATGAAGTAAAACAAATAATTCAAATAGATGATGATTTATTTAATAGCTCCATAATAAAAGCACGAACAAATGAAATTTTTCGTTTTCAACATTATTTAAAAATGTGATTATATTTTGTATTATACAAATATTATTAATTTAATAAATTTATATATTAACATTTATGAAGATTGCTAAAATTGAATTTGGATCCCATGTCGGTCACCAAAGTCCCTTTTCCAATTCTCTTTCGGGTAAAAATGATTAAGTAATAAATAGTAATGTTGCTGCCCAGATACCAAAACAAATAAATAAACTAGTCCTCCTGGACTCCATTTTATCCCAAAAGCCATCTAATAACGAACTAGTCCCCCCCCCCCCCTCCGTCCCCATAAATAAAAATAAAGGATCTTGGTGATTCGCAAGAAAATAATATATAATTAATTAATAAAAAGTTCTTAAGTTTCTCTATTCTTTTGTTATTTTTATAAATTTCTACAAATATTTTTTTTATTAATAAATATAAACTTAACAATTACGAAAAAAAATTGTTTTTTGTAGAGATGAAAACAGGAAGTTTAAAACAGATATATATGACCGCCCAATTGAAGATCATTAAACGATCATCTATATTAGTTGGCAAAAGTGCTATAAGTAGAGACCGGACAAAAAAGCATAAAAAAATGGAAAAAAAGTGCTTAAAAAAGCATAAAAATCTTGAATAAAAAGCTGTTAAATAAGCATAAAAGCTGAAAAAAGCATCTCATAAGCAACTTCTACTCACACTAATGGAGGATACAAAGGGGGGGGGGGGTAAGGGAGGTAATTAATTTTAATATAAAATTAATACTTAAAAATTTTATTTGTATATATATTCTAGTAAACAAGTACAGAATGCAACTTTTAAATTAACGAAAGTGTGCGGCCACTCCCACCAGATTACCACCCCCCTGCGAGGGTCCGCCGCAGTCCGCCCCAAGTAGGGGGGTCCAGGCGGGCCCGAGCCAGAGTAGGGAAGGGGCGATTTGCGCAGTTGACGAAGGATTTGCTTTACATGAACGTTTTACTGAATAATGTTTTGAATGATTTTTAAAAATATTATAGCCCTCGGGCTTGGCGTAGTTAATAGCGCGCCTGCCTTGTATACCAATGGTCGAGGGTTCGGATCCCAGGCAGTCCGATGATTTTATTTAAGCCATTTGGATACCAAATGGTTTGAATAAGAATGCCTGGACCAGACAAATATAACGAGTATCGTATAAAGTCTTAAATGGATAAATGGATGGGGGGAGCCTGAACTCAAAAATTTTTCTGCCGAAAATTTTTTTTAACGAAACTAAATTTTTTCTACTACTTTTGTTTTTGCTGAACCAAAATTTTCCGCCCCGCGGAAAAATTTTTTTTCCCGCCCGTGAAAATCATTTTACCTTTTTTTTTAGAGATACGAAAATTTTGCCGCTCCGCGAGACAATTTCCCTTTTTTTTTACAGGGCTATATTTTTTCCCACTGCGGGGCCGATCAAGCATTTCGGGGGGGGGGGGGGGCGAGATCCCCAAATGTCTGTATATCCCTATATATGCATTTGGAAAATTTGTGTGGGGGGGGGGGGCGAGCCCCCTCCTCTTATATACGCCCCTTGTGTATGCGTGTGTGAATGGGAAAAAAGTGTGTTTTTTAATAAAAAAAAATATATATATAAATATTCGTAAAATAAGCATAAAAACTCAAAATAAGCAAAAAAAGCATAAAAAATGCAATCTCAATGCACTTAGTTTTTCGTAATTCGTGTAGAAATTAAATATCTAATGGTTGCTTATAAAATTGAGCAATAAGCATTTTGCTTAAAATCCGGTCTCTAGCTATAAGATTCTAAAGTTTTAAACTTGGGAAAAGAAGGTCATAAAAACAATATACAAGGCATAACTTGATGACAAACTATCTTCGGGAAGAAAGTTGGACAAAATTCGAAAGATGTTCCAAAGTATTCAAGCAATCTCTGTTCATAGAGGAAATAAAAAAAAGAGTTTATTCATTCTTCATTAAGGGATAAAATGAAACAGAAGATGAATTTTAATTCTATATATTAAAAAAATCTGGTGTGACTGGCGCACAGCACACAACTTTCTCTTACCTTCGGTAATCGAAAGTTGTGTTCTGTGCTTGTCACACCAGATTTTTTGTGTCGACATATATTTAGTTCCCGACAGTACGGAACATTTGAATTCAGATGTAAAATTTATAAGTATGGGAAAATATTTATATTTTGTTACCATGGCAACCATTTCTCCTATCTTCCCTATGAAATACAAGAGTAAAGTGGTCTTCAGAAGATTTCAATCGCAAAATGAGAATATACATTTTAAAGAGCATCTAAAAAATAATTGATTTTTGAATTTAAAAAAAAATCGTTGGAGCAAATTTTGAGAAAATCGAAAAAAACTGAAAAAGTACATCAGTAAAGTACTAGTACTCTTTGGCCGATTTTGATTAAAAGCTTATTTTTCCGGTCCAGGAGGGTGTTTAACTTAAATATAAAATTTCAGCCTCATAGCTCAATTCCTTCATGCTTAAAATTGAACACAGACACACCCACCCACACACACACCCACCCACACACACACACACCCACCCACACACACACAGACAGACCATGTCGCGAAAACCACTTTTTTGGATTCAGGGGACCTCAAAACGTGAAGATCCATCAAAATCTCGACATCGAATTTTTGACATGAATCCAATACTTTCTCTCTATATATATATTACATATATACATAGGTAAGAGAAAGTAATAAATAAATCACATACCGAATTATGTGAGATTCAATAAATAAACTTGTTGAAAAATTTTTGAAAGTGTTAGGTAATTGGAATATTAGATGTTCTATGGTTGTAATAATTTTGAGAAATTAATTGTTTAAGGATCGCTTCCCACAAATTGCCTGTGATCTGATTTACTGATGAGATATAGGCCTATATAGCCTATGTGTGATCTCTGTCTTGTCTCTAGAGACATTTAGTTAAACAGGAAAAAATATACTCTGTTACTTAAAAATAATTATCATGGAACATAACAACTCAATTCTCCAATCAAGAAATATATTATCTAGCCCTAAATAGACCAAGGATCATATCTATTCAAAGGCCGAATTTTCTATAAATCTTTTTAAGGTAGGTATATCATCGTATTCTTATGAGTGGTGTACCGAGTATAGTCTATAGGCCTATGGCCTAAGATGCCGAAGACTTAAAAAAAAAAAATGGATGAGAATGTGTATCGGTTAGTAGCGCGGGATCTGTGAGATTCACTAGCTTCATATACAGACGTAGATTGCTAGTGTTTTGGAGTGGGAGAATACCAATCACAATATTCTCCTAGCTTGTCTGGCGTCACACTTCAGTGTTGATTTGACTTTTCGAAAGGTATACTGCTTAGAAGCGATCTGTGAGAGCTCAAAGCGACCAAATTTGTAAAAATATGTTATTTTTTATTTGGCTTTTTCTTGAATATTATTGTATAGTGTCAAATATATCAAAATTTTTGCAATCGTAATATTTCTTTATGAAATTTAGGGGTTAGATCTCTGCTGTATATGTACAATGATATTCATAATAAACCTAAATAAAATAAAAATAACAAATTCTTGCAAATTTGGTCGCTGCGGATCCCTAACGCACCTAGGCAGTATATCACAGATCCCTAAATCACCTAGGCAGTATATGTCACCTTCAATAAACACCTATATCAATATTGTTTATATATATCTACCAAATGAATGAGACATGCATGCACTCGTGTTTTTCAAAATTATCAACGTTTCCTCATATGGATCTCTCAGATTCATAGAGACTAACCTTGTACCTTTTAGACGCCTAACCGAGTGTTAAGCTGAATTGTGAAATTTAGTTACAAATATAAAAGAAATTATTTTTGGACAGTCATGTCTAATACCATATATGGTATATTAGGCTTATATTAAAAACCTAAGTTCATTTACTATATAATGTTGATTATTTTTTTCTTCAGCATGGTATTCTACATTAATTTTCATTAAAAAGTGGATTATCCGAAAGCAGTGAAGTAATAAAATTTAAAAAGCAAAAAAAGTTGTTGAATTTTTTATATACCCCCTATAGGAGAATGTCATTAAAAACAGAGAAATGAAAATATTTAATGGCACGTTGGATTTTTCGCTTCGAACTCTTAAGATCCCTTTCTCGTTAAAAAAGGTAAATAATTGAGCAACTCATTAGTTGAAGTCAAACGACTTCCGGATGGGTTCCCAAGAAAACTGAAAATGGGTATTGGGTACCTGTCCCCTTTTATCATATCCTCTTCGCCTTACAACCAACGGAAAGCAGATAGAAGCTTACCCTTTACTATCAGCTTTAAACAGACACTGCGCATTTCACAGCCAGAATTAGTGGCTTTAGATATTCCCAGAAATGTGCCCCCCCCCCCAACCTGATAAGCAATGCACACTGATAAATGGTTTGAACCTCAAAATTCACTTTAAAAATTCATAATAATCTTCGGGCTCAATTTAAAACCTGTTTAAATTTTCTTTTTTAGCAAGAGATAGCCCATTAATTTTAACACACCAGGCTTTTATCGATATTATTCATTTCTAAAATAGGATTAAAAAAAAGAATTCTAATTTAAAATCCGAATTCTAGAGTTTAATTATAAAGAGTATAGCATGCGGAATTATAAATAATTTCAATGACACTGCATTTATTTATTCGCTTGGAGAATTTATATCAAATTAAAATGTAGATTTTTGCAGAGAAAGAATAATAACGTTGAATTTTTGGTTAGAGGCTTAGAAATTAAATTCTGAATAAAGAAAGGAATAAAAAATTTCACAAATTAAGCTTTTTATACATCAATTTTTGAAAAAATTTTAAAACAAATATATTTTTTGAATAGTGGATGTAATATTGATAAGGTGTAAAATTTGTGGATAAGACCATAACCTAAATCGATCTATGTATGTACAGTATATTTCTTAATTAGTCAATATTATTAAAATAAATTTTGTCTCTTTGGAGGAGAAGAGACTTGCATTAGTAACAGTTGGAACAAGAATCGAGATCTCGAGCTCGTATTTAAGGAATGGAGATCCAAATAATTGTTCTCTTAAAATAATATGAATATAAAACAAAGGTATTTTAAAACAAATTGTGATTAAAGATTTTTTTTAAGGTATTTTTTCAATAACTGAGACCATTTAGATCCCATCCCTATGTTTAAAGATTTTATCAAATTTAATTATCATCTTGTTATATTTATTTTAATTCATGTATTTATAGATACCTGTATAGAAGAGATTTGTGTTTTATTAAAAATGAAAACAATTAAAAGAAAAAAGTGTTATTCAAATAATTTATCCAATTAATTTCAATTTTTTAAAATTATATATATTTATATTTGGGTTATGAAGGTTAAGTCATCAACAATTGACCTGATTTCGGGAACTTTTCTAATGTGAATATTCAACTGATTAATGTGGATTATAAAGTTCTAATTGAATAATCGATAGAATGGAGTTAGAGTTGGGGTATTGGGTTATAGAGGATGATATTGGGATGGGGGTGTATAGCAAAATAGCGATGCTCGTCAGGGATGGGCATCTAATGGCCATGTGAAAGGTCATCGGAGGGGGGCCCAGAGAGAGTAGCAGAGACGAAGCAGGCTCCTAGGCAATATAGAGGGTTTAGGGTTTAGGGTTGAGGGTTAGGGTTGCGTGTGCCCGGGGGTTGCGTTGCCGTTGCTGCCCGGGGAGCCGAGCCCCAAGTATCGACTCGCTCGACCCCGAGTGAGAGTCGCACCCACGCGCCAGCCGCAGTCGGCTACCCGGTATGCAAGGTACCTATGTGCTCTCTACCATGGGTGGTGATGGAGACAACAACAAAAAAAAATCACCCCCATTCTAGCTCGTACTTAGCGGTAGATGCCTCTTTTCTTTTACCTTTTTTTCCCTTAAGTAAATTCATTAAATAAAAATGTGTGATTATTTTTACCTTTATGTGAAGATTTCATTATAAAAGAGAAAAAAAATAAACATTTAGAATTAAATCTTTTAAAGAATTAGAAAAAAAAATACTCTAATAATATAAAAAAATCTTATATCAATGTACTAGAAAAATTTAATTTATTTGATTTATCAAATATAATAATTATAAATATATTTTTTAAAATATAACAATAAATTTTATTATAAAAAATAAATCGAATATAATTGAATTTTTCAGTAACGTAAATAGGTAAAAAATCCTGAAAAAATTGGTAGTTAAGCTCTTATTTAGTCTTCAGCCAAGTAAATAATAAATAATTAAATTATAGATTACGAAAAACATAAAACCAAGTATTTATTAATTTAATTTTTCGCTTATTTAAATTAATAAATACTTGGTTATATGTTTTTCATAATTACCTCATGGACCAACACATTATATATATAATTCTTTATTAATTATGGATTACTAATAAATCAACAATGGACATATATTATGTGAAATTTGATGAAAAATTCCCTTGATATTTAGGACTTTAAATGGTGCCAGTTTTATAGCAGGATATTTATTTAATGTATGGTGTGGTAACTAATAGGTTAGCAAGGGACCCCGAAAAAATAGCAGGTTAGCAAAGTGGTAGTTAGGCCTACATAATAAAAACCTCTCCAATTTAACATTGTGTTAGTTATCTCTTACATTTACTGTGAGATTCATCCAAGATTCAACTTTGTTTTTTCAATGATTCTCTAATAAATATAAATAATAATAAGAATATTTAATATTCATAATAATATTTATATTAAACTTGAATTAAACCAATGTTCTAAGATTGTTCTTCAAGTCACATGTTTATTTTTCCTATAAGGAAGTTGGATTTTCAGTCAAATCAAGAACCTGTGTAATAATTTAAAAAGCAAAAAATAAACTAACCTGAAAGAAAGCATTATATGTTAAGGCTTTTTATAACCATTAATATCTATTTAATATTCAAAATGTGAATCTTTAAGTATATTATTTATATTTATATATTTTTGTGAATTTTTTTACATTCTGATTTTTATTTTTAAACAACCCGAACAAAAAGATAAAATAAATGGAAAATATTACTAAGATGTTGAGATTGATGAGCCAGAGACAAGATTCAACAACTGTGACATGGGAATATTTAAATAGGGGTGGAAAAAGAAGACGAATGTCTTCACCAAAAAAGGCGGATACTTTCCCAAATGGAAACAAAATAATTTCTTTATTTATTCTTGCTATATTATAGTACGATAATTTTTTATATTAATTTACTTTAATTATTTTTAGCTAGACAAAATTTGTATATATTGTTGACATGTTTAACCACAATATATGAACGCAACTGGCATTTGACACTAATAAATAATAAATACCACATAAGTGCTAAGAACATGACAGGAACATGAAGTATTCACCATTGTGGTAATTTTATAAAATAACATAACTGTTATGAACTAGAAGTGATGGTCTTTATATTTTGGTTTGGATTTTTTCAAATCATTTGGTAACCAATTTAATTTTAATAAATTTCTTCAGAATATGAATCCTTCAAAGTTAAACTTAAAGCTCTTCAAAGGAAAAGGAGGGGACTAAAAATTCTACAAAGTAAAATATTTTAGTGCCTGACATTTTTTAAATGACTTCAAGTAAATAATTAAGTAATATTTTTTATTCCAGTAGTATATTGGATTGTTTTTTTCAGATTTCTAATATATTGGGTTTTTTTTTTTAAATATTTTGGAGAGAACCAATACAGTTGTAAGCTAATACAGTGCAAGCTTCAACATCAATCGCTTCATTTATCAATATATACTGAATAACCTGAAAAATAACATAATAACTTCTTTGAATAAAAAATAACTTTGTATTAATGTTTTTTGATTAATAATCCCAGGGTGAACCCCCAAAATTTCTTAATTGAAACAATTATTAATTATGAATAATAGTTATACTTCATCAATTAATATAGAACCATCAATGTTATTTAATTTAAAAAAAAATATATATATTTCAAATTATGTGATGATTGAATCTTTTTAAAGGGATAAACAGTTTCTTATTTAAAATATATATATTTTTTATTAAAAAAGCTATATCATTTTCATAAAATTTTTATTTTGATGCTTTTAAATTGATTAAAAAATAATATACCTACACGTTGGTCTTTATATGAATACATCCAATAAAGATATTTAACCTTTAAAGGGGATCCTTCCTTCCGTTCGAGAGAAACAAAATTCTTTACAATCATGTTATGATTTATTTATTTAAATAAATAGCATTATACAATTTATAAAAATAATAGGAAAAGGAATTTTTCATGATAGTGATCGAATATCGTAAATATTTAAAAGAGAGATATTATATATGCTTGTTTACAGATACTCCCCGTATTATGCAAACAGTTCGTTCCATAACCCCTTATATAAGATAAATTTTAGTACCGGTTATGTTGGGTTTTCCCTCTCTATTCCTAGCTTAGTATTAGAGAGCCTCGGTATGAAAACAAATAGACCTATAACAAAACATATAAAAATAAAAAAAATATAAGATTAAAAAATATTTGTTGGTCGCAAAACAGTGAAGAATATGAAAAGTGGTATCCGACAAGGGGTTCCACATTGCACAGAACGATAAACTATATACAAAAATATGAGAAAAAATTTTAGACTGTCTAAGAGAGCAAAAAAGGGCAAAGAATATTTAGGAATTTTTTTTTTTTAGGAATGGGTGCATAAGGTCCGAAGACCTATAATAATGACCAGTGGTCACATGCAGACAGGAAGAAATTAAAAACAAAAGGAGAAGCATAAAATGGGAACTCAACTGCGGGAACTGAGAAGATGCCTGTTGATATTAGACTTGAAAGTCTGAAGATTGTAGGTTTTGGGGAAGATAGACGCAGGAAGCTTGTTCCAATCACAGGAGGACTTGGAGACAAAGGAAGATTGGAATTGACTAGTTCTGTTAGTCGTGATCTGAACAGCATAGGGATGCTGGGACAATGCCTCTCTTGTGTTCCGTGTATATGTTGTATTGGGTGGGATAATTGATTCAACAGCTCCGCAATTATTATTTGAAATTCCTACCGGGATCTCCGATTATTTTCCCGAGGTGCTTTCGTGAACGAAGACAAATACCTCAAACGCAACCAGCCATCTACCGGCACCCAGTGAAGTTACATTATTTCCTATCCTAACATCTTCTGCGTTAATTTCTAGCTAGTGAATTAGATCTTTTTTATCCAACATCTTGTATGATAGGGAGAATGTTCTAGTTTGAGGAGGGACTCCCTCAGCGTGTAGGCTAGTCCTTTCGAAGAATGCATCACTGGGAGGGAAACTTCTTTACGTCCCTTCCACAGGACGGGATGTCACAGCAACTCCGTCTCCTCGAAAAGTTACCTGGGGGCTATTGTGGTGAGATCCATAATTCCAATCCAGTGCCTGCTTGACTATTTGTTTACATTAAATATTTTTATTTAATGAAAAAATCCCGCACACCCAGGAATTGAACATGGATCTTCTTTGTAGAAAGCCGACACTCTAGCCTGCTACACCAGCACCGCCATATAGAACTAGAAATGGGACGGGCACTGAGAAAAAGTTTAAATGAATTTTATCATTTCTTTTTTTTTTATCAAAATTCATATGAATAAAATAAATTAAACTTGTATTTACATGTATAAATAAGAAATATTAATACATATATGGATACCGTTGAAAACTAAAACAATTTTATTTGCATTTCAAAGGATTAAAAATTATCATATTGCTAGCCGCCACCTAAACCTATTTGAATAAATTCAGAACAAGTACGAAGAGATGAATTTACGGGACAAATATCCTGGCTATTCAAAGGTTACATTCCTTAGAAAAAAAAAATCTCTATTTAAAACATTCCTCATCAAATAATATATTTATAAAAAATCTGGTGTGACTGGTCGCACAGCATAAAACTTTATCTTACCTTCGGTAATCGAAAGTTGTGTTCTATGCTTGTCACACAAGTTTTTTTTGTGTCGACATATATTTAGTTCCCGCCGATATATTATAATTCAAGATGTAAAATTTATAAACATGGAAAAATATTTATATTTTTATACCATGTCAACCATTTCTCCCATCTTTTCTATGAAGTACAAGAGTAAAAAGTAAAAAGTACAAGTGTGCTTCAAACAATTTTCAAGGCAAAATGAGAATATACATTTTAAAGAGCATCTAAAAAATAATAGCGAATTTTGAGAAAATCGGAAAAAAAAACTGAAATAGTACATCAGTAAAGTACCAGTTACAGGGGCGTATTTATGGGGGGGCCGAGGGGGCCCGGGCCCCCCCGAAATTTTCCAAACACATATACATATATAGGGATATACAGACATCAGCGCAACAAATTTTTCCGCAGGATGGACAACTTTGGTTTCGCAATAGAAAAAATGTTCCGCAAAAAATTTCGTGTGAAAAAAAATATAGTTTCTTAAAAAAAAAATTTTCCGCAGAAAAATTTTTGAGTTCGGGCCCCCCGAAAAAAATTTCTATATACGCCCCTGACCAGTTATTAGTATTTTTTGGTCGATTTTATTCAAAAGTTTATTTTCACGCCTCAGGGAGGTGCCTTACTTATAAAATTTAGCAGGCGATATGATGTTTTTTTCTCTTTATTTTTTCTGTAGCCATATATGATGTTAACTTTAATATAGCTTTACCAAATCAATAGTGAAATAAAAAATAATCCCAATGAAAAGGGTAAAATCTCGGTTTAAAAACTAGTCTTATTTAAATGGTGATTTGTTGTTGTTGTTGTTATCCTCAACAACAAACTCTTTCTAGGCGACTCAGATTAGGGTCATAGATTTAGCCAAGTTGTCGCGTTGTTTTTCTTTTTTTTCCCCATCCCTTTGGTGATGTCCAGCTCTTTTGGCTACCAACAAAAGTAAACAGATAAATGGCAAACAAACATGGCGTTGGGGCCGATTAAACCAATTGGTTGGGAACAAAAAGAATTTCAAATATAAGGGCTTGTATTAATCAGAGGCCGATCGAATTTGTAGGCAATTATTGTCCCCATTCGTTTCGGAAGAGAATTTAGTTAAATAAATTCCACGATTGTTAACATAAAAGAAAAAAATTCATTAAATTAATTTTGTAAATTTTAATAATAACTTAAAACTTGAACAAACATGACAGTGACACAATTTCAAAATTAAGCTCAATCATTATTTGAACTTTTTGAATTCCTTGAGAGCTAGACACTATAGTCTAATTAGTAGAAATTAAAAATTCTCAATAATTCGAATTGAAGCTATCGGGCCTTGGTGTAGTGGGTAGCATACTGGCCTATTATACCAAGGGTCGCGGGTTCGCATTTCATGCGACAATTATTTCAATTGGATTGGCTACCAATCCAGGTGAAATAAATAGAGACGGGATCTAAATGGCCTTCGCTGCCGAAAAAGACCTTAAATGAAATAAAAAAAAAAAATTCGAATTGAATTAATTTTCATAAATAAAAATGATAAAAAAAGAAAATTGAATTTCCTCTGATTGTCCTGTTTTGATTTTGTTTAGAATTTATTTTAAATCAGAAAACAAATTCAATGAACATTTTTCATTAGAGAAAATCGATTTATAAATTGCTTATTATCGAATTTTGTTGTCCCTTGTAATTTTATCTAATAAGTGGCCTGGTCAAAATGGGGGTATAATCTCCTCTTTGAATTGGAATTGTAGAATCGATCGCTGAGTCTTTTTTTTTTTCCTTTAGACCAAAGGACACTTAGAAAATTCCCGAAAAGATTTTGCTGACAGGAAAAAACAAGACATTTAGGGAAGGCCCTTCTTTGCCTGCGCTCGATACACACTAAAGTTCATTTATAAAGAGATAAATGTCAATTCACCCGGCCAAAATGGGGCGATGGAACATTTTTTTTTGTTCCTCCATATAAGGTGAATGGCAAAAGGTCGGAAGGGTTGGTGGCACGTCGTGAACGATAGGTAAATAGCATCCGGCAAACATTTCACACCCCCAACCCTTTTCTTATCGACCTTCTCTTCCATTTCCTCAAGGCGAATATTAACATTTCCGTGGCAAGTGAGAGTGAGAGAGAGAGGAGAGGGGGAAAAAGAGAACCCTCGCAAAAATTGGCCGTTTCATAACAAGATGGGGTGGGAAAATGAATGATGTCTTGTTAAAATTAAAAAAAAAGGGTTGAGTTGAGTTGAGTCAATAGCAAAGGCAACCCTTTCCTCACAAAAAAAAAAAAAAAAAAAAAAACATATTTGATGGAAACCACAATGGAATGAAAGAAAAGACTTTCAACTAAATCAATCGAAATGGAATTTCAATAAAGAGGCTAGTGTTCTAAATTTTAATGGATTCTTTCTTTGAAAGTTTCTTTATTTTGTTCAAGATCAAACAACTCTATGAATGCTTTACTCAGAGCAAACAAGTGTTGGGAAAGACGAGCCTTTTTTTTCTTAATGTTATTAGTCAATTCAATTATTTTAGATTGAAACTGAGAAATTTTATTTATTTAAAAGAAAAAGAATTATATGTTATAAGATTCAACTAAAAAAAAATTCAGAGTAAAGTCGCGTATCCACCAGAGACAGCTTCAGGCGCTCAACCCGAGTTAGAACAAGTGGAGACCATGCCTCCAGTCGTGGCTGCCGCAAATCGAGGCAAATTAGGCTGCGAATCAAAACATGTCAATCTTATGTGCATGCTCAAAGGTGTCTCATTTTGGGCAGGGGGGTCAAACTCGGTTTGTTTACATTTTTTCCATTCCAAGAGAGTGACGTCATGGAGCTCCTCCTTTTGTAAAAAATCGTTCGAGACAAACAATTTATAAAAATTTATACACATCATATTATTAATAAAGAAGTGTAAATACCAGGGTCTAAATTAGTTTAGTCAGAAACTTTACAATTTGCAAATTAAACAAAATGAATGTGAACTATAAGGTAATGTGCAGTCAACAACACGGCCAAATAGAAAAATACAAGAAAGGAGGAGCTTCATGACGTGGCCCAATCAAAAACTGTGACCTGAAAATTGTTTGTTTGCTAGTTTCTGGCCAACCTGTGTATTTTAAAGACCTTGATTTTGCGTTCCTTCAATAGAGGCCAGTCACGTGTGCTCGGATCGAGGAATATTGTCTTGATGTGGCTCAAGGGGAGATGTATCAACTTTTCTCCGGCCGAGACAGCCTCGGCTTGAGGCAGCTCGCCAAGAGCATCCTCAATTGGATATCCACTTATTTTAAATACAGTCGAACTTCAGGGGAGACGCCAAAAAGTTCGAGTTATAGAGTTTTCGACTTTTGAAAGATTTTGACTTAGAGCGAAGTTTCTAGGAAAATATTCCAGTTAAAGTGGTTAAGATTTATTCTAATTAATTTTGAGTTAGAAACGTTAAATAAATAAAAATTCAAGTTCTATAAATATTATATTTATTATATAACATTATTCCTTCGATCGCTGGGTTCGATATACAGAGGTCCAATTCATTTTTTCGAGTTATAGAGTTAAAATATGTTTTTATTATTTCGATCGATAGATGTTTGAGATTTCGAGAAATGGAGGTTTTAGGACTTAGGGAAGGGAATTAAACATTTCTTCTAGTTTTGGAGGTTTTCGATTTATCGAGGTTCTACTGTATTACGAAGTGTCAATAAAAACTACAACTGCCTTGTGAATAGGCAAAGATAGCTACAAAAATAAGAATAGTACAACAAAATAAAATCCAAAATCAGAAAAGTCGTTGGTTTTTATTTATTTAAATAATAAAGAACGTTTGAACTATATTTTCATTCATTATTTATTAAAGAGACATTATACACTGCTCCGCAAAAAAAGTGGCGCACTTTGTTTCTTCTTAAAAAGACCTATTTTACTCTACCTTAATGATACTGAAATTTATTAAACATTTAATATGAATAAACTTAGACATTTCTAAGTAAATTTAACACAAATCCATATCATTTTAATAAATAATTATAATTTAATCAAAACAAAGACAAAAATGTTGAAATTTTTTTATTAACGCCAAATTTTTAATATTTTAAAATAATCTTTCCTTTTCAGTTTTTCTCTGTTCTATTTATTGAAAATTCTTATAAAAACAAAATTTTTAATTAATATCCAACAAAACATATCGAGATTATGTTGATTTGTCTCAAAAATTGAAAAATAGACATATTTTTCTTTATTTTATTTAAATTGTATAATTTAATTAAAATGTTTTGAATTTGTGCTAAAGTTATTTAGAAATGTATAAGTTTATTCATATTAAATGTTTAATAAATTACAGTATCATTAGAATAGATTAGAACAGGTCTTCTTAAAGAAGAAACAAAGTGCGCCACTTTTTTGCGGGGGAGTGTATTTTAGGTAATTAAAGTACAATTTACAATAGACTAATTATTTATTATTTAATTCATACTAGATAATCTGTTTAATTTAATTACTCATAATCCATTAATTATCTTTATCATTGAAATATTTTAGATCTTTGGCTAACACAAAATAATAAATAATAATTAAAATGTAATGAATATAAAGACGTAATTATGTTAAGCATAAACAAGGGAAATTTTCTCTTTTTCTTTCTCTCTCTCAATCCAGTTATTGATATTGACAATTAGTTGAAAAAAAAAATAAATTTAATTAATCCTAAGTGTAATTCAGAGTTTCGAATCTCATTTGCTATTCACTCGCTAAATAGTTGGAGTTAGTTAAAAAAAAAATTATATAGGCTAAGTCGTTAAATAAATAAAATAACAAACAGGAAATAGAGTAAACATGTTCATTTGAGTTTGGTTAATTAATCCAAATAAGACCATCATGTTTATCCAAGAATCATTCGTGAATTTTTTTTCAAAGTAAAGTTATAGATTTACAAATCAATAATGAATGAATTAAATTATATGTTCATTTGAAAACAGCGAGTTCGGAGCGAAATATTAATTAAGGAGCAAATATTTTATGCTAAACGACATTCATTAAAGCTATTAATGTGTGTCCTTTAATGAATATAAAGACATTTTGTGGGAACCTCCTAGCAAATGATCTTTCCTAGTTTTTAAACAACACACGTGAAAAGATTAAAGACCTAAGTTACACTATAAAAAAAATTTTGGTGATTGGATAGGAAGTAAATTACATAAACAAAAACTTGCTAAATTTAGTAAGTGTTTGCAAAAACCCTTTAAAAATGTATTGTAATTTTCGAAAGTCTTTTGAAAATTATTAGAAAGCAATTTGACACCAGCGAGAAAAAAAATCGTCCCTCGAGAGGTTTGAACTCGAGCTCTTGGTTTCTTCCCTTCATATATGAATTTGTTCGATGCCTTTACCATCTCGAGTAGTTACTTTGTTAAGAAGACCATAGTTTTTTAAGCTTAATTTAACGTGTTCTAGCCGGGGGGCCTGACAACGGAGAAGAGCAACATTCAACACAATCGTTGCGGTTAAGTAATGCCAAGCACGGCGAAAGCTCGGGATTGGTGACCCCCGGCAATCAGCGTGTGGAACGCCTCCCGGTAGCCATCGATACTATGTATTTTCAATTAAATAAATAAATTTATCACCCCTAAATGGCCTCTGTAGCCGAAAAGGGCTTAAAAAAAAAAAAAACGTGGTTCTAATAATCTCGAATAGTTTTCTAAAATAGCAACATATTTGCAATCTAATATCCAACCAAACTGCTTTCGAAAATTACAACACAATAACGAAAATTACTATAGAAAGTATGTAAAATTACAATACATGCTATATTTTTACTTTCTCTTACCTATGTATATATGTAATATATATATAGAAAGTATTGGATTCATGTCAAAAATTCGATGTCGAGATTTTGATGGATCTTCACGTTTTGAGGTCCCCTGAATCCAAAAAAGTGGTTTTCGCGACATGGTCTGTCTGTGGATGTGTGGGTGTGTGTTCAATTTTAAGCATGAAGGAATTGAGCTATGAGGTTGAAATTTTATATATAAGTTAAACACCCTCCGGGACCGGAAAAATAAGCTTTTAATCAAAATCGGCCAAAGAGTACTAGTACTTTACTGATGTACTTTTTCAGTTTTTCTCGATTTTCTCAAAATTTGCTCCAACGATTTTTTTTAAAATTCAAAAATCAATTATTTTTTAGATGCTCTTTAAAATGTATATTCTCATTTTGCAATTGAAATCTTCTGAAGACCACTTTACTCTTGTATTTCATAGGGAAGATAGGAGAAATGGTTGCCATGGTAACAAAATATAAATATTTTCTCATACTTATAAATTTTACATCTGAATTAATATGTTCCGTACTGTCGGGAACTAAATATATGTCGACACAAAAAATCTGGTGTGACAAGCACAGAACACAACTTTCGATTACCGAAGGTAAGAGAAAGTTGTGTGCTGTGCGCCAGTCACACCAGATTTTTTGAATAAAGATAGCTTTTTGTTGTAAAAAAATATTTGAACGCATAATTTATTAGTCAAATGCATAATAGTTATCATTTACAAGGGAAATTTGTAAATAATTCCAAAACATAGTAAAATTAAGATTTTTTTTTACAGTGTACAATTAAATTAAAATAAAAAAAATTGTCTTGTCTTCACGTATTTTTTTATGAAATTAGTCTTAATTTAATTTTTAGCATGAAATAATTCAAATTTACTAAAAAATTGAAATTATAATTTTTCATCTATCTACAAAGATAGAGGAGATTCGAAATATCGAATAACTCTGATAATTGTCCCAATTTACAATGAAATAGTAAAGTCGATTTAACGGGAATCCAAGGACGGTTTAATGATGATAAGCGTATCGACCTGGCTGGTACTGAAGATAGATGGACCAGATAGATGCAGTGAGCAATTCTATGTTCGAGGGGGGTAAACGGAAGTCGATGTGCCAAGGCGCGCATGTCGTGTTATCGTGATTATTATTTAGTGGTTGTAATTGAATTAATTTGCACTTGGTATGGTTGATGGAAGGTGAGTAATATCAGAAGAAGACGAACCAGAAGGAAGGGAATATTAGCTGTATGTTAATATATATATCCTAATTTAAGATCTTGTGATTTTTAAAGTTTTGAAGTAAGAATTGATATTTTCTCTATTTTATATCTAGATTATCTTTTATCTTATTAAATAGCAGCATTTAAATTGATATTAGCCTATTTTGGAAATCTAAAAAAATAAGAAATTATACCCTATTTTTATATCACGTTTGGAACCGTGAAGAAAATTCATTCAATTTAATATTTATTTAATTCAAATAGCTGATAAAAGATAGGATGCCGCCGAGAGTAGCACTGATGTACTCTGTATGCCCTACCACTGGACTACAGCACGGCATTCCGTTATTTGAATTGAATTTGAATTAGACCTCTATTTTTAGTCATCGGGAGAAATAGACCCAATACTGAAGTCACAAAGTCTAAACTAAAAAAAGCAAAGAGTAACTTTCTCTAATTTATAAAATACTTAGCAATTAATTGATTAGCCTACTAACAATATAGATCAAAACCAAAGAATTTCTAATAAAATAAAAAAATGGAGATTCATTTCAAAGTAGACAGTTAAATTTTTAATAATAAATAATATTATATATCAGAGCTTTAAGCTAAAAAAGAATGCTTTTTTTTACCTTAGCTAATTTTTTTTTGTATAAATAAAGGGTAGCACACTGACGGATATGACTAGAAGCGAACGATTGGTATCCGGCACACGGCTTTAATTATTTCCCGGGGCGTTAGACAAAGAGAGGACGTAGGGCGGTCACAACAGGGGATATATGGAGAACAAAAAATCGAACTAAAATTTAAAACTAAAGAAAGAATAATCAAAATTCATTGCTAGGGAGATTGTTAAAGTCAAGTGAGGGATTCAGGATCTTCGATTTTCTAGAAATAAAATTTTTTTGTACTATCTTCAGAGTTATATATACGTACAGGGGGATAGAAAAAATAATATGAACACCGGACATTACACAATATTTATTAATTAATAATGTGTTGAGCCACCATTTACTCGTAGAAATTTTGTTTTATCAACGAAATTTTAGCAAATTTAATGCTCTATAACTTTCTAATGTACTATGATTCACAAAATATGCATAGTTTACGAGATATAAGCAAAAAACTGAAAAAAAGTTAAAAGATTTTGAGAATTTTGCACCCCTCTCCCCCACCCTTCCCACAAGTTAATACAGAGACCTCGAGGTCGAAAACTTAAAATAGACATCCTAGAGTACCCCCAAATAACCTGTAAAAATTTTTAAAAGCAAATGGTAGCTCAATACATTATTATTAAATAAATATTGTCTAATGTCAGGTGTTCATATTATTTTGTCCAATTCCTTTAAATCCTAATAGGAATTCCATTTTATCTAATCATTTAATTCATGTTTTTATTAAAACTTTTTCTTGATTTTTGTAATTTTTTTTTACCCTCCATCCCTGAGAGGGCTTCAAATTAATTGAATAAAGGTATGAAACACATTATATTAAATAATTAAAGATTTACACAAAAAATCTGGTGTAACATAACTTTACACACCTTCAATTTATCGAAAGTAAGAAAAGTTTTTGTGCTGTTAAACAAATGTTTGTTGTATGTTTTTTTTTTTATATCGTTTTATTTAACATAATCAAAGAGGATTTTACTAAAATAAAGAGGCTACCATTAAACTAATATTACTAATATTGATATATAATGTGTTCCAAGTTATTAGTTCCCCTTATTTTTAATAATTTATTGCTTTAGGATTATATTTCATATATAATTTTAGTTAGGGACAGCATATGGTTCCTCCCTAAATTCGCCAATAGATTGCATGAATTCTAATTGAAAATATACTTGCGTTTTAAGCGAGCAAAATACAATTTGCACGCATGGGAATATTTAGAAATAAACCCCAGCAAAAAAAAAAAAACTAATGGATAAAACATTACATTTAAATGGTAAAATGATTATTTTTGTTTGATTAATAGAATAAAAATAATACGAAAAACATACTATAGAAAGAAAATCGATGGTGATGGAAAATTAATCTGGCATCCTATGAATGAAAAATAAATGTCAAAATATTTCCCTTATATTACGAGACAAACCTGTCACTTCAAATAGACATAAATGTAATTCATTATTGATATTCATTCATTGTTAATTATGGCATTGTAGAATTTTAAAAAATCTAAATATATTTTATTAATTGAATAAATAAAAGTAAATTTCCTTTAAAGAGGATGTTCCTTTTGCAAATATATATGTCTATTAAGAAATAGGTTTTAATTATATAAAAAAAAAAACAGTCTGATTATGTATACCTAGGCGCTTGGGTCAAATGAAGGGCGGGCCTCTTAATGCTAATAATACTTTATAATTTTTTTTTTTTTTTTTTTTTTTTTTTTTTTTTAATCTACTTCAAACAAATTTAAGGTGCGCGTCTCGAAAAACCGTTAGAACACGATTCAGTACCGTGTTACTCTAGGCGGCAAGAGATGGCGTTAGTTTTTCCCATAGGTATACAAGGGATTTATTCCATTTCATTTGAAAGATTCCAGCTAACTAATTAACGGTAAAAAATTAATTATTTTTTAACACAATGATTACTAATTTAATTATCTATAAGATATAGAGTGAATTTTTTAAAAATATCTTTTATTTAATGCGATTAATCTAAAAAAAAAATTATTTTTTTGAAAATCAAAAAAAGCGCTCTAGAAGTTGTAGATATTTTAAATAGCTTTAATTTTAAAAAAACATTTGAGGTCAATAGCTTAAAAATTGTGGCAGCTGGAATCTCCCAAAATTAGCACTCCGAGACGCGCACCTTAAAAAATTGCCATAGTTTTTTTATTGCAAATTCATATAGTTGTCATGTACAGTATTATTCTAATGGAATAAAAAAATACTGGAAATATTGAAATATTAAAAAAATAAAAATTGAAAAATTTTGTTTTAATTAATAACCCGCCCCTTGGCTATTCTAAATTCTCTTTTTTTACAATGAAAAAAAAAAAATAAAATAATGTAAAATTTTTAATGTGCACTAATTGATTTTACCATTTGATATTTTTGTATATCAAATTTTAGAAAAAAAAAAAATAAATAAAAGAGACATCATTTTTAATTTAAAATAAAATAAAATAATTCCAGAGTATGACTTGTATCAAATTTAAAACGGTATATTATAGAGTATATATATATATGTATAAAAGAAAACATAGTCAATATTCAATCGTTACAAAAAATGCGAAAGAAGAGAAAATTGACAGGGCGGTGGGAGAAGGGTGGAGGGGGTGGCAACACAATACGAACTTGCCCCACCCCGTTGGGGTTCCCCAAAAAGCTGACTGACGACAGACAATCTATCTCACCCCCCACATCCACGCCAACACACCCTCTTCTCGCTGCTTTCCCTAAACAACCCTGTTGTGATTTTTCTTTTCTCTATTTCTCGTTCTCTCCAATCGAATCAAGGATTTATGAATTGGTTTTGTGAAACAGCCACAAATGTTTCACATCCATGTCGAAAATGATTGACAAAATGACCTGATAAGAGAATTCGCAAATAATGATGATTAATTTATGATTAATTATAGAGAAATTTAAAAGACAATGGGCCAGCAAACGGTTTGGAAAACAAGTTAAAAGATGGAGCTTTTTTGGATTAATTTTATTTATTATTTCTTATAAATCAAACTGGTCTGAAAAAACTCTATCTTTTTTCTTCTCTCTTTCTCATTAATTATATAGTGAGAAGTAGAGCCAAATCAATTTAAAGTTAACTTTTTATAAATTTTGTATATTCTTAATTATTTGAAATAGAATTTATTTTTAAAGTTCATGAATTAACAATGGCGGATTAATGCAATTTTGTCGCGGGGGGGGCGGTTTTTTTTTTATTTAAGGACTTTGTGGGCACCTATGGCCATTTAGACCCCTTTCCTATTTATTTAAATTGATTGGTAACAAATTCAATTGAAATTAAAGCCCGGAAATCATAATTTCTTTAGATTACTAATTTTTATAACATTGTGAATTTCTTCTCGGGGGGGGGGGGGGGCGATCGCCCCCCTCGCCCCCCTTTAATCCGCCCTTGTGAATTAATAATATATTTTTTTAATGCTTGGAAAAGAGAAAAACACTTGAATTTGAATCTTGGAGAGTGAAATTTACTCTATTTATATATTAAATTTTTTTACTTTCTCTTACCTATGTATATATGTAATATATATATAGAGAGAAAGTATTGGATTCATGTCAAAAATTCGATGTCGAGATTTTGATGGATCTTCACGTTTTGAGGTCCCCTGAATCCAAAAAAGTGGTTTTCGCGACATGGTCTGTCTGTGTGTGTGTGTGTGTGTGTGTGTGTGTCTGTCTGTGTGTCTGTGAACAAAATATCTCAAGAACGAAAAGAGCTAGAAAGTTGAAATTTTATATTTAAGTTAGGCACCCCCATGGGACGTGACACGAAGCTTTTGAACAAAATCGACCAAAAAGTACTAGCACTTTACTGATTCACTTTTTCAGTTATTTTCGATTTTCTCAAAATTTGCTCCAACGATTTTTTTTAAAATTCAAAAATCAATTATTTTTTAGATTCTCTATAAAATGTATATTCTCATTTTGTGATTGAAATCTTCTGAAGACCACTTTACTCTTGTACTCCATAGAAAAGATAGGAGAAATGGTTGCCATGGTATCAAAATATAAATATTTTCCCATACTTATAAATTTTACATCTTGAATTCAATTGTACCCTACTGTCGGAAACTAAATACATGTCGACACAAAAAATCTGGTGTGACAAGCACAGTACACAACTTTCGATTACCGAAGGTAAGAGAAAGTTGTGTGCTGTGCGCCAGTCACACCAGATTTTTTTTTTTTTTAAATTTGTTTAAGATCTTTTTTGGCACCTGAGGCATTGACCACGAATGTTTGGTAGCCACTTCATTTGAAATACCTGAGACGGGATGCGAACCCTCAACCTCTAGCACGATCTAAAGCTAATGCTTTATTTCTGTGCAAGGACAATCTTCTGGTTAGAAAATGAGAAACCTCAGAGTCCAAAGAAAGCCCAAAAAGCAACAGCAACCCTCTAAAAACACTTAAAAGAGAAAAGCTTTATCTTTGAATTCCATGTATAAGGCTAGTGAGGAAGATACTATCAGTAATAGCCAAAAGTATCCACTCTAGCAGTGCACCCTATCGGCGAGATAAACAACTATAAAGAATTATTGTTTTGTTTTATAGAATATTTTTGAATAAAAAATAGACAAGGAGATATAAAAAATTAGACACTATTAATTAAGGCTTTGCGATTGATGAAAATAATTTAGTACTCTAGTATTTATTTAATAACACAAGTGAATGAAGAAGAATGACAAAAATTTCTATAAAATATACAAATTTCAACTAAACAACAAAAATTACAAAGTTTAACGAAAACATTTTGAGGTCATTTGACATTCAGGCAACTATAGCGAGTCGTTGGTGTTCATTAAATTCTTCGCCCTTTGTATATTAACGAATAAATATTTGACATTTTACAACAAACCTTATGATAAGCGAATAAATTAAAAGTTCTCAAGAAAATTCTTTTTAATTATACTAGCCGCGGAGCCTGCCTTCGGGGGGCTTCGTCCCCCTGGACCTCGTCCAGCTGACTCGGGCCCTCACCTTTTCTTCATTATTATGACAAGATAATTATTATTATTACATTCCAATTCAGGATTTGTTTAAATTTATAGAATACACAAATGCAAAGAATACATAAATATTTCTCTGGACATTTCCAATGGGAGAAATCGAAACTTTAGGAATTAATAACTCAAAAAGTTGTAGTAATTACGGGATCAAAATAATTTTCCTGTAATCCCTAGCCTTTAAGCGTATAAAATTTCGTTTCAAAATTTCAACGGGAAGTTGGTCAAACAGAGCGTAACAGACAGACAGACGGACATTAGAGAATTATAAAAATAGATTATCTTATTAGTAAAATGACAGGAAAATATGAAAATAATATTTGCTTTTGTATTTATTATTAAGACAATAATTTTAATGGAACAATTTTTTTCATGATTTTTATGAGATATAATAATTAAGAGAAAGAATTGGTACTGTATCAATCAAGGGCTCACACCTTGTGAAAACGCGGATGGAAACCACTAAAGCTGACATTTCTAGAGATTCTACGTATTATGTGTCTTTCTTCCCCCTCCCTACACAAGCATCAGACTGTGCTAAGGACAGGCTCTTTTCTTCTTCCGCAGTGTGGCATTGGGAAAGAATAGAATATGATAAAAAATTTATAATTTCACTATTGATGACGAATGAAGTTTATAATAGAATAATATATTTAAAAATAAATTTTTAACTTTGGACATGTTCATTAAATGGAAAAATCATCTCTTACTATTAATAAACTGTTATGACCGCCACAAAACTACCCTTCCTAAAGGATATTTTTGGTTTACCGCTCTATGGACAAGCATAGGGCAAATTCGATTGGGCTTTCATGAAATTAAAGTTAAATATATAATCAACTTTAGACAAAACCGAACTAGAGATAGAACCAATTTAATTTAAATAATTAAAATAAAGTAATTTTTAAAAAATTGACAGACAAAAAAAAATCCTAGGCTACAGATAACAGCAGTTATTTTGTAAAAGAGGGTCTTTACAATACCTATATGATGTGGTTAAAATATTGGTTAAAAAATAAGTTTTACTACTAGTAAAATCTATTTTTTATCTGTACTAGTGCAGGATGTTGTAAATTTAAAAAAAAAAAAAGAATGTTTAATAAATTAAATTTGAGTCTATTTTTAATAACGAAGAAAAATTCCAAGACTCGAAACAAGGACATAGATCTAGAAATGGTTTTATTTAATAAATGAAATGAATCGATTGGATTTTGCTGTTTTAACTTGGTCCGAGTTTGGTGGAGAACGTAAAGAATCGCCGGCCAATCGATTCCACTTGAAAACGCAACCTGATATTATTTATTAAGCAGAGGCGGGATGAGCGAGCGAGTGGCGCCAGGTACTCGTCTCTGCATTATTCAAGATAGCCAAGGGAGCCTCCAGGTATCGACCCACGACCATGGGAATCGATCTATAATTCACATTCAGCCTCTAGCCTCCAATTCAGGTAACGCCTTATCATTGGATCTAACTTAAAAAACTACAATTCTTTTGTAAACTAATTAACAAGTTTGTAAAATAAGAAAGAATATGAGGAGTGAAAGTTTATAGTAACAAAAACCAGCTAAATTGAAACGATAATCTGAAAAAATTCGGAGCAAAAAAAAAATCTGGTGTGTGATTGGTCGCACAGCACGCAACTTTCTCTTACCTTCGGTAATCGAAAGTTGTGTTCTGTGCTTGAAACACCAGATTTTTTGTGTCGACATATATTTAGTTTCCGACAGTACGGTACATTCGATTTTCAAGATGTAAAATTTTTAAGTATGGAAAATAATTTATATTTTGTTAGCATGGCAACCATTTCTTCTATCCTTCCTATGAAGTACAAGAGTCAAGTGGTCTTTAGAAGATTTCAATGGCAAAATGAGAATACACATTTTTAATCAAAATCGTTGGAGCGAATTTTGAGAAAATCGAAAAAAACTGAAAAAGTGCATCAGTAAGTACTAGTATAATCTTTGGAACTCTTTCCCTAAATTTGATGGTTATTCAAAAAAAAAAAATAAATAAATAAGAGCCTCTGTCTACAATAAGATATTCTCAACGCAACTTAGACCATATAAGACTGACCGAACTCGCAATCCTTGGTATACAAGGCCAGCATACTAACCCCTACACCAACCCCGAGGGCTAGTGGTTTTGTTATTAATATAAAAATTTTTTCGAAACATTCCTATTTTTATCAAGTTTAATTGACAAACAATGTTAATAATGATAATAATATAGTAACAAAGGCAATGAAGATTGATTAATTATGAAAGTATGGAATTTTTAATTAAAGACACGTATGTTTAAAAATTTTTGCTTTGTGGTTAAGAAATAAAAAAAAGTGAAATATAAAATGATAATAGTAAAAAAAAAAGTTTAATAATACTTTTATTATAAATATTTTGTTTAATTAATTTTTTAATATGAAACAATTTTTATTAAATAGCAGAATAACAAAGAAAACAATCCCCAAAAAATTCGAAAAATGAAGGGAGTGAAAAAAAAACCCTAAAAAAATGCGACTCTGTGGAATCGTGAGAACGGGTTTTAAATTTATTATTTTTAACAATAAATTTAATTAATGAGCGAATATCAGAGTCCGCAATAATTCCATAAGATTTAAAAAATTTAATTAATTACATTTTAGGCTAATAGAAATGGGAAAAAAAAATTTAAGTCTACACCACGAGCTCTGCTTCTCTAACAACTTATACCCTTTGGAATGTATGCATAGGGCTAGGTTTTTGGAGATGTTCGTTAATAGAAGAGGTTGGATAAAAGGAAGTGGATGGAACTAGAAATAAGGATTAGTTCACTACCTGGAAATGAACGCTGGAGGAGGAACTAGAGATAAGAAATGATATAACTTCACGGGGTGCCGGTAGATGGCTATGGCCAGAGGCCGTTTGGGTTTTAGGTGTGTGTCTCCGTCCACGAAAGCAACGGGAATTCTGATAGGAATTTCAAATAATAATAATAATAAAAAGATATTTGTTAAGATATATTCTATTTAAAAATAGAAGAAACGGCATTTTTAAATATTGTTTCTACATTAAGAAGTCAAATGAATTAATTTGATTTTAGTTCATCATTAAATGAACACAAAAGTTTTTAATTGAATATATACTGTATTTATTTTCATGAAATGTTTTTTTTTTTTTATTTAAAATATTTTATTTCGTTCGTTAATCCAAGTGAGTGTGAATTAGATTGGAGGGCATTTCATAAGCAGATTTATTTAAGAGCTTTCGTTGGTTTCGTGGGCAGTGGTGGGGGGGAAGCGGGTGTTAGGGAGAGTTAGAGAGATATATCATTATTTTTCCGTTGACCTTTAAAACACTTAAAATGGATTAAAAAAAGTATATTCTACTGTTCAATATAATTCATTTTAATCTAAAAATGTCATATTAAATCTTTCATTGACATTTCTAATGTGTCCAATGAAGGATGATTAAATGTAGAATAAATGGTTACAATAAAAATAATTTATCTGGTATAGAGATAGGCGGAAAAAAAGCCGTAAATTTAATCTTAGGATCTAATAGTTTGCACCGTCAGCGTAAAGTGCTAAATTTAATACATGAAAGATCTAATAAAAATTCAATGGTTCTGTCCCGTAGAGCAACTTCATGATCCAAGCAACTGTTTTGTTTCTCGACCTTATTTTAAGTAATTGGATACCACGTAATTTGAATATTATAATAATTAAGAGGAATGAATTAAATTACTTGCCCGAGTCCAGGTGGCTTATAACTGACTGGATTACTATTTTACAAGAATTATAAATAAAATTTAATTTCTAAATGGGATCAAAATGTAGCAAGTAGAAAAAAAATTAATTGATAGGTCAAGGAAAAATGACAAAAATAAAGGATTATTTATTTATAGGTTACGTTTTGGTAATATCATTAAATTCAGAAGCAAGGACACTATAAGAACCAGGTCAAAAAAATACTAATAATAAAAATAAATGGTTTAAGAGAAGATCTTTAAAAGATGAAGAAGATTTTTATTAAAAGAAGAAGAGTAAAATAAAAATAAAAAATAATAATAACAGACTTTAAAAAAAAAGTTCTCTTTATATAACAGTAATATGAAAAACTAAAACTAATTTCATACACGAAAAAAAAATGAAAAAAAAAAAAAAAGTAAAAAAGGATAAAATAATAGCAAAAATAAATAAAAATAATATTTTATCTACCTTATATTTTTAATTTAATTAAATATAGAATAAAGATGATGTATAAATAAAATTAATCAAAGAAAAATATTTGTTTAAAAAAGTATAATTATTGCATTATAATAAAAAATGATATATTTAATTTTGGGCATTGATAAATTTCATATATGCTTTTATTTTCTTTTTTAGAAGTACAGGAGATAAAATTTAAAAATTTTCTAAAAATTAATTAAATTTTTTAACTTTTCAATAATTAATAATGTTAAAATTGATTTAAACCATATTGGCTGCTACTATTTAAAAAATATACGGTATCAGAATTATGACATGTCTATTTTTAATCTAAATAGCAGTTAAAATAAAAAAAAATATCTACCATTTAATTTTATTAAAATTGATTGACATCAGGAATCTTAATTTTTAATGCTCCTCAAATAGAACGACTGGATTATTTAGATAATGATTAAAATTATTATTTAAAGTAAAGATATCATCTTTAATATTAAATAACTAAAATAAAAAAAATACAAAAAAAATCCGAACATAAAAAATTTAACAAAAAAAAAAATTGTCATAAAAACATAACTTGACGCATTTTTTTAATTTGATCACTTAATTAAAAAAAATTAAATATTCAGATAATATAAAATATGAATTATGAGAGAAAAATTTAATAAAGAAATAAATGATTTTTATTTTTTTTAAGTATTTTCTTAATCAGAGGCCATAGACTTTAAACGATGCGATCCTGACACAGTTATTCTCAGTTAGTAAATAATTTATTTTACAAAGGTTCAATTCCGATTAGAAAAAAAAAATACTAGTTAAATTAAAATGCTATTTCAACTTCTATTTAAAATTAATAATTAAAAAATAAAAAATTAAAAATAATGAACCCCTAATAAAACTAAAAAAAATCAGAAACAAATGGCCTAATTGCAAAGGCCTAATTGGCCTATTTAAGAACTAAAACTAGATTATTAAGAAATTAAAGTTTGACTTTCATTTTCCCTAAATTATCCAAAATTATTTTGATATTTATTAGAATATTAAGCTTATATTAAAATTAATTAATTTTGACAATATAGGTTTATATTAAGTATGAATGGATAAAGCTTTCAAAAATATAATCAAGCAAATGTCAGGTTCAAAAGCAAAAATTTATCCTATCAGCTCCTTCTAGGGATGGAAGGAGAAACCCACCTCAGGATAAACCCAAGAAAGTTACTCTCTATTGAGATAAAAATGACAAAAAGTAAATAAATACTTATAAAAAGTCAATTTGGCAAGAAATAATTTGGGAATATACAATACTAATACATTTGACATTTTCATTTAAAGAACAGATAAGAATCAAACTGACCACAAGTAATTTGAAATTTTTTTTTTTAAAGCACTCAAACATGACAACTCTATTTAGTTTTAGCAAAAGATAGACAAAACAAAAAAAATTTGACAAGAAATAAATTGGATTATCTCTTGAGAGACAATTCGGATGACTATGGCAACACATTTATTAAAAAACTTTTTGGTCAAAAAGTTAGAATAAAAAAAAAAAAAAAAACTAGTGTTTCAAGACGAAAAATAAATTTGATGATAATTTTCAAACTTTCAATATTTAAATAAATGGGTATCCAAAATATATAGGCCTAAATAAATTTTAGTGCTCAAGAAGGGAAGAAAACTGGATTTTAAAAGATACACATGTCCTTAATCTAAAGTCCTTGGAAAATAAAATGGTTTAAGAGATGAGGTTTAAAACAAAATGATGTTAATCATCAAAATTTCAAATTTCCTAAAAATGTAATAATAATTATGATAATTCAAGTGATTAAAATAAATGACCTGTCAGACAAAATATATAGATGTATATAACAAATTTTATATTTAGAGTAGTCTACTATTTGTTTTCTTATTCGGAGGCTTAAAAAATTCAAATTATTTTTGGATATTTAAAACGTCCTCAGTTCCTGAGAAAGAAAATATGAATAATATTCAAAACATATCTTGGACTATATTTTCTGAAGATTTATTTTATGACAATTCTTAAAAATTATCCAGTCAAAATAAAATGTCAAAAAATCACCTGTCAGTTTACTTTTTTCTCTAAAAATATAATAATATTTGACATTTTAAGTTAAAAAAAAAAACTTGTAAATAAAGAATTCGTAATGTTGGCCACAATATTTTAATGAGAATTGAAGGGGGAGGGGGTATGAGAATTGGTACTGTGATTGAGGAATGAGAGTGCGGGGTGGGAGCACGCGCGAAAGAGGCGGAAGTAAGTATGCATAAGCATGTGGGGGAAGGGAGGGGGGCGTGAATGGCAGGCAAGCAGGCAGGCGGGCGGGCAGCACACAACGCAGCAATGGGCAACGGGCGGCATGCATGCAGGCGGCGGCGACGGGCGGCAGCGCGCGCAGCGCCGGGCAGCCATTCATGGCGGCATGGCGGCCGTGGTCCATGCACACGGTCGGGCCGAGTATCGATTGGTGCCGGGTGCCGGGCGCCGGGGCGCCGCCGCCGTCGCGCTGCTGCTGCTGTTGCTGCTGCTGCCACACCACGGGGACAGCGCGCCCTGGCCGTCCTGTGCACAGCCACACACCGCCAGCCACCAACCACTTCCGCGAGAGAGTAAATATCATCACACCACTGGCTTTCAATCAATTATCAAATAAAAAGAAATAGAAAATAAATAAAATAAAAAAAATAAATAAATAATAATCCGAGTTTTTTTTTTTTTTTTTTTTTTGAATGACACAAAAACACGTCCACCAAAAACTTACTTTGGTGGTGTTGTGCGTGGTGGTCGTGGTGGCAGCGGTCGCGGGGGTCACGGTTCCTTGAAACGTTGGCGGCGGCGTGATTGGTACGACGCCGGCAGAGATGTTGACGATGGACGCTGGGGATTGTGATAGCGTCGAGCGAATATCTTAGTACAAGTCAAACGAGGGTTGTTAATACTACTAGTCAACTAGAGTTTTTTTTTTTTTTTGTGTTATTTTTTTGGCAAAGGGTGAAGTTGACCGGGCGGTGGCCGAGCGCGGAGTAAAGGGATCCCGGTGTGCGCGGCGCGGCTCCGGAGACATGCGCATGCGCTATTGATAGCGGCGGCGGTGGCGGCGGCCATAGTGGGGGCGACGGCGGCGCCGCCACCGTGCCAGCCAGGGATCGAACCCCGGGGCAGTCGCCCTGCACCGCCACCCCCGCCGAACCCCGAGACAATCAGCTCGTGGCAACAAACCCACCCCGGGCGCATCCACGCCATTATAACTTATTTAAATCAGCGGTGCGTCACGCCACCATCATCTTCATTTCGCCTCACTTCTCTTCTACTTTACGAGTCTTCACATCCACCTATATATATTCCAATGCATAAAATCCTCAATTATCCCTTGGGAAAAATCTTTATCCCAGAGAGAGTAATTACGGATATTTCACTGCTGAATTGGAAAACTTTGTATAAAAATTTTTTTCGCTGGGATTATTCTTGCTTTTATATTAAGATCAATTTTGTATTAATTATTTCTGCCAAGATTTTCAATTATTTTAAAAATGTTTATTAAAAAATAAATATGAACCTATTCTAAAAGACAGAGGAAGGATTTAATTTTAATATAACGACTCCGGTCTCGTCCGCAGCCACTAGACCAATTGACTTTACGCTGCCTTCCTTAAACGTAATCCTTCGTACTAAGTAAGAATGAGATAGCCTACTTTTATTTCATTCATATTTGTCTCAAATATCAAGGGAACAAAATATTTTCACTTTTATAAACTTTACTAAAGCTTAAAGAAAATAAATTACATCATTATACAAATAATTTTTATTTCTTTATAAAAATTTTAATTAAGATTTTAATTTTTCTTTCCAAGAATTTCTCTTTTAAATATGATATTATATTTATGACATGCTAAAATCGATAGAGAGAAGTAAAGTGCTATCCGAATTATTTCTCCAGTCAGCTAAACCTGGCACGTTGTGGTTACTCTGAGGAGTAACTTTTATTGAAATAATACTGAGATGGTTTCCCATTTCCTTCCTCAGGAGGGGACATAAAATAAAGTTGGATAATTTTTGCCATGAGACGGATTTGAACTCGAGTTGTTTTGAACTCAGGATTATAACCTTAATTTCTTTATCCCCTTGGCTAATCCTCCATATCCGAATGTTCGCATCCCGTATCATGCTAAAAAAATTTATTTTAATTCGATTGGCTACCATTCCTTAAATCAAATTAAAAAAAAAAATTAAATAATTAAAAAAATATCAAATAATATTGATTTTAGTTAGTGTCTAAACAAATTATTAATTGAATATATTCTAAGTGAGTTTTAATTAATATAAAACAAGTTTCGTTTAGTCATTTGGTATTTGTAAGCAAATGTGTTCAAGAGTAAGACAAGAAACAGTTTGGGAATGACTCGGGAACTTCTTCAAGATGAGAAATAAATAGTCCCCTCATCCTTGTATCATTAATAACTCATTTTAACCATAAGCGAAATTAATATGAAATCATTTGATAATAAATGCAATAGATATTCTCATCTTTTTTTGCGGATGAATAAAATGATATTTTCTAGCTCCAAACAAGTATTTTTTATGCAACTCTAATCTTTACAAACTAAAGGGATGATCATTTATTTTTAAATAAACGATTTCCTTTTAAGCCAATTGAGATTAAAAGTAGCCATTAAAATGGTCGAAATTCTTTCTTAAAAGAAATCAAGAATAAGACAGTAAAAAATTGGGGAAATTAATTATTTTTAAGTGAGTTTATTTCCTTTTCTAAGTTTTCCCTTTTTTTTTCTCCACCTCATCTGAAAAGGATTCCCACCTGGACAGGGATATTTTCCGCAAAGACATTTCATTTCTTTCCTCAGTCGTTTGAGAGAGACATTAAATGACAATGATAGTATTTTATTTCAATTATATCCTTTTCGACAACTTAATTCTATTCGCTTTTCATTTTATAATATAAAATAGGACCGAAAGATACCTTGTAAAAGCATCATTAAAAATTTACTAAATAAGTTATTTTTAGATAGGAATATGTTATTGATTTTGCCATAGACATTTTATCTAAAATCCTATGTATCCAGTGCAGTGGTTCCCAACCTTTTTTGATGTGCGGCCCACTTTTTCCGTAATTTTTGATGAGCGGCCCACTTTTTCCGTAAAAAAAACGCTGAGACCCAGTGTATATATATAATTTTATATTAATATATATAATTTTTATCTTTTCTTAGAAGTCCGCGGCCCAGTTCCAATCAGCTCGCGGCCCACAACTGGGCCGCGGCCCACGGGTTGGGAACCGCTGATCCAGTGGATTAAATACTATTGAGACACTCACCTCGGAACGCGCAATTGACCAGGAGAGCAAAAATGGCAAAAGATATTATTTTATTTAAAAAAAAAATTTACCAGTAATTTTTTAATATACCACAATAAATGTGCGGTTAAGGAAATATTTATATTGCTGACCAAAATTGAAAGTTTAATATCAACGCCTAGCGAAGTAGGCAAGCCAATGACCAAATCACTTATGCATTTTTTTTTATCAACTATTCATTGAGAGAATCACACAAACGCAATTGTAAAAGAAAAAAACTTTATTCTAAAAATGCGAAATCCCCGACTCCGACGAAAAAATTAATTACACGTCAGTTGGGTTACCTATCTTCCTGCAAGCAAACACAAAATAATAAACAAATCCCGATATGCTACTTGGACCTATACGATATAAATAGAAATAAATAGAAACTACTTGAATTTTTTACTTTCTCTTACCTATTTTATGAATATATATAGATAGAAAGTATTTGTTTCATGTCCAAAATTCTATGTCGAGATTTTGATGGATATACACGTTTTGAAGTCTTCTGAGTCCAAAAAAGTGGTTTTTACAACATGGTCTGTTTGCCTGTCTGTATGTGTTCAATTTAAGCTACGATGTTGAAATTTTATATTTAAGCCACCCATGGAGCATGAAAATAAGCTTTTAAACAAAATCTGGCTAAAATTACTAGTACTTTACTAATGTATTTTTTCACTTTTTTCGATTTTCTCAAAATCAAAAGGATTTTGATTAAAATTCAAAAATCTCTTTTTCCCCCAAAAACACCCACCCCCCCTTTTTTTTTAGATTCTCTATAAAATGAATATTCTCATTTTGCCCTTGAAATCTTATGTAGCAAACTTTACTCTTGTACTTCTCAGGAAAAATGGTTGCCATAGTAATAAAATATCCGAATAAAATGTCCGAGTACGGTTGAATATTGTGAAAAAAGTTCCAGAGCTTCATCTAATAAAATATAAATATTTTCCCATGTTTATAAATTGTATATTTTGAATTCTAATATATCGGCGAAAACTAAATATACGTCGACACAAAAAATCTGGTGTGATAAGCACAGAACACTCCTTTCTCTTAGTGAAGGTAAGGTGTGCTGTGCCGCCAGCCAATCCCAACTTTAATTTTATTCATCATAAAAGTGTATAAGTGTATTTTTTAAATGTAACTGAGAGTGATCCAAGTGGAATTATCTATTAATAGATGTTTAATAAACTTGGGGTAGAGGTGAGATCAGGAAGCGAAGGTGATTATCTCCACGTATTTGTTTGTCAAGGGCGCGGTGCCTATTCACCACCAATACTGACCCAATGTGAGATCGACAAAGGGCAGAGGCACAGGACAGACGCAGCCCAAACTCAAAGGGTGATAGTGCATGTTTGTTCGTGCAAATCGGCTCAGGGAGGGGTTGCAATTGGGGAGTAGCACAACTGTTGTGGTCGATGCGACACGCGTGGTCGATCTCCAACCACCCCCCTCTGGGAGAGAACTCACTGCCATAACAATATTAGGAAACAGAGATAGGTAGATATTTTGGAGGATGGATAATGTCTTCAGGGAGGCTAGTTTACAAAAGCCAAGTGAAAAAGAAACTAAAGAGCTAAATCAATAAACGGGGGAAGGGGGAAGACTCCCCATTTTGGTGCATTATGATGCTATAGAAGGTCACAGGGTCATTAATGAGGGAGAAACCATAGCAGGCCCTTTCATCTATCGTGTTTACCCTCGGAGCTTTCGTGCTCGAAGATATTAACATCTCTATTCGATCATCCTCAAATACTTAGTCTTTTTTTTAGAAAGACTTATTTTTCTAATAATTACTATTGAATGATTCTATTTTAGTTAAGAGTGAATATTTTCAAAAAGATATTCCTAATACCTCTGAGTTCTTTTTAAAAAAAAATCTCATTTTCCAAATGAAAAATCGTATATCTTGCTTTTTATCCGTCTGCTTTCTAGAACCAATATTAAAATAAAGAAGATAATAATCAAAAGTTATTTGACTTATAATGCGTATTTTTTTAAGTGCAACAATGTTACCCCTAGAAAGGGTGTAATAATATATATATAACATACACTTCTCAGAGGGAGCTTCTCCTTTAATAATAGTTTGTATTTCTTCTAATTTTAATGAAATTTGTGATCTAGCTCATTGGCGTACCTAGAGAGAGGGGTTTCAGGCTCCCCGGAGGATGGTGCCCCATGGCCACCACCCAAATTCCCTAACTACGGTCATGATATAGCTTTTGATTTAACTAGAATAAAATTAATTTAATTAATTTTATTAAAATTAGAATGGATAAAAACATGTAATTTCAGATAACGATGTAAATTATTTTTCATAAAATTTTAAATCCACTTTTGTATTTATTTTATACCTCTAAATTAATTTATAAATTGCTCAAATCATTATAATTAAATAAGCTTATTTAAATTTATATAATTTGTTTTTATTTAATTAAAAAAATACTATTTTTCATATTCATAAAATAAATGAAAATGAAGGTAAACGTCTTAAAAACTTGATAGGAATAGAAAAAATAAACAAAATGAGAAGTGAAAAATGATATTATATAAAAGCTTAATTATAAAATGAATCACGAATCTTGAAAGTGTAAAATGTCAAAAAGATTACTGTCTCTGATTATAAAATGTACTTGTATGTCATCGCTCGACAATTTAATAAAAATCAAGCTAATGAGAGCCGACCAGTTTACTACTTGATTGAAGTTAAAGATAAGGCCCTTTGGCAGTCCTGGTCGATATAAATCAAGACAAAATCAAAACTGAGACAAGAGGATGAAAGGAGGAGGCAGAGGGTGCAGGAAGACGCTCTTTATGGAGACAAGGCAAGATTGGAAAAGGCACCTCTCGGTGTATGACGTAAAGATAAGAATAGATTGGCTTGTACCATGGCACGAGCCCTCTGAAAGGGAAACAAGAATAATTTGAATTTCGATTCAATATTGTAGAGAATCGAACTGAAAAAAGGAAAAGAAAAATTGATAAATGCATCAAGAGAATAATTAGAGCGCGAAATGATGAATTCTTTAAATAAAAAAAAATACAAAAACGACTATCAAATTATTTATAAAAATAAAAATAAATTTTTGTTACTTTTCTCACTTCTTATATAAAACTTATTATACTTTTGACTAATTGACTTAAATAAGAATGCCTGGACCGCAAATGTATATATATTATAAAAATAACGTTTATCGTATAATGTATTATGTGGTCTAAGTTGCCGAAAAAAACTGTGCATGTGTGTGTGAGTGTGAATGGGAAAAAAGTGTGACTGATCAAAATTATTTGGAAACCTGGCAACAAAGAAGAGCAGCATCCAGTGAAAAAATGTCTAGTACAGCGGATATCGGGTGGGTGGCCCTGAAGAACCAGCGTGTGGAACATCCCCGTTGCATTCCTACAATTCGAATTAAATATAGGCCTATACCTGATACATAATAACAGTGGTGTAGTGAGCTTAACTCGCGTCCGGGGCACAATACCTCTTTAGCTCCCCCTCCCTCCATTCGAAAACTTGGCTATATAATATTATATGTAAAATATAGAAAATTATTATATTACACTGGCACTAAATTTAAAATATATTTTCCAGAAATTAATTATAATAAAAATAAAAATTATCCAGCAATTTTTTGTTTGCGAACCATTTGGCGCCCCTTTGTGAGTAGCGCCCGGGGCATAATGACCCCCCTTGCCCCCACCCCCCTCGCTACGCTAATGCATAATAAATGGACTCTGAAGCCGAGAAAACAAAATTAATGTTAAAGAGACTACCTGACACACAGAAAAATATAATAATATAATAAAATTCATATTTCTTGTAAAGTTTTTTTTTTTTTTTGGAATGGGTGCATAAGGTCCGAAGACCTATAATAATGACCAGTGGTTACATGCAGACAGGAAGAAATTAAAAACAAAAGGAGAAGCATAAAATGGGAACTCAACTGCGGGAACTGAGAAGATGCCTGTTGAGGTTAGACTTGAAAGTCTGAAGATTGTAGGTTTTGGGGAAGATAGACGCAGGGAGCTTGTTCCAATCACAGGAGGACATGGGGACAAAGGAAGATTGGAATTGACTAGTTCTGTTAGTCGTGATCTGAACAGCATAGGGATGCTGGGACGATGCCTCTCTTGTGTTCCGTGAATATGTTGCATTGGGTGGGATAATTGATTTTAATTCGGCAGAGCATTGACCATGGTAATACCTGTAGAAGAGAGAGAGTGCAGACACGCTTCTTCTATGATCTAGTGACTGTAGAGATGCAGTAAGGGTAGAATCACCTATCAGTCTAATTGCACGCCTCTGTATGGCTTCCAAGGAGGAGAGAGCGTCTTTCGACGCCCCTCGCCAAAGTAAGGATCTACTGACATTGAGTAAAATTTTTCATTAGTAATGAATATTTTCCGGCTCCTAAAGTGTTTAATATTTTTAAAATTTTGCTTTTTACTGAAAATGATTATTTTTATTTATATATTAAGGAATCTTGTTGCCCTCGGGGCTTGGTGTAGAGGTTAGCGTGCTAACCTCGTATACCAAACGTCGCGGGTTCGGACCCCAGGCAGTCCGATGATTTTATTTAAGCCATTTGGATACCAAATGGCTTAAATAAGAATGCCTGGACCCCAATAAATATATTTATATAATAACGGTTATCGTAAAAAGTCTTATATGGCTTAAGTTGCCGAGAAGACTGTGTGTATGTGTGTGTGAATGTGAGCGTGAATGGAAAAAAAGTGTGAATGTTAAAAAAAAAGGAATCTTGTTTTTAAATTCATCATGCTAAGTTTTACTGAGTTATTAATCTTACTGGGGATGGTATTTGTAACCCTCCTAGTATTATTTTTCCAAAAAAGTTATTATTTAAAATTCTTGACACAAATGACAATCGATAGACTTTTTAGACTCTAGACAATGGAAAGTGAAATATAAATATTACACAATGCGTATAAGAAAAAGTGATTTTAAATTTGATTTTTCCTTTTCAAGGAAATTTCAATGTTTTTCATATTCACATTTCTTTTTATAATACAATAGTTCCCTCTATACTTATTAGTAAAAATAAAAAAAATTAATAGAATTTTTAATATAAGTAATTGCTATTTGTTGAGAGGCAATTATTCTTGGTCAGAGAAGCAGGAATGAATATTCATGTTACATGTAGGGTCGAATTAATAACCGTCTAGAACTAGCTAACTACAAAGATATATTGGATGAATTTCAAAGAAAGGTGGAGAGGCTTTTGGGTTCCATAAAGATCTCTAATTAAATTAAGGTGCTTTCTACCTTGACCAATGTAAATCTGTCAACAAATTATATTTTTAGATTATAAGCGATATATTCTTATGGTATTATAAAAAATATCAAATTTTATATTGATTATTTACATACTTGATGGTGTCAAATGAGAAAATGAAAAGCTAAATCAAAATATAATCAACTTTCTTCCATACTATTCTAAATTTAAATGTATTTTTTATGAATTATCGCAGACATTTTTTTAAATCGTTTTTTTTTTTGTTGGAGAAAGAATTAATTAAATATGGAAATTTAATTACAGCATTTATCATTCTTTCTATGATAAAGAAAAAATAATAATAAAAAAGGATTTACACTATAATAAATCTTAAAATTGCTTAGCGCAAAAAAAAAAAAAATTTCAAGTTGACAATTGAAAATAACCCTTTGAAAGAAAGATCTCGTTCTAGGCTAAAGAATGATCGAATTCGAGGTTCACAAGGGCACTATCGAACTATAAATCGAAGATAGATAGTGGTAAGTAGTTAACTAGAAGGTAATGGTCGTGAACGGTGGACTATACAATAAATTCGCTATGAAGAGATTTATTGGCGACTTTATTCAGCTCGCGAGATACTGAACACTCGTAAAAGCAAATTTGGTCAGTCACAACCAGAGAGGATTTGTCCTTGGTTCTAGTGTTGATTTAACGAGCCGAATCTCCATTCAAACACAGTGTTGTTAAGAGACACAACTACAAAGAAGAGTTTCCATAGCGCTTCTGTATCAATGAATTTTAAGACAAGTCTTAACTTTTAAGTTAATTGATCAATAAACCTTCTTTTAGCTTGTAAGACGAAGACAGGCTCTTGTTAATGGATAAAAGACGTATAAGAATAAAAAGCTGAAAAGTTTTAATCAAAAAGAGAGTTCATTTTTATATCGAGGATAATGATTTAAAAAAAAAACACTTAAATTGGAAAATAAGATTAAATATCCATTATTTTATTATTCAAGTTGTTTAATGATGTTCTTATCAAAAAAAAAAATTCTTAGATATCAAATTTTAATTAAAGATTTATTTATTGTAAATTGTGGTTGATTTAAAGGTATTTTTTTTTATAAAATATAAAAAAAGTAAAATAAGAAAACATAGATTGTTTTTCTTTTTTTTTAAACACTCACTCTTTTTTTCTCATTCACACTCCAATTCACACAGTCTTTTCGGCAACTTAGGCCTTGTAAATATATCAATTGGGGGTCCAGGCATTCTTATTTAAGCCATTTGTTATCGAAATCATCGGACTGCCTGGGATCCGAACCCTCGACCCTTGATATACAAGGCAGGCGCGCTACCCACTCGCCAAGCCCGAGGGTATAGATTGTCTTGTACAAGTTATTAAAAAGCTTTTTCTTGTTATATACTTTCGGTATTTTTTTTTTTTTTTTTTTTTAGTATTAAACGTTTATTTGATCAATAATCAATTCGTTTATATGAATAAGAAAGAAATTCTATGATGGAAAATGTCAAAGGCAACATCTATCCTAATAAATAAATGTATAGATCTTTAAATATTTATATGAAAATTATAGATTAAATTTATATAAACGGTGGATAAAAATATTACAGGAATGTGCTTCAATCAACAAAAAATTTCCAATATAAAGGAAGTAATACACAAAGGAAGATAAATAATATAAAGTTTACAGTATGTAAAATCTTCCTAATAGTAAAGACCGACAATGAGATTATTTTAATACACAACTATTGTAGATTGTTAAAAGATAACCTTTCCAAATGGATTTGAATATTTCCAGAGCTCCACTAGACCACAAATCCGTAGTTGTTAAATTAAGCTCCAGGAAGATAGGCAACCAAAATAGCATCTCTTGAATGAATGACTCTAAAGCAGGGGTTCCTAAACTTTTTCGGTTTCCGGCGTCCTTAATATCAGAATTTTTCAAAGACGCCCATGTCTCAGGGCTCAGCTTATGTTACTAATAGTTTATCTTCATTTCAAATTCAGATACGCATCGATATAGGCCTATATAATTGCAATTTTATTTAATAAATAATTAAAACTCCTGACTTTCGACTAATAGATAAAAATTAAAGGTCCGGGTAAAATTTTATAAAGTAATTAAATTATCAATAAAATATTTTGTATAGAAAAATTTTCACGGCGGCCCAAGAGAACAGCCGCGGCGCCCTGTAGAGCGGTGGCGCAGTTGTTGGGAAAGACTGTTGTAGAGAAATTCTGAAATTGTAAATTAATTCATTTTCTTGATATTTAGATCTACAATCACTAAATATGAACTAATTAATTGATAGGCCTATATATTGTTATTATTATATTGACTCGTCAGAAGCTATTTGGGTTGCCTATCTCCCAGAACGGAGAATCTCAAAAATAAGTTTCCATGAAATTTGCTGATGAACAAAGATTGATAAAATTTATTTTGTTTTAATTTCAATTTCAAAATAAACTAATTAATAAATATTTCATTTTTTTTTTAAATTTAAAGTTACTTATAGAGGATTTTTTTTTAAATCAATTTTAAAATCATTTTTATTCATGTCAAAAATGTAATTACTAGAATATTTTTTATCATTACCTGTCATAAAATAGTGTGTTAATATTCTAAATAAAACAGGGAGTAAAAAATAGAAATAAAACTTTTTTTAAACTATAAATTGAATTTTTAAATAATTTTCTAAATTATTTTTTATTAAAATGAATACATATATAATAATAATAATAATAAGAGAAAAGATTTTCTTTAAAAATTGTCTTCCCTGCAAGCTTATGATTGCTATATAAATAAAAAATACATTTATATAGTCATGTCAATTTGTCTAACAAAATATGAAAAGAAAAAAGAAAAAGGGAGAAAGAAAGAGATATGAAGAAAAAAGAAAAGTGAGGTAAGGGTCCAAATGTGGGAAATAAACCTTGCAATTAGGCGGGATTGTGAAGAAAGATGAACTTAAGTGTGTGGGATGGGCTCCCCCAACCGGGGGTCTGTCGAGGGATGAGGTGAACACGTGGGCCCCAGATCGTTAAGAACCCCAAACGAGAAAGGTAAGCCGGCGGCGGGTGTTTGGTCGGAAAAAGGGCAGAAGGGCCCAAAGGACAGACAGACCGACTCCTGTCACTGCCCCAGGCGGACCAATCAATAAAATAGAAAATCCACCCCCCCCCACCCACACGACAAAACCAAACCCGAAGAATTCCCCGTGCACGAGAAACAACTAATCGAGAAGAAGAGCGGCATCTCCAATTCAATCAAATAGAAGTGGCGATAATTATTGAACTTGGGAGGGTAGGTTCAGAAGGTGATAAATTACCCGACTCTAGATCCAAAAAGGGAGAAAGATTTTATTAGCAACTGGTATATCTGTTATTCAAAGCAATATTCTTGGTGATAAAGTCATTTTATTTTTTATCAATTTATGAAGCTCTAAAGGCGGCCATACACGGCAGGTCCATTTAGACCGAGCCAATTTGTGCGAGTCCATTTTTCGACCGATCCAAAATAGGGGGTCATACACGGGCGAGCCAAGCAGGCCCGTTTGAAATTTGACATTTAAGAGTAAATAAAGGTTAGTAGTCTCTTAGTAAATTGTCAAATCGGTGCCTAATACAACAAAATAAAAATGCCAAAAAAATATATATTTTTTTATAAGGAAGATACAACAAGAAAAAACAAATAGAATTTATTAAATGATTTTGTTTAATAAGACAAAAAAATTGTTTAAAAATATCAGAAAATATGTCACCATATAAATAATAAATAAAAAATGTTTATTTAAATCCTTTATAGAAGGAAAAACAACCTTTTGTAGCTCGTTACATCTGTGCCTTTTTTGAAATAGAATTTCGTTTAATACAACAAAATGAAAAATTGCATAAAAATATCCCAATATATAATGTCATCTTTCATATCATAAATAATTTAAATAATTTTTAAAAATTGAAAATTTTTATTTAAATCTTAAACACTTAAGTGAAGAAACGGTTACAAATTAAATGTAGGACATTTTGTGGGTCATTGAATCAAAATGCAAAATTGCCCCAAAAAATGCGGGATGAATGGTTACCATTGATCATTTGAACTTCCCCCCAACAAAAGACATGTCACTCATAATTATCTTAATTTTAGTACTTTTTCAAAATTTTATTAAAAAAAATGATTTAAAAAATATTTAAATAATTATCCTAATTAAAATCTCTTCAGAAAATTTAAAAAAAATATCAAAAGGATCTAAAAAAAATAAATATGAATCTGGCAACGCTGCACAAGTTTTGGCTTGGCTCGGTGAACTGCCATACACGGCGAGGACAAATCCAAGGCTCGTGGACTTGGCTCTGTGGATTTTGGATCGGATGGAAATCCAACCGAGCCAACTAACGGTCGACGAGCCAACTCGGTTTCCCCATACACGGCGAGTTTTGGATCGGTGCCGGGCCAATTTGGATTTTGGACCTGCCGTGTATGGCCGCCTTAAAAATAAAATACAACTTCAACCGATTCTTTAAATAAAAATTCCAAGGTCTAGATAAAAATTAGCATTTGTTATATATATATATAGATAATATATATGCATATATGATAAAATATCTTATTCTCAGGAAATTAAAATAAAAAATAAAAAAATTGTCACTCGAGTAAAAATGATTAAAAATGATCGAGGGATACACACGCCCGCAGCAGGTCTGCATAGTGAACCTTGAGGGGCACACAGGGATATACTCGCCCGCACCAGGGACACTTAGGGACACGCCAGAATCACTCACTTTTTTTTAAATTAAAAAAAAATGTACGACGAATTTATCAATGCAATTTTATTCACTAGAAATCTCTGACTGATTTGGTACTTCAGGAAAGCAGCATTTATGTGGGAATCGATTGAGAAACAAGCAAAAATTTGTAGAAAAATAATAAGTTTGAGACAAATTGTAAATGATTAAAACAGCTACCTTTTCCCACTAGTTCAAGGTAAAAAGTAAATAAAAGAACAAAATGTTTATTCATTGCTATAAATATTAATTGCTTCAACAGTGTCGTTCTTTGGTGCCACCCATCCCTGGATCATACTGCTTGTGGACATACAGGCAGACCAGAACAAGTAAAATGACTAGTAATTTGATTTAAATTATGATAATTATCAAATCATTTAATTTTCTAAAATTAAGATAATCAAGCCCCCGGGTGTGGCGTAGTAGGTAGCGTGCCTACCTCCTATACCAAACGTTGCGGGTTCGGACCCAGGCAGTCCGATGATTTTATTTAAGCCATTTGGATACCAGATGGCTTAAATAGAAATGCCTCAACCCACAATAGATAATATATATTACAACGGTTATCGTCTAAAGTCTTAAATGGCCTCAGTTGCCGAAAAGACTGTGTGAATGTGTGTGTGAGTGCGAATGAGAAAAAAGTGTGAATGTTAAAAAAAAAAAAAAAAAAAAAAAAAGATAATCAAAAAGTCAAAATTGTATTTTAAGCCGCATTGTCTGTAATTAAACAATCGATAAAAAGGAGGTAATCAAGTAAACACTAAAGTAATCAAAATGGCAGCTAATAAAACCCTTTCAAATGTACATATGTTTTATAATTATATTATGATAAGCATATGAAATTTTTTCCAAAGAGAGCAGCGCATAATTTAATAAATTTTACAGTCATATAAAGGGGAAATAAGATACAATCTAGAAATGAGTTGTTCATGTTTATAATCTAAAGGGGACAGAGTAAATATAGAACCAACACCTTATTTAACATTAACTACGGTTAAAAAATAAAACAACATAATTCAAATTTTTATTTTATAGATAAGAGATAAAAACTTTTGTAAAAAAAAAATTCCCTCAGATTACATTTTAAATTGATTAAAGATTAGTGATAGACTATATTCAATTGATCATATTAAATGTGAGAGAACCAACTATAGGAATGGGATAACCATGCCTTAGCACATATTGGAAGGGAAAAAATTCTTAAGGTACACTACCGAGTCACTCTAATCGGCAAGAGATGGCGTTAGTTTTTTCCATAGGGATACAAGGTATTTATTCCATTTCATTTGAAAGTTTCCAGCTAATTAATTGAGGGTAAAAAATTAATTATTTTTTAACACAATGATTACTAATTTAATCTATACTATTATATAAAAGACAATCTCTGTCTGTCTGTCTGTCTGTCTGTCTGTTTGTAACGCATAGACTCCGAAACTACTGGACCGATTTTCATGGAGTTTTTTTTAATGGGTAGGGAATTTTCCGGGGGTGGTTTTAGGCTATCATTATATCGAATTAGGGGTAGGGAACCCCCTTTTTGGGGGTTATCAATTACCCCATAGCAAAGCATTGGAAAACAGGATCTAACTCGCTTTACGGAAAATATATTTATCAAATCTTTAAAATGAAAAATAAAAACTCTTCCTCCCCCTAACAATTCGACATTTGAAAAGATTTTTCCGCTCTGCGCCCCCCCCCTCTAAATTTTTATTTTTTTTATTTTTCATTCGATTTTAATAAAATTTAAAATGTGGCTTTCTTAGGGTGTAAATAATTGAAAAATGGTATTTTAGACCTCAGAAAGTCCAATCACCCCCCTGCCCCCCTAAAATTTATTTTTCATTCGATTTTAATAAAATTTAAAATGTGGCTTTCTTAGGGTGTAAATAATTGAAAATTGGTATTTTAGACCTCAGAAAGTCCAATCACCCCCCTGCCCCCCCTAAAATTTATTTTTGATTCGATTTTAATAAAATTTAAAATGTGGCTTTCTTAGGGTGTAAATAATTGAAAAATGGTATTTTAGACCTCAGAAAGTCCAATCACCCCCCTGCCCCCCCCCTAAAATTTATTTTTCATTCGATTTTAATAAAATTTAAAATGTTGCTTTCTTAGGGTGTAAATAATTGAAAAATGGTATTTTAGACCTCAGAAAGTCCAATCACCCCCCTGCCCCCCTAAAATTTATTTTTCATTCGATTTTAATAAAATTTAAAATGTGGCTTTCTTAGGGTGTAAATAATTGAAAAATGGTATTTTAGACCTCAGAAAGTCCAATCACCCCCCTGCCCCCCCCTAAAATTTATTTTTCATTCGATTTTAATAAAATTTAAAATGTGGCTTTCTTAGGGTGTAAATAATTGAAAATTGGTATTTTAGACCTCAGAAAGTTCAATCACCCCCCTGCCCCTCCTAAAATTTATTTTTCATTCGATTTTAATAAAATTTAAAATGACGCTTTCTTAGGGTGTAAATAATTGAAAAATATATTAATCAAATATTTAAAATAAAATAAAAACTCTTCCTCATAATTAATTAAAATACATTTATCTGGACAACTCTTAGTCATATCCCGAGACGCCGCCCGCCAGGGCTAGCGGGGTAGGGTTGCCGAAGGCAACCCTACCTCAGCTAGTTATCTATAAGTTATAGAGCGAATTTTTTAAAAATAAGTTTTATTTAATGCAATTAATCTAAAAAAAAATTGTATTTTTTCGAAAAACAAAAAAAAAGCTTCGATAAGTTGTAGATATTTTAAATAGCTTTAATTTAAAAAAAATTTGAGGTCGATAGCTTCAAAATTATGGCCGCTGGAATCTCCCAAAATTAGCACCCCGAGACGCGCACCTTAAAACAATTTTTTAATCGTTTAATTTATTAAATCAAAATTCTTTAAATGTAAAAAAGAAACTAAGAAATTATTTTCCCCTTGAAAAAGAACATTTTTTCAAGAACGTGCAGTGACGGCGCTAGCTTATTAACAGCGGGGGGGCAGGAGTGGGGCAACCTTACCAACAGGGGGGGCAGTCAAATCTATAGGCTATATCAAACGGGAAACAAAAAAATCTGGTGTGACTGGACGCATCAGATTCTGATTTTTTGTCGACGTATGTCGACAGTAAGGTACATTAGAATTGAAGATGAGAAATTTACAAACATGGGAAAATATTAATATTCTGTTACTTGACCACCATTTCTACTCTTTCCTATGAAGTACAAGAGTGAAGTGTGTTTTTTTTTTTTTTTTTTTTTTTAAAAAAATCACCCTCACCCTCTCCCCCCCCCCCCCCCCCCCCCACCCCCCCCCCCCCCCCCCTCCCGGCGCCCAGGCCACAACAAAAGATATACGATAACCGTTATTTAAGAATTTATATATATTAGGGTCCAGGCATTTTTATTTAAGCCAGTGAAGTGTGTTTCAAAAGATCTCAAGGGCAAAATGAGAATATAGATTTTTAAGAGAATCTAAAAAATGATACACCAACCAGCACTGAAATGTCTTGAAACCTAACCGAATGTCGTGCAAGGAAATATTTTCAGTTTTGGTTGGCATTATCCCTCACTAATCACTTGAGAATTTTGAAGAGGTTCCATCAATTGAACAAAGGTCTGTACTAGTTGTACAATTTGTTTCTCAGCCTGAAATTACTATTAGAGTGATCTGAAAGTAGCAAACAAACAAGCTTCCCATTGGTGTTTGGCTTGTTTTCAAATTTTAAAATTGAAATATCTCAGATCTATATATAGGCCTTGTACTGAGATATTTGTGGGTTAAACAGTATCTGCGTCCGACCCCTTTATATCTGAAGGTCCAGGATTTTTGTGAAAGATATTGGCTTTGCATTGGTTACTGAGGCGCAAAATTTCTCAAAATCAGTATCAATTTCTTCTGAATCACTTGCGATCACTTGAGCTTGTGGATTTTCACCTGTACTTGAAGAACAACTTTGTTTAGATTGAGGCTCAATGAAGTTATCGGATATTTTTCTTTTCGATGACATTTTAATGTCATCGAAAAGAAAGAATTTACTTGACAAAAACTTAAGGGTAATTAAATTTATTTATTAAAATAAGAATAAAAAATAATCTTTCTTTTTTACCCTGTAATAAAAAAGCTCAAAGCTTAAATTAAATGTTTTTAAGGAAAAGTGAATAAAAATTTTAGAAATTTTTTTTGTTTTCAACCTGATTGGGGGGGGGGCATCCAGGGGGGCAGAGGTCCTTGCCGGGGGGCGCATGCCCCCCTAGCCCCCCGTAGCGCCGTCACTGAGAACGTGTTTACGTTTATAGATCTACAATGATTATTTTCATTTCGTATGGGTCCCGAGTCTCAATACTATAAAAAAAGAAATTTCTATTGGCATAAGAATATTTACAAGTCAAGTTATATAGAGTTCTAACTTAGTTTACTAATTTATTTTGTTTTCCCTTTAACGTTTTATACTGATCGAAAAAAATTTTAGTGAAGATAGGAAAAAAAAAATAGTGTTTTCATTTTATCGGTCATATATTTGTTTTTCATTGAAGAGAGTTTAATGTTGAAATATCTGTAATTTACGGATTCTCAAGAGAACTAAATTGTCTTTTTTATGAACACATTGAGTTGGCTTTATTATTATTTTTTTTTTTTTTCGGAGAAAAACGAATCCCCCCAACTGAGTAGATAATCATTCGGATTCGTTATGTGGTTCTCTGGCCCCTCTAGACCAGTTATCATCATTTCGGATGATAACAAACTCACATATTGCCAACCAACCGAAAGGATTGCTCTCCTAAAAAATATATATCCTACTTGAGTCCGAATTAAAACAGCTTTTACGAGTCCTGCACACATCTACCTTTCATTATACCGATTATTCGGTCGCCTTAATTAATTTTAATTCCCGTCAAATAAATTCTTTAACTAGACTATGAAATAAATTTTTTTTTTTTAGCAAAGAAAATAAAAGAATTTTCGGTTTTGAAGAGGATTATGTATTTTTTTGTTTCTGAACGAGGCTTAGATATATTTAATTTCAATGGAAGGAAGAGATTCTAGGGATTTCCTAACAATTTCTCCCAAATTGACTTTTGTTTCTAAACTAACAAAAACAGTAAATGAGTATTAGAAAACTTTAATTCTAACTTTGTAAAAAAAAGGAGAATTGAGAGCAAATATATTTTATATTTGGAAATTGATTTAATTATAAGAGTACGTACATGCATGCAATATTTTAAATAACAAATTAATATGAAAGAAAACTAAGTTTTAATATTCTACAAATTGTTTAATATAAACAACACTTATAAATATCAAAAACCCAATAAAGGAATTTAATTTCCACTCTACAAATATAAAGGTTCAGTGTTTTCTAGGATATGAAAGTATTTATTAAAACATTTGGTGTGACTAGCAGCACAGAACACAAATTTCTCTTACACTTGGTAAGAGAAAGTTGTGTTCTGTGCTTGTTACACCAGATTTTTTGTGTCGACATATATTTAGTTTCCATCGATATATTAAAATTCAAGATGTAAAATGTATACATAAACTTGGGATAATATTTATATTTTGTTACCAGAGCAACCATTTCTCCTATCTTTTCTATAAGGTATGCTACAAGAGTAAGAAGTGTGCTTCAAAGGATTTCAAGGGTAAAATGAGATTATATACATTTTAAAGAACATCTAAAAAATAATTCATTTGTTTAATTTTAATCAAAATCTTTGGACCGACTTTTGAGAATATCGAAAAAAAAAAAAAAAAAAAAAAAAAACTGAAAAAATCAGTAAGTACTCGTTGGTTGATTGTGTTCAAAAGCTTCTTGTTACCTCCCAAGTGAGTGCATAACTTAAATATAAAATTTTAACTTAGTAGCTATTTTCGTTCTTGAGATATTTTGTTTACAAACACCAAGACAGATATGTTGGGAAAACGTCTTTTTTGGATTCAGGGAACCTTAAAACGTGTATATCCATCAAAATTTCGACATCGAATTTTTGACATGAATCCAATACTTTATATATATTAACATATAAAGATAAGAGAAGTAAAGAATCAGTGTTAAATACTTAATTAATCCACAGTTACCATTGCTAATTTAATTCACCTATATTTTATCAAAAGGTAATAATTTTTTATTACAAATTAAATTTTGAATCAATATAATTCCTTTTAAGAATATTTTTTTTATAAAGGTAAAAGACAATAAAAAGCAATAAAGATGCTAAATACATTGTTTTTTTGGTGAGAAGATAGTGGCAAAGTAAGATACATATACCTTAGACTCAGAATAGGTTTGTTTCAACCCTCAGTTGGAGTAAATATATATAGAAATACGCTTCTGTATATATGTAGATATATATATACTGTATGTTTGCGGGTGTGTGTGCGTGGGTTCGAGTCGCGCGTAATGGATGGCCCGCGGCCACGAGTGGGACGAGGGCTGCGCCTGGCACGGCCGCCAACCTGCATGGATCGATGCGAGGGAGTGAGATAGAACGATGAGGCCGCAAATGCGAGCAAAAGAGAGAAAAGAGAGAAGGACCCATCCGCTTAAGAGAGAGAGAGAGAACCAGGGTAATAGGTTCATTCGTTGGTCGAAAAACTGCAAGAGATATAGTGACCTCAATGATATACTTGTAAAATACAGGTAACCTCGGAATTATTGAATCAGCGTAAAATGTATTATTAGGGTCTTAATAAATAATATATATCGTATTTATATAATTCACTAATGTCAGTGTAGATTATTTTCCTTTTTAAATTTTTTTATTCGGCTATTTGTTGAATTTACGTACGATTTAACCAACAGGATGGGGAAGTATTTTCAAGTCTATTAAATAGGCTCTACTAGATCAAATAATTAATATCGCGAGTATAATTATAGGGGCGTATATATATTTATGATTATAGTAAAATTATTCAATATTATTATTATTATAGTATAAAATTGGGTCCCCGAATCCAAAAAAGTGGTTTGTGTAACATGGTCTGTGTGTGTTCGATTTGAAGCATGAAGGAATTGAGGAGGATGAAATTTTATATTTAGGTTAGGCACTCCCCTGAGGCGTGAAAATAAGCTTTTAAACAAAATCGGCCAAAAACGAGTACTTTACTGATATACCTTTTTCAGTTTTTTTTTTTTTTTTTTTTTTAATTTTTTAAAAAATCGCTCAAACGAATTTGATTAAAATTGAAAAATTCTTTGTCGAGATTTTTTTATTGCATGGTATCCAAATGGCTTAAATAAAATAATCGGACTGCCTGGGTCCGAACCCGCCACGTTTGGTATAGGAGATTTCTTTTACTTATGCGATTGACTTTCTTAAAAAAAAATGTTGAAATTGTTCATATACCCGTTATATAGGCCTATATATATATATAATATTTGAAAATTTCCTGGGGTGGGGAGGGGTGTCGGGCCTCCTCGGCTCCCCTTATATTTGTCCCTGATGCATAATACAGATTAGTGATATTGATTTCAATTAAGCTTTAAAATGATATTGGCAATAATTATCTAAATAATAATTAATTATTTTTAAGAATAATTTTAATTAATTAGATTTTTATCAGTATTGCATGCATTATTTTTATACATTATTTATTGGAACATAGGCTATATGAGTTCTAAATGCATAAACTTTTTATTTCTAAATCTATTATTATGTATAGATTTAAATGATCAATGGACTAATAGATTAGAGGGATGAGAGGGGCGGATAGAGGGGAGGTTTCTCTCTAGGAAAGACTACGATTACACAGTTGTTAAAACTCCACAGAAATCGGAAACGAAGCATGGTTTGCTAATCTTAGTTTTAGATCAAATAACCGAAATATTTTTAATGAATTGGCTTACTTAGATTGCCTAAAATGAACGGAATTTTTTATGTAATTTCGTTTTAGTTATTTTATTTATGTATACGTCATATAAAATTTATGAATATAGTAAAATTATTCAATATTATTATTATTATAGTTTAAAATTGTTTCTAATGAAAATAAATTTATTACTAGAGAAAGAGTTAATCAAATTATCTTTATAAGGATTTGAAATTTTGTATAAAGAAGTAGAAGAGAATAAAGAAGTGAATAGGTGATTCTACCCTTACTGCATCCTTACAGTCACTAGATCATAGAAGAAGAGTATCTGCACTATCTCTCTTCTACAGGTATTACCATGGTCAATGCTCTGCCGAATTAAAATCAATTATCCCACCCAATGCAACATATTCACGGAACACAAGAGAGGCATCTTCCCAGCATCCCTATGCTGTTCAGATCACGACTAACAGAACAAAACAATTTCATTCTTCCTTTGTCCCCATGACCTCCCGTGATTGGAACAAGCTCCCTGCGTCTATCTTCCCCAAAACCTACAATCTTCAGACTTTCAAGTCTAACCTCAACAGGCATCTTCTCAGTTCCCGCAGTTGAGTTTCCCCTTTATGCTTCTCCTTTTGTTTTTATTTTCTTCCTGGCTGCATGTGACTATTGGTCATTATAGGTCTTCGGACCTTATGCACCCATTCCAAAAAAAAAAAAAAAAAAAAAAAAAGAATACTAAATTAAGGCCATTGAGGAGAGCGATCATCATAGAAGTAATATAAAGTCCTAACTAGATTTTTAACATGTAATTAGAAAAGTAATTTCATAAAATTCTAAAAAGCTAATATAATAATTCTAGTATTAACTTTCTTACTCAAAAATTCTCAACAAAGTTTTATTCTCGTTATTTACGAGTATTTTAAATTAATAGATAAAGCTTTTAAGTTTTACTCAAAATGTTTTAACCTAAATATACAGTGCGTTTCATATTTATAACCCATCTTGAAGTTTTAAAATAAAATAAATAAAATCAATAAAATAAATAAATCTTTGCCTTAATTTTAATGCAAATATAAATGAGAAACATTTTTGTTATAATTTTACTACAAATAATTTCAATATATTAGAATTTTCAAAGAAATAAAGAAAAATCGTCCTTTTTATTCGTTTCATATTTATAACCCAGTCGTTGATCCTTGCAGTTGAAAGTCAATAAATAGAATTATTTAAATTTTCTTTAAAGTCATTATTTAGTAATTAATATTTTTACAAGATGCCACGTGGGTTATCTTTAAAAGATATTGAAAAGGGTAAAATTTTAGCTTTTAAAGAGGAAGGGTTAACAATAAGCGAAATCTCTAGAAAAATTAACCGAAGTCGCCGAGTAATCCAAAATTTTTTAAAAAACCCTGACCTATATGGCAAAAAAAAGCGTAGGGGAAGAAAAGAAAACTTTCTTCCCGAGAAGAAAGAAAAATTTTAAGATCGGCAAGCAACTCGGACCAAAGTTGCAGTAAAATGACCGCTCTTGTTGAAACAAAGGTGTCTAAAACAACTGTTTGGCGGACATTACGACGAAGTCCTATCATATGTAGGAACAAAATGAAGAGTGTTCCACGAATAACTGTTCATCATAAGAATGCTCGGCTCGAGTTCGCAGAAAACAATATGGCTACAGATTGGTCATCCGTGAGGATTTTTCATGAATTTTTATTATGTAAGTTTCTTTTATTTTTACCTTTTAATTTTTTTTTAGATAATTTTTTTTGATGAAAAGAAATGGAACTTAGATGGGCCAGACGGATTTCGTTCATACTGGCGAGATCTAAGAAAGGAACCTCTATATTTTTCCAAGAGGAATTTTGGTGGAGGCTCCTTGATGATGTGGGGCGCATTTTCTGCTTCAGGATGTTTGGATATTCAATTCACATCATCTCGAATGAACAGTAGAGATTATATCCAAGTCCTTGAAAAAAGTTTAATTCCATTTTTGAGAGAACATCCCGAAAAAACATGGATTTTTCAACAAGACAATGCCAGAATTCATACCAGTCGCGAAACCATGACTTGGATGGAGAATAATTCCATCAATGTAATGAAGTGGCCTGCTTGTTCACCCGATCTAAACCCTATTGAGAACATTTGGGGAATACTTGTGAGACGTGTATATGCCGGAAATCGTCAATATGACTCGACAAATCATTTGAAAGAAGCAATTGTTAAGGAATGGCGACAACTCGATAAAGAGTTGATAAAAAATTTAATTAACTCTCTCAAAAAAAAGAATTATTGGTGTTATAAAACTCAAGGGAGGTCCAATTAATTTTTAATAAATTGTATTAATGTTATTTTGTTAAATATTCAATATGGGTTATAATTATGAAACGCACACAAATGACTATTTTTCTTTATTTCAGCAAAACTATCAGATTATTGAAATGAATTGCAGGAAATTCATTACAAAAAGGTTTATCACTCATGTTTGGATTAGATTTAAGCCAAAAAATCTTTTCTCAGCCTGAAAAATATTGAGCATTTTAAAAATTTAAATGTGGGTTATAAATATGAAACGCACTGTATATGCCTACTTACTGATGCCAGTCTTTCAATCTCTCTGATATTGATATTAGAAATATTTAAAATAAATAGGACAATTTTAAAATCAGAAAATTTTGTTAAAATAACGTAAATATTTACTAATTAAAATCCAACAAAGTTCCATTCATTCTAACAAATTTGTGGCCAATGTTCCAATAGCATTTTTAACCCCTGGGAAACAAAACACCGATTGTAATTATAGTGAAAGAATCTACAAGGGATGTGGGGGGGGTTGAAAAAGGGGATGGGATGACATTTCGATGCGCCACGCCCAAAGCTTGCCCTTTACTAGACAAGCAACTAATTAGATTTCAAGGCATCAGGGGATTTTGGCTTGATGGATTTGAAGAATATTAAAAGATTTTCTATTTTTATCGCTATCGCGCTAAAAAAAATATAGCCAATTTGATATGCTTTGTGTAAATCTTGACATTTTATGAAAATCCCTATCTCTTTTTTTTAGGTACAAATAACAAACCTAATTATTAAATTTATTCAAATAAAAAATTTTAATAAATAAAATATTATACAGCACTTTTAAAAATACGTATATTTGTTTTAATTGAAAGATTTAGTAGGTAAATGGGGAAAAGTCAGCCTATCAATTCGAAACATATGCATCTACCATCTTCAACTCTGGTTTTCACATACTGGTTTGTGATAGATAGACAGGGCCGCTTAGAGCTGTGCCGAACCGCGAGTTTTTATATTAGCTTAATACACCCCCCCCCCAAAAAAAAAAAAATGTATTTAAATTTTAAACCGAATATATACTCTATGAGCTACAGAGGGAAAGAAATATTTTTAATATACTTGTAGCATTTAAAGTTGGAGAAATCTATTGAAAAATTTTTTATTAGGAATTTATGGTTGAAATTTAAAGGGTTCGGGCTCCCTCAAATGGAAATTAAATTTTATTTTTAATATAAAATTTTAAAAATTAATACTTAAAAATTTCTGGTAAACAAGTACCGAATACACCTTTAAATTACCGAAAGTAAGAAAAAAATTGTGTGATGTAAGACCAGTCACATCAGATTACCCCCCCCCCCCCACACTCTGGATCCGCTCTTGACTGCAGATACAAATAATGCACGTAATCGTGCCAGTAAGTAAGGTAGACTGCTGATAAGTATATCTGAATTTTTTTTTATTTTTATATAAATAAAACATAAAAGAATCAAATAATTTCTTTTTAATAAAACAAAAATTATTTAATCCAGGATTAAAAATTATTTTTCTCTTTCCTTTCTGTTCATTCTATCGGAAATTTTTTAATTGGTTTCTTTCAACTTTTTAGTTTCAAAGCCATTGTAGAAGTTTTGTTAATAAATGAAATAGCCTAGATTATTTCCAACTAGATAGATTGCTAATCCTTGTTTGGAAATAAGATTAAGGGTGTTTAATTAACGAGTGAATGGTCTATAAAACTTTAATAATAAGATTATGGGTTTCTTATTAATCTAATTTAATTTTAAATCGCCTCTAATTAATATTAAATTCAGACGGAATTATTCTAAAATATAAAAAAAAATAAGATATTTATACATAGCTTGCTATATTATACAGATAGATATCTAAAGGGAAGAGAGATTGAATATTTAGCACACAAGACTGTCTACTATTTTATGAAATCCTCTGGTTTTAGTAGATCGGAAAGGGGCCCCGGGACCGCAATGCTATCTTAGTGTTGGTCGAGGGAAATGCATGCGGCCAAATCACAAATACCGCGTCCCTAGGGTTTGGAAAGAAGGGCAAGAAGAAGGCGCCCAAGCAACGGAATCAGGAGCCACCAGCTAGATAAATATATCTCGAAAACAGAGTCCTACGGGATGCAGAGAAATCGGGCTTTATTGCTGTGTGGCAAACAAATCAGGACCCAAGGGCTAGTCGCTTTTCTTGTTGCAAACCAGACACTATCGTTTAAGATACATTCATATTATTCTTTTCCCTCCCGAGTCAGATATTACGAGTTTACCTAGCAAACCTGGAGTTGACTATAAAGTTTTTTTTTTATCAATTCGTTTCTTTTAAATGAAAAAAAAGCAATAGTGGCCAAAATCGATTTTTAGCGAAAATATATTAAATATTGGTCTACTAAACGAATGGACTCGCGAAGATAAAAGTTTCTCTGAGGCTATTTAGAATCCGACTTTATTTATTTAAGTTAATTAGTAGATTTGAATGCTCAGGTTGGTATTTGTATTCTTAATAAAAATAATTTTTTTTTCAGTTTTTTTTTTTTTTTAACGCAACTAAATGAAAATTCAGAAGTTGCTTGTAAAAATTCTCTCTTATAATGATAATCAACAGGCCTAGGTCTAAATCTCTAACTATTCTATACGAAACGCCCAATTGAACGTTAACCTAAATTGGACTGACGAAGTTTGTTAATGAAAACTTCATTGAACAAGCAAATCCAAATGGGTGCTAACTGAAAGGTTTGATACCTCTATAGGGTGAGAAATTTGTAGTCAATAAATAATAATTGCCAATTTACTTTAATAGACTAAATATAAAATTGATATTTCTGTTTTCCAATACATATTATTTGGTTTAATGTAGCTTGTTTAATAATTTCACTAACCATAATTATTCAGTTCAATAACTACTGTTTGAAAAATTTTAGAACATAAAAATGTCTCCAAGTATATTCACTCTGATAAGTTATAGTGAACTAACTTCTGGATCGATGTTTTGACCAACATCCAATTTAATGGTTACATTTAGCAGACCATGTCGTGGCCCGCATGACACATGGGTAAAAATTAATTTAGCAGCATGTAAATGTTCTGGGTGACAAAAACAATTTAATTTCCCTGGCGCCGGACAAATTCACGCACAGGCCGATGCCCCAAGTGTAAAGAAGGTTTTTCTGTGGGTTTCGACTGCAGCAATAACAGCAGAGAGCCATCTCTCTTCGGGGTGGGTCCCCAGGGACCAGCAACCCGTTCATGTAATTATCAGAAATCGGATAATGGTCACTGGAGGGCCCGATGTCCACAGGGACCCTGTCGGATAATCATATTTGCAGACGCCCCTTGCCGGCTGGCGTCGGCCTCAGCTGCGATTTTGACATGACTTATGTTGACAAACATCACAGGAACGACAAACACGAACAGGACACTCTCACTAGGTCAGTTTAATCAATTCTAATACCATTTTTTATCAAATTAGACTCTTAACATTTTTAATGCTCAAACTTAATTTTATAATTATAAAAAAAATATGGAAAATTGGAAAATGAAGCTCAATTATTTTTACGTTAAATAAAAACCAATTATAACTGGATGTTAATTTCTCTTCAATTAAATAAGTAATTTATTTCTTAATTAAAAGAAATAAATAATCAGAGTCTTTTAGAAAGTTAATTACGTTTATAAAATTTAAAACGTACTATATAAAATAAAAATTCTCTCTATATCAATAGAAATTACAAAAAATTACAAATTTTTTCAAAGGTATTGAGAGAAAAAAATAAATAATTAAAATAAGAATTTAAAAATATAATGAAAATTTTGATTTAATAAATTTTTTCAATAAAAAAATTGCAGAAGAAAATACAATACTTTTGGGAACAAACCATTTTGATAGTATATTTTAATTTTAGTTAGTTTTGCAGGAAATTTATATACTTAATAAAAAGTTTATATAATAAAGTGAACTAATCATATTTTCCCCTAAATATAAAAATAGAAACAATCTCCTTTTCCTTCTTATGTGGCCTGAGAAAACAAGGGGAATGAGGCTTCTATTTTCGCTAGTGTATTTATCAGTCAAATCAACACTTTATTACATTAAAAAGTTTTGTTTAACATTATATTCGCATACAACTAAAAATTAATAATTATCTCTTTGTTTTATTTAATCAATTAATTAATAAATAATCCTATTCTCTCTCTTGAATAATAGAAAATTATATGTAGTATATCACCACTTGAAATAATTATTGTCTAAAATTAATAGTTGTTATATATAAAATATAAATAAATATATGTATTTATTAATGAGAATAACAATCCCATAATGCTAATATCAATATCAAAATAGCATGAAATGTATATTTCAATCTAAATATAATTAGAGTGTACTCAATTCCAATAGACGGGCGGTATTTATTTATTTATATAATTGTAGATCAATTTTCAATTTATATTTTTATTTTTATGCTAGATATGTGATTACCAGAATATTGATTCATTTTATAAGAAATAATAAAAATCTGGCCAGCACAAATCACAACTTTATCTTGCTTTCGGTAATTGAAAGTTGTGTTCTAGTCACTGCATATTTTTTATGTTGATACATATTTAGTTTCCGGCAGTACATTAGAATTTTTTAAAATTCGTTTTAAGGTTTTCCGGAGGCCATTTAGAACCCGTCCCTATTTTTATTTAAATTGATTGTTATCCAATCCAATTAAAAGAAATTTCGGTTGGGACGGGAAGCGAACCCGAGACCCTAGGTACGAGAAATTAATGTCTTATTTCTGAGCCTTGGGTCACTCACTGTCTTTGGTATAAGCGACCTCAAAACATGTATTTCCATCAAAATATCGACATCGAATTTTTGATATGATTTCAATATTTTCTCTCTGTATATTGTGGTTATGTCAATAAAAAAATCTGGCGTCACAAGCACAAAACAAGACTTTCAATTAGGGTTTACCGAAGGTAGGAGAAAGTTGTGTGTAGTGAGACCAATCACACCAGAATTTTTTAATCAAAAACTTTCAAAACGATAATTTGTATCGAAATCCCGTCATCGAATTTTTGACATGGTCGCAATTCTTTCTCTCTAGGAGAAGAAAATGAGAAAATATATTGTAAATGCCCAAAGTGAAAACTTCTATGATTATTAAGGATATTATTACTTCGATGAATATTTGAAAGCATATGAATTATTAAGGAATAAATAAAGATTCAGTTTAATAGAGTTTTTTAATATGAAATAAAAAAAAAAAGAAAGTAGACTACCTTGGAGTGTTGGGATTGTGAGAATGGAAGCAGCTATAAATGGAGTCCAATGGAGCCAGAGAAGATTGGTGGCAGACTCAGATGCTAAGGTAAAGTTCAGGTGAGCATTGGATGAGGAGAGTGAAAATCAAATCAAGCGTCATTTCAGGATGGATCAGTCACACAATATATGTTAATGAATAGCCCTCACTATGGCGACTGAAGAGGCAACTGCGGAACAACGCTGAGTAGAGAGACACACACGCGACTATTACCTTGTCTATAAGCGGCGCTGTGATTGGTCAGTTGGATTAAGCGTTCGCCAATCACAGGAGATGTTGCATATGCCTAGATTTCAAGTCCAATGACGTTGCACTGGCGCCACTTGATAACTTTCAAGTATCTGGGACGTCATATTCAAATATAATTTTAATAATTAAACCAATAAAAATACATATTTACAATAAATATATCAGTGGCGTCATTTCAACTATTTCTTGGGGGGGGGGGGGGGGGGCAAACTTTTTTTTATCTCAAAACATGTACAGTATTTCCATCAAAATCGGGACATTGAATATTTGACATGACCGCAAAACTTTCCCTCTATATAGGCCTATATTAACATATATAGGTAAGAGAAAGTACAGTATGTTAGACTATTACAAGTTTCATATCTATCTTTTCTCTATCTTGAAACATTTTAAAAACTATATTTTTAACCTCAAGTCATTCTAGATGGAATAATAAAGACCTGTTCCGTTTTGTTCTAATACGCGATTAAAGTCCAAAGAAATATTTTTAGAGTAAACATTAGTGAGGGTGTGAGTGGAAGGGGGAGATATCCATTAGCGACAGAGAGGAACGCAAAAGAAAAGAGGAACGCAACCCTAGGAAGAAGTACGAACGAAGAAGAGACGGGTTTCTGACACAATTAGGGAAATTTCCCATTCTCCCCCTCCCCCTCTACTACTATCCCTCCCCATTGTGTGACAGGCTATGTGGAGCGGAACGGAACGGCCTGGATATTAAAATCCCTGGGAGACCTTGGAGACAGATGACACCAGTCACCGGGCATAAATTAAGACGCGTGCTCAAAACGCCCGGGGGCCGCACTTTAACAAAATACCCGGGTCTTTTATTAATATAAGAAGAAACGCCTGCAGGCTGCCCGGCGCTTGATAAATGAAAACGCCACCAGAGAGAGAGCTGACTCCAACCGACGTTCTACTGTCCACGATGGATCACTTCCGGAGGCGTTTGATCTATTAGAAAGTATTATTAACCATATGAAAACCGACCTTTTCAAACTCTAGCCCTTCAATAAATAATTCCCCAGAGAGAGCCCGATAGATATTTTTCGAAACCAAGGAAAAATAGTGGCCATCATAAAAATATATGAGAAAGAGAGTCTAAGGAAATTAATTGTAAATTTTTATACTTTGAATATTTTACCATATATTTGTAAAATTAAGTTGAAATAAATAATTGGAACTAAAGAAGAGATTTCTAGTATATATAAATCAAATCTATTATTAATAAATCAAATAAAGTTTAGAAATTTCGGAAGAATATCCAAGAAAAACTGTGCCGATTTTAGTAAAATTAAGGCGGCTACTAATTTTTTTAGCAAATTTTATAAATTTTATAAAATAGTGGAAGAATCTTGGTAGCAGCTATTTTCTTTTACTGTCGATAAAATTACTTCAGGAGTAAAATGCATGCGTGCACAATTAATTAACCCGGTAATGGATTATTAAATTAGTTGTTCCAGAGATCATCTCCGTAGGAATTAAGAACTGGTTTACTTCTTGAGAATTCTGAAGCAATTAATCAAAAAATTCATTAGTGACCAAACAGAGCATCTGCAATATTTGACTATTTTATAAAAATTAATTTTATCTTCTACATTTAGAATCATATGCTTTATGCTCCGAATAAAGTAAAAATAAAAATGAATTATGTTTTTGCTTATGTCGTCAGCTTGTTTAAATCTTAGGCCATATTATTATTCATCTTAATTAAAATATTTTTAACTTTTTAATGACCTAAAGGGGTTTTTTCATGGGTTATATTTATTCTATAATGGATTTTAAATTCTCGCCTCAAATTTCCTATTTAAATATAAAAAATACCGTCTTAATTAAAATTTAATGTAAATAAAACAGGAATTAATCACTCATTCTAAATAAAACCACATAACTTATCTAATATTTCAGCTATTTCACTAATAAATATTAATGATAGAAAGAAAAATAATTTAAAAGTGTCAAGTACCGTACTAAGAAGTAAAATAAATATTAATCATTTGGATTTTTAACTTAAATCTCAACAAAAGGGGAAATAAATTATTTTCTATGTCCAAAGAAGAGAAAAATGACGACTTGCATTTAAAAGAACAAAAATTGATAATATAAAATAACAAAAATTATAATAAATCGTTGTTTCCTTTAGATTTAAGACAAAAATACGAAAAATGTTTTCTTCTAGATCTGGGGCCGGGAACTTGTATACAGCACTTTGCTTAAAAATATAGTGTCACTGACACATTCGCTCATCTCTTGCAGCTTTCTTTTAACTTCACTAATCGAAAATTGTGTGATGTACTGTGCGGCCAAATTTTTTGTGATGGTATTTATTCTTTTCTAGGAAGTTCAGAGTGTAAAGTGACAAGTAACCCTCAAACAATTTTAGGGACGTTTAACAACGTTTGGTAGGCTTAACTCAAAAATCGGAATTTTCGGACTTAGGCACTATGATTCTCAGCAGAATATATATAGATAGAATACTTAAATGCAGTACAGCATTATTTGCACCAATATATAGAAGACATACATAAATGTATCTAGTAACTGCTCATTTACATATCTTAATCCACAATCTCTATTATCCTCTGAAAAATGCACAAATATGGATAAAATAAATATTAATTATATTACGCTGAGCAATCGTTTTCTTTATATTTTAATTTTTTTTTTTTATGAAAATACCATTTAGATTTTTATCTTATTAAATTAAAATTTAAATAAGCCTAAATTAATTTTTTTGAAACGAACAAAAGTGTTATAATTAAAAACTTAAATCCCGGCCGCTCTAGGAATTACAGAGATCTTATCCCTCTCTACTGTGAAGATCAAAAAAGGCCTTTTCCAAAACCCCTTCAACCAATAACAATGACACTCTTACCTAAGTTGCTCTTCTGTTTATAAGAGAGATTGACATTGACCATGGCACTTGCTCTGTCTCACTACATTTGGAACCAAATAAATGCGCAAATTCATCGGACTGCCTGGGATGCGACCCTGCGACCCTTGGAATAGAAGGCCAGCTCGCTAACAACTACCCCAAGGCCCGAGAGCAACAATGTTGGTTGTTTCATGTTGAGCTAATAATACGTTAATATAATAGTTGACTGTTGATCATTTGGAATATTAGAACCCTATTTTTTTTTTTTTTTTTTTTTTTTTAATTTAAATTCCCCTTTTCGGCTGCAAAGGCCATTAGGGTTGTGTTTTGGAATATACTGGTATATTCAATAATTAATTGAGTGCTACCGGGTGACGTTCAACATGTTTGTTTCTTCTTGCCACCCAACGGAAATTCACCCGTACTTTGGCATTGGTTATCCACATTGATCTTGCTGGCTGTCGTTTTTCTTTCTTGCCAGCCCCCCTCCCCCTCTAATTACCCTATTTAAACATCAATAGTAATTTTACTATAAAAGAGCTGTTTAAATATAAAAATAATATAATTTTTTTTATTTGGCAAAAAAAAATTAGCCTATATAATTTTTAGAAGAAATTATTGGAATTTTACATAATCGATCAATAGAAACGTACAAAGGAATATAAATAAAAAAGTAAAAAGGGAAGAAACATTTTACGGATTTAGTTAAAGAGCTAATCAGAGCTTTTGAACGCTTATGTTTGTTAAAGATGTTCCTTGTCCATTAGTATGCAAAAAATACAGATCCATTTGCATGGGCGATGATTTATTATATAGGCCCAGTGCGATTGGGAGGGGATCGTTCGTTCTTGTCAGCGATTGAGTGAAAACGGGTTAAAATGATGGCATGAAGAGAGAGAAGGTGGTATGAGTTTAGGAGGCGGGGGTTAGAATCCCCATCCCCATCTCAAGACGGTGGCAGTAAGGCTAATGCTTGTCAACTCGACCTCCCCCTACGATTCCCTTGCCAGGAAATACGACGTGCCTAAAGCTCACTCTAAGTAGTTCTATTCCGCTCAATGGGACAAGTTTGTTTCTTTACTTTTCTATATTCCACGGATTTCTTAAAGGTAATGTGAGCTCATAAGTGTGCAATAACCATTTATCTACATATTGATCGGATTTTTTTTTTTTTTTTTTTTTTTGCAAAATAGCCATTATGAAAAATGAGGTCACATTACTAATGAACAAAACACCTTTTTTTTAACACACCATTATTCATAGTTGTTGTTTGCATGATTTCTTATTTCAAACTTTAGATTTATGTGTAATAAGAACATTTTATTATTATCGATAATAACAATTTATTTCATTGTAAAAGTTATTGAACAACAAAAAGATTAAGGGCTAGTTGCTTCACTTCTAATTAACTAGCTCGGATAAGGTAGATTTCGAGTCTTTTCATATCTAGTTACGCTAATCATATGGTTAAATAAGAGCCCAGATCGTAGTTATTAATAGTTAACTAAGATCCAAAGTATTAAAGGTGAAATTAGGAAGACAAGCCTTGTTTATTAATTTTTTTGAAACATTTTAAATTTTTGTTAAAACATTAATTAGTTTTAATTAATTATTTTAATTAATTTTTAATAATTTTTATAAATGATTAAGATGCTAACCTCAGGAAACTTTCCTTATATCTCAGATAACTAATTATATGTGAAAAACTCATTTTATAACTCGAAAGTTAAGCGTGTTCTTGTTTACTATATCGATGATTTACTATCGTTCGAATAAGTTTGCTAGTTAACTAGAAGTGAAGCAACCAGTCTTAAGAATAAATAAAATAATGATTATCTATCTATTTTATATATTCTTTGACGAAAGACAAAATTAAAACATACATTAGTTAAATATTTTTCGAGATCTATATTAGTATTCAATATACCTCGATTCGGACTTAACTAACAAGTCATAGATATATTTAACAAAACTGTATGTTTTTTTGTTGGTGGGCCAAGCACCTCAAGGCTCCCTTTTATGACAAAAATTTTAAACCTTTTTAGTTTCAATATGGAAAATTTTATCAAGAAAAAATTTTTCTATCCAATTGTTTTCAAACTTTACTATTCATTTATAAATTAAATAGTTAAAATGAACCTTGTAAATAGGACAGACCTAAATTAGATTTTCGTACATTGATTTAAACATGAGTTTTCATGAAACACATATTCATTATCCTGAATAAATAGGGGCTAGTCGAGGGCAAATATTGTACAAATATTAACACGACGCAAACAGTTTTTGTGCCGTCCGCAAACTTTTCAACTGTCCCCTTGGTCCAGATGTCCCATACCGTAGCAAAGAGGCTTTAATTAAGAATTTCATTCATCACGCAATTTGTATTAAACACTAGCTATATTTTAATTAAAACTGTGCACAAAAACAAAATTGCAATCAAACTTTGGTCATGTTAACAGATAAAAAGTTAGTTGTATTTTTGTTTTATTTTACAAAGTCAATTATCTATTTATTATGGGTGGCCAGAGGAGATGAAAAGCTAAAAGGGATTAAATTTATGGACGCCGTTTGGTTTGAGAGATTTGAAAGGCATTTTATTCGATGTCTTTGTTGAGGTTTGATGGAGAACAGTTGAGAGGAGGTAATGAAAGTACAAAGTCCATAAGAAAGAGGGAGCCAAGTGACGAGGCCTATTGTACTCTGTGTCCGCTGGAGAGCAGAACGGCTGACTCATTAGACAAACGCACTTGAACTGATCTCAAAGTACATTATGTTTCGGAAGGAGGGAGATTCCCTTCAGCCTTTGAATACACTTAAGGTTCTGTTCTTGTCAACCCTTTAATCTTGGAGGGAGTTGAAAATTTTATTTGACGTCAACGAGCATTTGATGAAGAAGCCATGCTAAAGATTCATTATTATTATTATTATTAATAATAAAGTTATAAAATAATAAATGCTTTTAATTAAAAAATTTTCATGATTGGAAAAGATAATTAATGAATAGAATATATAAAAATCTGGTGTGACTGGTAGCACAGCATACACCTTTCTCTTACCTTCGGTAATGGAAAGTTGTGTTCTGTGCTTGTCATACCAGATTTTTTTGTGTCGAGATATATTTAGTTTCCGTCGATATAGTACATCAGTAAAATAATAGTACTCGTGGTTCATATTTAGTCTAAAAATATAATGTGGTATGGTTTTAGAAGCCTAAAAGACAAAATAATTACGTTTAGATCTTTTTAAAAAAATCATTAAATTGTTTAGTAATTATCAATAATATTTTTTAATACTTAAATAATGAATAATGAATTTTCAATTTGCTCTTTTTATTTAAAAATTAGGTTAAAATAAATATCAATTTTTAAATAGCAAAAAAGAGAAAACGTAAAATTTATTATTTATTTATTTATAATAAAGATAGCTTTTTATATCCTGTTCACTCCTTTTTCCACAGAGAATATAGATCGTTTTTATAAAATGGTAAATTTAGTAAATAAAAATACTAAAATAAAAAAAAAGAAAGAAGGAATCATTTCATAAACCCCTTATCCTCACAAATCAAACAAATCCACAAAGTACAAAATGGCTAATCAAGATAATAACAACAAAAAGAAACATTGAAAGAGAAAAAAAATCACGTTTATTGGATTAGAGTATTTTTATATTAAATATAAAAAAAAATTTACCTTTTTACTTTCTCTTACCTATGTATATATGTAATATATATATAGAGAGAAAGTATTGGATTCATGTCAAAAATTCGATGTCGAGATTTTGATGGATCTTCACGTTTTGAGGTCCCCTGAGTCCAAAAAAGTGGTTTTCGCAACATGGTCTGACTGTGTGTGTTCAATTTTAAGCATGAAGGAATTTAGCTATGAGGCTGAAATTTTAAACACTTCCCGGGAGTTTGAAAATAAGCTTTTAATCAAAATTGGCCAAAGAGTACTAGTACTTTACTGATGTACTTTTTCAGTTATTTTCGATTTTCTCAAAATTCGCTCCTTGATTTTGATTAAAATTCAAAAATCAATTATTTTTTAGATGCTCTTTCAAATGTATCTTCTCATTTTGCTCTCAAAATTGTTTGAAGCACACTTTACTCTTGTGCTTCATAAGAAATTTGACATCTTAAATTCTAATTAATTGGCGGAAACTAAATATATGTCGACACAAAAATCTGCTGTGACAAGCACAGAACACAACTTCCAATACCGAAGCTAAGAGAAAATTGTGTGCTGTGCGCCAGTCACACCAGATTTTTTAATATAATCAGCAGTTTATTGGCTTAAAGTTGATTTTAAAAAATTTAGTTTTTTACTTTCTCTTCCCCTATATATGAAATATATAGAGAGAAAGTATTCGATTTTTAAAATTTAAGTTAATATTTTATTTATCTCGCCCTCCAACAAAATAACCTCACTATATTATTGCAAATAAATTTGGTTTATTTCTGTCTTTTGACATAAGATGCCTTAAAAATTTTACTTAAATTTTAATTATACCCCTAAAAACTGCCATTTTTATTTGAAAAACCTTAGGTAACATGTTTAAATTAAAGAAGACAAAATTCTTACAAAGCCTTAATTCCTTTGATATGAATAACATCTAACACAAAAATATCTTTATAGCTATATTAAACGAAATTAAAAATTCTCTCTATAATGTGAATATTATTATTAACCAACCCTTAAAATATAAGCTACATCAACTCAAATAAAAAATTAAAACAGTATAATTTATGAATTCAGAACTGTTTTATTGTTATAAATTTAAGTCCTTTTCACTTCCATTCCATTTGACACTCTATTCACATACTGTATGTCATTTATTAATAGTAAATACTTGATGGTGAAACTCTTTGTCCGTGCTGTTTGAGGGTCCTTCTTAAAGAAAAAGAAGAAAGAGCTTGTGTGTATAGAGGTAGGGGGTGGGGGGGGGGGGGGCTTGTACCCAATTGGGGCGTGATTTTCACAAAGCGCCAGTTCCTCTACCACCGCCACTCAACGCATCTTGTTAGCGTTAGCGTTAGCGTTCTACTCAAGGGATACTTCAAGGGCCAATCTGCGGCTCTCACTCAATGGGGACAAAAGCAGCCGTGCCGTATCTTATCAACTTAATTGCATGCCATTCTAAATATTCACATTTTGATAATAGGGATAAAAAAAGAGGTTGCCTTATCTGGGGAATGTTATTAAAATAAAAAAATAAAAAAAAAACTATTTGAAATATAAATAAATATATGAAGTTTGAAAAAATAAATAAATAGAATTAAAATTTAAATAACAATATACACTTTTTTTTTTATCATTTTTCATTTATTTATATATTTATGTCATTTTGTGCCGCTGGGGTCGTTTTATTTATATTGGCAAATATATTAGGATTATGTACAAATTCTCTTTTCAAATGTGTTGTTTCACTTACAAAGAGAATGAGAGAGAAATAGGAGATGCAGGTACCCTGTCCGAGTCGAAATTTAGTTCCTACTTTTATCCCTATGGCCCTGAATAGGTCAGATTTAGAACATATTAAGACGTCCTAGCTTCGATTTTGAACCCTGAAATCAAACTATTTATTAATAAGCCCTAACTTTTATTTCCATTAGGTCCAACTTTGGTCCCCGAACTGTTAAAAAGGGAATTTGTACCATTTTTGGGTTCAAAGTCGGACCTAATTTAGATCAACTTTGAACCCCCAAATCCGAAATAAGACCTACTATAGAAGCTTCAATGTCCGACTTAAATTTCGACTCGAGTGGACTTCTCATTTTTGAGCAATTACCCTAACGGAAACATTTCTTTCTTTCCTTTTTTTCAAAGAAGTTATACTCAGAAAAATCACACCCCAGCGGCAGAGGGAACACAACTCAAAAATCCACAATTCCAGCAAAATTCTTTTTAAGTCTTTCAGCATCCGAATTTTAAACGATAACTAATATTGGTATTTATATTTACGATAAAATTTGATACCAATTGTACTAGCTTTTACATCTCATAAATGTGTATTACATAGCCTACTAAAACCGGTTAATCAATTTTATTCGATCTAACGTCAACTAAGGGAATTTAAGATCGTCGTTTCTACTGACCGTCGAAGCTTGAGTTACGTCTGTCGCTGTAAGCGATGTCTTGTTTTCTTCGGGTCACCCATCCTAGATTCGACGTTACCTGGTCTTGATTATTTAAGAGATCTTGGTGGTTTTATCATTAAAAATTAAAATTATTCTTCCATTTGAGTAATAGGTTTACTCTCACATCGCCCTTGTATATATTAACCTGGAAATGAACTATAAAATCGTAAACAATATTTTTTTTTTTTTAAGTCAATTCATGCATATAAGAAATCAATTTTATGAAATTATTTTTTAATTAAAAAAAAAAGCCTATAATATTTTCTCTTTATGGAGGAAATCGAAGAAGCAGTTCTATCAAAATGATTTTGGTCTTTGAAGGTGATGAATTTCTCTCTGTGGCCTCCCCTTTCCATCAATCTTGGGTGTCGCTCGGCAGTCTTCGAGGTGTAGGGGAAGCTTTTGAGTAAGATACTTCCCGTCCCTCTTATTTCCTCTCTATGTGGAGAGGCTCTGATTTAATACCCTTATGCGGTTCGCAACCAGCCATGTAGCATCCTATTAGGGCGCATTTGCCAGCTCTCATCTCCTCCTATAGGCTACACTTGATTTGAATTACCTGCCTGCTGCTATTACCCTGGAGCAATTTCCATAATCAACTCATTTATTTAATAAAAATAGATTTTCAATTTTAATTTGAATAGGCTATTTCTTGTATTTTTTTTCTTTTATTATAATAAAAAAAATTATACCCACAATCAAAATTTTCTCTTAGATATTTTTTTTTTTTCAAAAATTAAAGCCTGAGACTGGTTGGGTAAATATATTTTTATTGTTAAGGTTGTTCGGATAGTACATCGTAAGTCATTATAGAATCTAAATTTTTTTTTAAATAAAATTAAAAATTTGAATGCCAAAATTCCTTATTATAATTTAGTCGTGACCTATCATAGTTTATAATTGTATTAAGATAATAATTTAATTACCAAAAATAATAAATAAATGACTTTTGACTCGAGCAGTTTTTCACGTAATATAGAACTGGCAACATTGCATTCATCAGCTATCTATTTTAAATCTTAAAAGCCTTCAATTTTATTTTATTTAATATATTACAATGTTTAATGCAAATCAGTTTAAACACAATGGACGATTTGCGAGAAAAAATATCGTAAAATTGAAAAAAAAAAAATGTAATTGACAGCGAGAAATGAATATTATGTTATGCGATGTTGCCGGACTGGTCTCACTCTCGAGACTTCCTTATTTTTAAATATTGACGACTGTCATTTTGGAGAATTTTTTGACTTTCTTGTTAAAATATCTTTAAAAGCGTTCGGCAGAAACTTTTGATTTTATGTTTAACGTATTACTCGGAAGTGAATTGATAAAATGTAAGTTTTGTACTTTCTCTCTCTATATATTAATATATATATATAGAGGAAAGAGAAAGTAAAAAAGTATATTTATTATTATTTTTATTTCATAAAATTTTTCTTTACAACTTTTATATAAAAAAAATAATAAGATTGCTTATATTTTGATCCATGTATTTTCAAATCTATTTTAATATTTATATATTAAATGAAAAAAAAAAAAAAAAATGAAAGAGAATCGATAAAGGGTATGTAATTTTGTTAAAGGAAAAGTGGTATGCTAGCCAATAAAATAACAAACAAAAAAGTTAAAACCTTGAATATATTCCAAAAGAACCTTGGAAATTGTAATTTTTACGAAAATTGAGTGTATAAATTGAAAACAATTTTATATTAAGAAAAAAATATGGCTTATCAACACAGAAATTTCAATTTCTATATACACATTACCTTATACTATTTTTTTAAAATCATTTTTCAAATTAAAAAAAAAAAAAACAAAAAAAAACAATAGATTTACTATTATCAGATAGTTAGGAAGGATAATATATTCAGTAAATATGATTTGTTTTTAAATAATAAAACTTTTTCTTGTATCAGAAGTGTCTAAATCAGCAGGCTTGGTGTGTTGTATCAAGAGAGAAATTCATGACAGCGGACGACAGTGCAAATTACTAGTAATTTGTCATGCGTGTTGTGCTGGGTTGGTTTCTCTCTGCTGTTTGCATATTGCACACCAAAGGTCAACATTGTTGGTATAAACAAGGGGGAGGAAAGGCTTCGCCCCAGGGGGCCTTCACCCTGAAGCCCAACCGTGTGCCAGCATTAATGTATTGTCTATTATGTGGATATTATTTGAATATGGACTCCTAAGAGTCATTGTCACTCATAATGCCTGACTCGCTAATTAGATATTATGCATTAGAGGCTTAATTATTACTTACAATTATTCAATTCGTTTAAAAATCTATAGACAGAATATACCGTAAGTGAATTTTTTTTTTTTTTTTACTTATTATAGTATAAAATATTGATATGATTTATTATAGAAGGAAATGGTTTTTATGGGATAATTTTTTTTAAAGCTTTTGTCTTTATTTTTGTTTCCTGTTAATTTATTGCCAAAAATTTTTTGTTATATTGAAATATTATTTTATTTAAAAAGAGAAAGAGAGAGAGAAAGAAATAAAGAATATAAATTAAATTTATTTTTTTTTACTTTCTTTTACCTATATACGCATATAAAATATGCAATGGCAAAAAAATCAGGATTTGAACGGAAATATATATATTTTATGGTCCTTCGAGTCTACGCATAATGTGTATATAAAGTTTCAAAAAAAAAAAAAAAATTCCTAAATAACTTGTTGATAAAAAATTAGGTGTGAATGATCGCCCAGAACACAAATTTCTCTTTCAATAATTGAAAATTGTCTTCTGTGCTTGTCATATCAGATTTTTTGTGTCGACATATATTTACTTTCCGGTAGTAAGTTCACTAGAATTCAAGACAAGATGGAAAATTTATAAACATAGAAAAATATTTATAAAAGTCAAAAAGACAAATTAAGTTGCTTCATTCAGAGGCGTACCGAGAGGGGGGGGGGGCGGCCCGCCCCAGGCCCCGAGCCGACATAGGCCCCCAAATATTTGTCTTTGAGAGGCCCCGGGGCCCTCGGGGCTCGGCAAAAAAGGAAAAATTTAGATAAAAAAAAATTATTAAAAACTTATCTTTGAGAGGTCCCAGGGTTCTCGGGATTCCGGGATATACGGTATTTTAAAAATATTTTTGTGTATGGAGGAGGGGGATATTTAAAAATGAATTCGCCCTTCCCCCCCCCCCCGAAAAAATTCAATTAACATCTCTGGTACAAAATGTATATAGGCCCCCTCTTCTATAGACGCCCCAGGCTCCCAAATGTCTCGGTACACCCCTGGCCTCATTCAAAGAGATGATTTTATCTTAATGTTTAAGACTTAAACTATAATAATATAAAATTATTTTTGATTAGATTTAAAACCTAATTTTTTTTCAACATAACCATGACAGGTCCATATTTACCTATTATCTAAATCAGGGGTGGACAACCTAAGACCCGCTTTGAACATTTTTCGGGACCGCGAGATTCATCACAGAAACAAATATCGCCTACGTAAAATAAATATTTTTTAATGATTTTATTTTTTTTCATTTATAATTATTTTTTAAATTTCATTTTTACTGTTATATATTTACAATGTGCGTTTAGTATCATTATCTATGTAAGAATAATAGTAAACACAATATAATAACTCATTATTTTTTAATTTTTCACCCCAAAATGTCTATAGTTGGTCTAAATAAAATATGGGGGTATTTAATTTTATATGTGGCCCGCGGAGTTATGGCGCGCAAGATCATTTGGCTTGGCCATCTAAGAGCCAGAGAAAAACTAAATATATATAGATAAACAAGAGGTATCATGTGAATTTTTTTTTCTAAAATAATAGATTTTCACACCATAATTTTAATTCTATATAATTCTTCTCTAAATATAATTTGAAATATTCCCTTTAAGCAAAATGAATCTTCGAGAAAAATGAGAGCAAATTCCTTTTTACTTTTCGTGAAAATACTTCTTGTGAATATGTGTATATATATATCAAGAGAGAAGAGGAATGGTTTGGGCATTGGGCAAGCGTTAAAACGGTAGGATAAAATATTTCACGAATATCCGTACTCGGGAACACGCAGGAGCATTGAACATGCCATGCTCAAGGGGAGGTGGGAGCACCACAACCGTCGGGGCCATCTCTCCCACCGACCGACGAGAGATTTACGACCTACCAACCAGCCTTCGATTGGCCCGTATAGACGTTAGACAATCGACAGCTAACTCCCACCTCCTTACACTCATACTCACACCAATATATATACACACACTGGTTCGATTCTTTGTGCAAGTCTTTCGAAGCTCTTATTCGTTTTGGAGCAGCAGCCTCGGACTCATTTCATCAATTCTGGTCAAAGAGTGGCACAGAGGGCTGGAGATTGTTGGATTGAGGGTTGGGTTAGAAAGTAGCCCTGAGTTGTTGGGGTTGGGTGGGCGGGTGTTGAACCCCTGACCCGGCGGCACTTTGGTCCGATCACGGGGGAAAATTAAACGTCGGACATTCAATTCCGTGCGAGCGCCTGTGATCCCTGAACCGATCACCAACTTCGGGAAAGAACTCGAGAAAAAGCCCTCTGGAGAAAATAAAAGACAATTTTCCAATTGAATTAAATATCGATAATTAGATATTAATTAATTCCTCAATATTTAAAAGACAAAAGAAGAATTTATTTATAATTGTTAATTTAATATAGGATGCGAAATACAAGTCGTCAGCTATATTTTGAAATGAAAAAAATCTGGTGTGACTGGTCGCACAGCACACAACTTTCTCTTACCTAGCAACCATTTCACCTATCTTTTCTATGGAATACAAGAGCAAAGTGGTCTTCAGAAGATTTCACTGGCAAAATGAGAATATACATTTTAAAGAGGATCTAAAAAATAATTGATTTTTGAATTTTAATCAAAATCGTTAGGGCGAATTTTGGGAAAATCGAAAAAAAAAAAAACTGAAAAAGTACATCAGTAAAGTACTAGTACTCTTTGGCCGATTTTGTTTAAAATCTTCGTGTCACGTCCCATGGGGGTACCTAACTTAAATATAAAATTTCAAACTCCTAGCTCTTTTCGTTCTTGAGATATTTTATTCAGAGACACACACACACAGACAGTCGGACCATGTTGCGAAAACCACTTTTCTGGATTCGGAGAACCTCAAAACGTGTATAGGCTATCCATCAAAATCTCGACATCGAATTTTTGTCATGAAACCAATATTTTCTCTCTATATAGCTATTAACATATATACTGGTAGAGGTAAGAGAAAGTAATAAGTGTTAACATGTAAATGAATGAATATCAAGGAGTTTAGTTTTTTTTTAAACTTCTCTAAAGACGTATATGATATCTCGATATTGAAAAAAAATTCCACCCTCATTCTCAAGGCTATTTTTCCTCTTTTCTCTTAAACTTAAAAATGTTTCTCTCAATAATTCAATAAAGTTTGAATGATGATATATATGAATCCTTGAAGATGTCTGCATATAAATGATTCATCAACAAAAGAAATACGAAATATTCACGCTTTCATATATAAATATCTATCTATCTCCCTCCTTTTTTATAAACAGACATCGATCCTTTTTTAATGAGAATAAATGTCAAGGAATAAAATAAATGAAGAATTTTGATTAGAATGCCTATACTTACTTAAGTATTCAACTCTTGTTCATTTGCATTTAAGCTTATATATAATAGGCCTAATATTACTTTTTATTCATTGTGACAGAGGTGATTTTTAATTTATAACAAGAGGAAATTAATATTTTTATCATTCAGAAGGAGACAAAATTTTAATAAATGTGTTTAAAAAAAAAAAAGATTCATTATTATAATTACTGAATGAAAAGCTTCAAAATATAAATTAAATATATTTAAAATCTAAATTACCATTTTGAAAGGAGATTGAAATTTCGTGTTCTTGAGAGAGTTAGAATAAATGTTATTTTAATTTGTAATTCAATTATAATATTAAATAACTACATTTCGGTAGCAATAAGAAAAAAAGATATTGCCTAATATATTTTCAATGATTAAATAATTGAACTTTAGTGACCCCATTACTTTCTGGTAGCTGGGAACTGATTTAAAAAATTGTAGAATTTGATAGAAACTAGAAATAAAAAAAGGTCTCCCTCAATGAGATAGAGGGGAGCAGAGAGAGAAAGAGAATAAGCAATGTGTAGAAGAAGGAAGATGAAAGACAACAAAAGAGGATGAAAGGTTTTTTTGTTTTACGACTAGCGATAAAAATATGAAATAGCGTTGGAGTGATTCCGATGCAAATACAGTTCATGTCGAATGATGCAGCTGGCATGGATAGCTAGCGGTACTTTGGGAATGACGAGATTGAGTCGAATGACGCGTGCGGATCAACACAAAAAAAAAGTAAAAAAAAAACAAAAAAAAACCAACCGTCGACTATATAAAGAAAACTTTGGCAAAATAAACCCGTTGAGAAAGAAAGAGCATGAATTGCACGCGTATAATTTTAACCCTCAATTTAGGGATGAATTTCCTTAATCGAAGTTAAGATAAAGAAAATGTTTCTGCGATTTTGTGAAATAATCTGAAATATTCGAATTTTATAAAAAAATGAAAAAAAAAAAAAAAAAAAATTATTGGTTTGAGCGATTTCTTAAAAAAAATCTGGTGTGACTGATAGCACAACACACAACTTTCGATTACCGAAGGTAAGACCAGATTTTTTTGTGTCACACTAGATTTTTTTGTGTCGACATTATTCTTTGACCGAAACTTGTTTTAAACTTTTTCTTAAAATTTTCTATACAAAATTCATATAATTTTTACTTTCTCTTACCCTATCCCCCCCCCCCCCCCCTATATGAAATATATATAGAGAGAAAGTATTTAGTAAATTTTCCCTCGTGACTTTTTAGTATTCGAGGGACTCGATGAGACATCCCATCATTTCAAGCTCAGATTTCGGCTGGTTTTTGGCCGAAACCGAAACTAAGGCCAAAACCAGGATTTTTGGCCGAAACTGGCCGAAACCGAAACTTCGGTCAGTTCCTAGCCGACATATCTTTAGTTTCCGACAGTAGAATGCATTTGAATTCAAGATGTAAAATTTATAAACATGGAAAAAGTATATATTTAGGCCCTATATTTTGCTACCATGGCAACCATTTCTCCTATTCACACTCACATTCACACAGTCTTTTCGGCAACTTAGGCCATTTAAGACTTTGATAATGATAACCGTTAGTTGTTAATATATCTATCTATTGGGGGTCCAAGCATTTCTATTTAAGCCATTTGGTATCAGTCCGGTATAGAAGGTAAGCACGCTACCAACTACTCCAATCCCCGTGGGCCATTTCTCCTATCTTTCCTATGAAGTACAAGAGTAAAGTAGTCTTCATAAGATTTCAAGGACAAAATGAGAATATACATTTTAATTAAAATCGTTGGAGCGAATTTTGAGAAAATCGAAAAAAACTGAAAAAGTACATAAGTAAAGTACTAGTATTCTTTGGCCAATTTTGTTCAAAAGCTTCGTGTCACGTGCCAGAGGGGTGCCTAACTTAAATATAAAATTTCAACCTCCTAGCTTTTGTTCTTGAGATACACATACACACACACATGCCGCGAAAACCATTTTTTTTCTCGACATCGAATTTTTGACATGAATCCAATACTTTCTCTCTATATTTTAACATACATAGGTAAGAGAAAGTAAAAAAAACAAAGCAAGAAAATCTAAAATAGAAACGGCAGCAGGAGGAGGTTTATTTATTGTTATTGGAGGGCTAAAGTCCTTTGTCAGTTTGGCAATGGAAGAGTTAACCTACGAAGACACTATCAGCGGAATCACGTCAGATCGACTTGGATCGAAGAGAGACAAAAGTCATCGCCTTATCAGGCGAGGCCAGGGCACGCAGCATTTCAACTCCACCTTCACCCATATACTCTACTTTTACGTATATATATACATAGTACTAATCTGATTAGGTCATTGATTCAGTCAATTGAAGATTGGGACCAATGAGATATTGTGTAAGAGATAATAATAGGAATTGGAAGGAGGAACAAAGAGATTTAGCCTTAGCAATTCAACTAAATCTCAAGGTATTATTATATCTTCTTTTTTTTTTTAATACTTAAGAAAATCAAATTAATGTAATTCCTTTTTCAACATTCTTCTGCCATCTATTTCTCAGATAATTAAATTATAAGAAAAAGTCAATCTGGATTTGGATTTAATTTAAAAGAGAATGTATAATATTTATTTCAATTTAATAATAGAAGCGAAATTTGTATAATTATTTTTAAATCTTTTTTTTTGTATGATTTTGTAACCAGTTTTAGCCCAATGGCCTAAGGCTAAGAGGATAAATAAATTAAAGTATTTATTTTATTTATTTCTGTGATTATGCACTCTTTGAGCATTGAAATAATAATATTATTGTATTACAATATTATTCGCAGAGATACTGTTGAATTTAATAATATCATGATTACAATTAAATACGATTTGATACAATTTTATGTTGCTCTCTCTCATCCCTGTGGGGACAAAACGCCAACGCATTGAGTAGGGGAGAGGGAGAAGAGATGAAAGGTATGGCCCAGGAGGAAAGGGGTCATGGGCTGATACAAGGGATAGAGACCGGATAAAGTGGGTAACTACCCCCCCCCCCCCTTGCGAGATTTGCGAAAAAATTTTATTTTTTATATAAAATTTAAAAATTAATACTAAAAAATTTGATTTGAATATAGATTCTGGAAAACAAGTACAGATTTTTAAATTACCGAAAGTAAGGGAAAATTGTGTGCTCTGCGACCAATCACACCCCGAGAAACTCCTCTGGATCCACTCTTGATAGGAGTAAGAAAATAGAGATAAAAGGCAATTATTATTAAACATTTTTTTGAAATAACAAATAAATATTTTTATGAAAAATTTATTGTGCCAAAGGTGTGATCCAGACTTTATTTATTTTTATTTTTTCATCTCCTCCCAATCTCTCTTATTTATTTCAAATGAAGTAAATTCTGCACTCCTAGAGACTAAAATATTTAATTTAAGAAAATTCCTTACCCAATTGATTTATCTGTGAAATACTATAAAAATAATATTGATTGGTTTCAATGATTATTTTGAAAATATATCATTAAATATAAACATAAAAGGTAATGAGGGAAGGATTTTGAAAATATTAAACAATGATAAACTGCCAATAGAGAACATGATAATAATCGCCAAGGTAAATATGATATTTAAACAAGGTGATTATTTTAAAACTGCTATACTTAAACTAAGATTAATTATAGAGAATTATGAACAATTATCATCAAATTAATTTAATTATTATAGTTATGACGTAGCTCGTTATGAGTCTGCCATTTTAAGGCTTCCAGGTTTATCGGAAAATTAATTAACGCCAGTATAGTTTTTATGCATTTAAGAAGAGAAGAGAGAGAGGGTTCATGGGTGGCTGTCAGTTTTGCACAAGCCATCAATCTTGCTGGTAGATTACGTTTAGCGGAATTTAATCATGGGAAAAGTGTCATTTTATTGGACGAGTGGAGTTGGCGAGCCTGGGAGCCAATGCTAAGGGGTGTGGGTCTGAAGGGGTGGCCACCCCCACAAGCGGGGGTGGCTTTTGTCGATTCGATTCTCTGGCCATTAAGTAATTACGGACCGACCACGCCCGCTGGCAGCGATACACGGCTTTTTGCTTGGCATAAATACACATCAACCCCGACACCCTCTCTGTCCATTATGTTTTGCTTTTCAACATCCTCGTCTCCAATCAAACATGCCAAAGACATTCTTAACAACTCCTCCCACAAGTTTAGCAATGTCAAAAATCAAAACAATAATTTCTCGCAATTTTTGTACGGTAAATGATCCTATTAACTTTGCCCATCAACCGTAGGTTGGCAGGGAAAGTTAATGTAATCGTAAAAAAAATCGAAATTTTTCTGAAGCTGTCAAAATGCGTTTTGAGGTCCCCTGAATCCATTTAAGTAGTTTTTGGAATGATGTCTGTGTGTATGTCTGTGGTAATTTTTTTCGTCAACGAAAACTCAAAAACTATTTGTTCAATTGTTTTGAAATTTTGCACCCATAAACTAGGGGTAGAGGCCAAGAACTGAAAAGCTTTTGGTAAACATCGGACCATTAGGGGGGGGGGGGCAAATATTTTTTTCTTACATAACCTATAGTTTTTTTTTTATATATTCAGAAACTAGACTTTCTCCCGAGTAAAATGATATATAATATGTATACCATGGGACCATTGGGGGGCTCTAGGGGGGGGGGACAAATATTTTTTCTTACATAACCTATAATTTTTTTATATATTCAGAAACTAGACTTCCTTCCGAGTAAAATGATATATAACATGTATAACATCGGACCATCAGGGAGGGGAGCAATATTTTTTTCTTGAATAGTGGATGGGCAAAGTTGTGCGCTCGGCTTAGTCCGTCCCTTTATTTCTACTAGACTAATCCTACGAGTGTAGTATGCTTATTACAAAGCTAATTTTTTAATTCAATCCGAATTTGAACAACCTGAAGCAAATAGAATTTGTAGAGTGAAAGAAACCATATAGTTTACATATTTGAGCAAGGTAATCTTCCTCCCAAAAAAAAAAAAGCTGTACACTGAATATAAAGAGAATTCAAATTGAAACTCAGATTTGTTACTGCTCTGAGGATGTTCCATATCAGAATCAAAACGATAATTGAGAGGAAATAAATTTAAACGCATTTGCAAATATTTATACTACAGTCTTTATGAAAAATATATAAAACAGGCCCCACTGTTAAGAATTTTCAAGGGATATTCATAAAATTGTATATGAAGTCTGTTACAGAAACTGTTTATGAATTTTATATTCGGGAATATGAAAAAGTTCATATAGGCCTACTAAAAAATGAACTTTAATGAAACTTTCAATAAATTGGTTTATGCATAAACAAGTTTCATAAGCGGGTTTATGAAAAATTTCATACACTAATTAAAAAAACTGCCCTTCGAGAGGTTTGAACTCGAGCTCTTTGTTTCTTCCTTTCATATGTATGACGCCTATACCATCTCGACTTCTTAGTTTGCTAAGAATATCATACTTTTTAAAATACTTAAATTTGATTCATTTATTTCATTCATAGTTTACTTAATAAACTAGTTTATAAATTCTATTTCACAAACTATATTAAAATTCAAGCATGACAGTATATGAACAACGTTTGAAAATTTAAATTTTTTTTTTACAGTGTAATACTATATTCAAAACTGGAAAAATAATTGCTATATGCAAAACAAAAATTATTTAGTGGTTTTATTGTGATTTTTTAGAAAAAGTATAGATTATTTTGGTAAATAAATTGAATTGTAGGGAGTTTGTGAAGCAAAAGAGAATTGAATCGAAATTAGTTGGAGTGGGCATTAAATCAACCCTGATAGCCAGAACCAAATAAGTCAATAACCGATAAATCTCTAATTGCTCGAGCAAACTCTGTCCGCGGAAACGACAGAAGGAGATCCACCCACACCAAAGCATCCCCCAATCGAAGGGTTTTGCGTCAAACTCGTGCTAACAACATTTGGAAGACGATAATTAAATAGAGCCAGCTAGTTAGGAATAAATTAATCAAAATTAAATTGTTGGATTCGAACTTGAAAGATTAGGATGAGTGGAAAATTAGAATGTTTCCAAGGAACACAATTTTTTTTTTATCAGAATTTAATCCAATAAGAAATCACTCCGAATTGTTCTTAAGTAAATATTGGGAGACAAAGGGAAATCGATAAAATGCCCCAGTTCTCTCTCTCTCTCTCTCCCTTTTCTAGGTTACAATAAGGGCGGAGCAGGTTTTTGGAAAATAGAATATCTTATTAGAGAAAAATATATTTATAAAATGGATGGATGTTTTTTGACCTTATTCGATTATAACATAAAACAACTTTTTCTCATTTATTTAAAAAAAAACTAGTAAAGATATTTATAAATCTTTTTGGTTAAAAAAACGAAAGACGAAAAGTAGGAACCGACTGAAGTTTCGGTTTCGGCCAAAAACCAGCCGAAACCTGAGCTTGAAAAGATGGGATAAGATACGTAGCCTACACTAAAAAAAAAAAAACGTCGAATGAGATTCGCACCTAAAAAAAAAAAAAAAAAAATGATCAAATAATTTTCGCAAGAGGGCAAAATGAAGTGATTATTTGTGTCACGAGGGAAAATTTTCTTAAAAAAAAAAAAAAAAAAAAAAAAAAAAAACAATAGGTAAAATGATATGAATTTTGTTTGGGAAATTTTAAGAAATGTTTAAAACAAGTTTCGGTTTCGGCCAAAACTAAAATTGAAGCCTAAATTCGGTTTCTGTTTCGGTTGAAAATCTTTTTTTAGTCGGACCCAAACGAAAAGCCATTGGATTAAATTAATACGTAAATGCAAGTGAGCCTGTAGATAGGCAATCATATATTCCAAACTGTTGATTTGGTAAATCTTAACTAGGCGTACTTGAAAGAACATATAATTTTTATTTAAATTATTTAACTTTTTTTTATTTAGTCTTTTCGGCATCAAGACATGTAGACTTTGAACGATACTCAAGCCATGGGGCCAGCGATCCTCGCTGGGGGGGGGGGGGCTTGGGACCAGCTATCGCTTCCTCCGGCGGCCTGGAAAGCCCCATATTTTCTCAATTTTTCTTGAGGCAGGGAGCTTTCTGGGTGAGGGGGGGGAGGGCACGAACCTTCTGGGGAGGGGCCGGGCCCCCCGGCACCCCCCTAGTTAAGCCCATGGATCCAGTCCACAATTTATTTTACTTGCTTTGTCTTTCCTTCCTATATTATATTTCTAGTTTTATTTTCCCGACCTATGAGAATTCAACATAATCAGCTCGTGTTAAAAAAAAATTTTTATTCGCAATGAATAAAATTAAAAATCTGGTGTGACTGCGCATAGCACACAACTTTCTCTTACCTTCGGTAATCGAAAGTTGTGTACTGTGCTTGTCACACCAGATTTTTTGTGTCGACATGTATTTAGTTCCCGGCAGTAGGGAATATTTGAATTCAGATGTAAAATTTATAAGTATGGGAAAATATTTATATTTTGTTACCATGGCAACCATTTCTCCTATCTTTCCTATGAAGCACAAGAGTAAAGTGTGCTTCAAACAATTTTGAGGGTAAAACGAGAATATACATTTGAAAGAGCATCTAAAAAATAATTGATTTTTGAATTTTAATCAAAATCGTTAGAGCGAATTTTGAGAAAATCGAAAAAAACTGAAAAAGTACATCAGTAAAGTACTAGTACCCTTTGGCCGATTTTGATTAAAAGCTTATTTTTCCGGTCCCGGGTGGATTTAACTTAAATATAAAATTTCAGCCTCATAGCTCAATTCCTTCATGCTTAAAATTTGACACACACCCACCCACCCACCCACCCACCCACCCACACACCCACAGACAGACCATGTCGCGAAAACCACTTTTGGATTCAGGGGACCTCAAAACGTGAAGATCCATCAAAATCTCGACATCGAATTTTTGACATGAACCAATACTTTCTCTCTATATATATATTACATATATACATAGGTAAGAGAAAGTAAAAAGAGAAGAGCATAGGCGTTTATTTATTTTTTAGTATTTGTCTTCTTTTTTTGTCTTTTTTTTTTTGTTAAAAATTGGTTTTTATTTTATTTTATTTTTTTACTAGACGCAAAGCCCCGCCTTCCGCGGGGCTTTCCGTCTAGCCAGGGGGCTGCGCCCCCTGGACCCCCCTTGCTCGCCTACTTATATACATACCGGTACATACATTTTCCCTTTTCATTTTTATATGTAGAGATTATTTTAGCGGTTAATTATTCATGAACTTAAGATTTTTTGTGAATCATATCCTTTCCGGGACTCTCCCGGTACACAGACAAAAAATTTACGCCGATATTTTAGAATTCAAAATGTAAATAAATAATAAAAATCGTAAACATGGGTAAATATTTATATTTTGTTACCATGGCGCTATCCCTGAGGCCTGATTGGTTGTTTCACACATCGGACACCCTCTTAGCCTTTTATATATAAGTATGATGATATCATTTGCTCGTAAAAAAGGTAAATTTAGTCAATTTTATAAATGCCCTCGGGGCATGGCGTAGAGGTTAGCGTGCTAACCTCATATACCAAACGTCGCGGGTTCGGACCCCAGGCGTCCGATGATTTTATTTAAGCCAATTGGATACCAAATGACTTAAATAAAAATGCCTGGACCCCTATATGTATATTTATCAATAACGGTTATCGTCTAAAGTCTTAAATGGCCTGAGTTGCCGAAAAGACTGTGTGAATGTGAGTGTGAGTGTGAGTGGAATGAGAAAAAAGTGTGAATGTTTTAAAAAAAAAAATTTTATAAATGAAAAATTTTAATTAAAAATACTAAGATCATTTTGGGGTTTTTTTTTTATTGCTTTAAATTTTTAAGAAGAATCTTTTTAACAAATTATTCGAATGGGTGCACTTGACGACCAGATATTTTTATTTTACAAATATGTTTAATAAATAGGAAAATTTATCTCGACCATTCACAAAAACTTTTTTAAAGTTCGTATATACTTTTAAAAATCAAAAGATAAAAATATTTATTCATAATAATAATAACAAAAAATAAATAATCTCATATCAATATTATAATATTAGTATAAAAAGTGATTATTATTATTTTTAATATTTTTCATTTTTGATAATAGCTAATTAATATATTTTGAATATTAAGGTTGAAAATGATTTTATTAGTTTGTAAAAGGTAAATCTTTTGCCCAAAATGGAATTGGGACAAAGAAGAAAAGGAGGCAAAAAAAAGGAGAGGAAAAAGAAAAAGAAACAAAAAGGAAAGAAAATGTCGGGGGTAGTTTTGGTCCCAGGCCAACTCTGGCATCCGTGCGCTCGCAGAAGCGGAAGTGGCAAGTTTTACGCAACCGGAACGCCGGAATTAAATTCGACTTCCGGACGGAAAGACTTGCGCTCGCGGTATGGGAGATTTAGCGAATGTGTGTTTGAAAGTGGGATGAGGAGGGGAGGGAGTGGAAGTTGAAGGAATTTCATCAGAAGACCTGCAAATGTTAGATTCATTTGCCACCTGGAAATAAAGTAGAATTGTCTTTCAGAAAAACATTACATATAAGTAGAGACCGGACAAAAAAGCATAAAAAAATGGAAAAAAGTGCTTAAAAAGCATAAAAATCTTGAATAATAAGTTGTTAAATAAGCATAAAAGTTGAAAAAGCATCTAATAAGCAATTTTTACTCATACCAATGGCGTATACAAATTTTTTTTTAAAGAAAAATTGCAAAAAATTTTGTTTTTGCGGAACCAAATTTTTTCACCCTAATGAAAATTTTTTTCCAGGGCTATATTTTTGACTCGGGTTTTTGAATTTTTTTTTTTTTTTTGGGGGCCCCTCCCCCTCCTTATAAGTCCCTGGTGTATGCGTGTGTGAATGGGAAAAGTGTGTTTTTTAATAAAAAAAAAAAAATTATAAATATTCGTAAAATAAGTTCAAATACACGAAAGGGAAAAAAAGCATGAAAACTCAAAAAAGCAAAAAAACATAAAAAATCAATCTCAATACACTTAGTTTTTCCTAATTGTATAGAAATTAAATATCTAATGTTGCTTATAAAATTCACAATAACATTTTGCCCCCTAACAAATATAGGCCTAGTTGTAATAAAATTATCAAAGTTTTAAGATGCAATGCAATTTCAATAATTATATCAAAGATTCTAAAATGTTTTTAGATCAGAATTAACCGCATTAAGTCAAAACAATGATCTCTCTGTATAATAATGGGATATTTTCCAGAAGTAGCGAGCCACATCTTCCCTTGAAGCTATCCGACTTTCAGAGTTTGGAAACGAATGATCTACCACAAATTTGCATCTTAAAAAATCTTAAGTTCATGAATAATTAAAATAATCTATATATAAAAATGGAATGGAAAAATGTATGCATATATGTATACGTCGTATAGAAATGAACAATTTTCAAAGATTCTATTTGGAATTATGTACACATGAAGTACATGAATCAGAACGTAACGTAGTAGGTGCCTTAGTAAAACAATTTGATTTTCGGTTTAAATATGGTTTATTTGTAAAAATTACAACGTTTCGGCCCCTCATCCTGTGGCCGAAATGTTGTAATTTTACCTAATAAGCCTTGGAAATTAGAGTGGAAGTTAGTAGCTCTGAGTCCCAGTTTCCTAGGTATACGACTAGGTTCGACTAGCCACTTCCTGGCTATTTTCCCGATGAACTATTTTATATATAGTTAAATTTAAAATTTACAGATGCTGGGCCGGTATTGAAGTTTATATATTAGTCTTCGAAGGTAGCAAATTGTATTAAGATGAAACAAAACTAAATAATTTTAAAATCGAAAATTATTTTATCGTATTAATTAAATCAATTATGATACATTTATAAGAATAATTACTAAAAATAATGTATTATATATGAGAGCAAACACATTCAGCGGGAGACAATTTCACCCCAAAATAATGACAGTTCCAATAAAAAGGGACGAGTGATGACAGAAAGGGCATCAAGTCGTAAAATTCTAGCCAGAGTTATGAAAAGAACCCTAGGTCTATAAGAAAATGAGAAAAGCAGGAGAAAGTATGTAGTTTTACAATTTAGAATGAAAAATTGATTTAAAACTTTTTTATTCATATCTTTTTTTGTTTCTTTGGCCTTTTTTTAGTTCCCCTCCTTTTTCTTTAATATATAAACCTTTGGTAAAATATCTTAAAATGAGATTTAATATTTTTTTATTAAAAAAGAGCAAAAGCCCGATTAAATAAAAGCAAGAGACGATGACGACTAAATGGTGTTCAACCCCACTGATCCTTCTCTTTCAACACCTTCCAAAGCCAGTGGACCTTGAAATATTCAAACCATCCCTAAATAATTCTTTTAGATGTCGTTTCGGGATATTTGAATGTGAATATCATGGGATGTCCGACCAAAACTAAATGACGAATGAATGAATGGATTTACAGATACATGAGAGTTATACTTATGCCTTCATTTAAGAGGGAACTTGTGAAGTAAATATGTATTATATTATAAATAGAGAAGGGTAGAAAGAGAAGGATCAACGAAGATGCAAATTGAGCTACAAAGAACTTGGTCTTGGTTGTGATCGGCGAGAAACCAAATAATAAAAAGGTGGGCACGAATATCGCTTCTTTTGATACTTGATAGATGAGTTTTTAACCTTCAAGTTTTTCCCTTCTGGACTAAAATTTATATATGTTCTTTTGTTTGATTTTGATAAATCCATTAACAGAATAAAATGGAAAAACTTTGGAAGATGAAAAAAAAAACAAATTGAATAAAGTAATGATATTTAATCATCTAAAATAACTTTTTTTCTTAAAAAAAAATTCAAAAAAAAAAAAAAGAAAAAGTTTGTCTCTTCTCAAATGAAGAAAAAAATGGAATGAATAGATTAATTTGAAAGAATTTCATAAGATTTTTTCTGGCAGATTATTATAATTATATCTTCTTATATATTTTTTTTTAAACTTAAGATTTAAAAAGAATGATATTAATTCAAGAACAAGTCTGATTCAGGTCGTAAATTTTTTTTCAATATTAATGAAAAAAAAAAATATATTGGTCGAGTTTAAAAAAGAAAAAAAAAAAGATTTTCTTTAAAAAAAAGTTATTCAATCAATTTAAATGAAATTTAATTTATTTCCAAAGAAATTTATCCTTTCTTTTAAAAAGAGTAAAAAAAAGAACGAGTTTAATTATGCAAAATTTCTATTTAATTTTGATAAGTAAAGAGAAAGAAATTGAATAGCAATGTGACTAGAAATTATTTAATTATTACAAAAAAAAATGAGAAGGGGATTAGCCGAGGGGATGTAAAGCAGTTAAGCTTATACCAGGTAATCCTGAGTTGGAGATAAATAGAGTTCAAATCCACTTTATGGCAAAAAATTATCCAATGCTATTTGAGATAACTCCTCCTGAGGAAGGAAACGTGAACACACCTCTCAGTATCATAGTAATCAGAATGTGTCAAGTCTGACACTAATGACTGAAGAGAAAAAAAATCTGATGTGACTGCACACACAAATATAAATATATAAATAAATATGGAAAAATATTTATATTTTATTACCATGGCAACTGCCCCATTTCTCCTATCTTTCCTATGAAGTACAAGAGTAAAGTAGTTTTCTTAAGATTTCAAGGGCAAAATGAGAATATACATTTTAAAGAGCATCTAAAATAATTGATTTATAAATTTTAATCGAAATCGTGGGAGCGAATTTTGAGAAAATGTAAAAAACTGAAAAAATATATCAGTAAAGTACTCTTTGGCCGGTTTTGATGAAAAGCTTATTTTCTTGAACACAGACACACAGACCATGTTGATAAAACCATTTTTTGGGCTAAGGGGACCTCTCAAAATGTGTATATCAATAAAAATCTCAAAAATCGAATTGGCATTGAACCAATACTCTCTCTATATATATTCATATATAGGTAAGAGAAAGTAAAAATAAATAGGTCCATATTATTATCTAATTTCCCTTGGCTGGTTGCTCAAAACCAAAGCATTTTCTGTTAGGGGAGTGGCTCGCATCACGTCCAGGCGAAAAAAGAAACATTTCATAACTGAGATAATAATAAACACCCTTTATAAAGACTAATATTGTTATATGAATGAATGAATGCTCTCTCTAGACGAAACAATTAAACAGTTTCTTGTGGCCTCTGATCGACATGCGGTTTTTGCAAGACTGCAGGTGTTTGGTATCATTTCCCGAGTGGGCACCTCTATTTGATTGGTCGAATAAATTCCCGTCGCGTACTCGAAGGGGGTGTGCGGACAATAGCTTGGGAGGTTTTTTTTTCCTCCCTGAATTAAACAAGCCTTTGTGCGCGAGCCAATCCAGTTTATAAATCGTGTTTCGGCTTAAATTCGCCCATTGCACTCCCCAGCTTAATTTAGATATAAAGGCTATTTAAATACGTAAAGAAGAATTTATCTGCTTCTAGGTGAAGCTTTAATTCCTGAAAGGTTTCTCTCTCTATACCCTTTTCACCTTTCTTTTTTCCATTAAATTGCTCGTCGAACCTTGATAATTTTACTCTTCTTTTCATTTGTTTATGTTTAGAAAAAAATAAACAATACAACTCTTAACTATCCTATAAAGTACAAGAGTTAAGTGGGCTTCAAACTAAATGAAAATATACATTTTAAAGAGTATTTAAAAAATAATTGATTTATGAATTTTAATTAAAATCATAAGAGGGAATATTGATAAAAACGAAAAAACAGAAAAAAGACATCCATACTAGTACTTTTTGGCCAAAATTCCTTGAGATACTTGGGACAGGTACTTGAGTAAAGTGAGTATCGAGTCTTCCTTTTTGAGTACCCATATTTTTTGAAATTTCACAAGAAATTCATTAAATTTATTGTGAAAAAATTCTAAATTTTCCGAATGTCTATTCCAGTTAAAATATCAAAACATTTATCTAAATTTCTCCGAAAGAGATTGCTTTTAAATGTATGTTTTATTTTCTTAAAATTGTCATTAATAGAGAGGGTTTCCTTATTAGCTTGAATTTGAATTTTTTTTCGCAATAATTCTAATGAATTTCAAGTGAAATAAAAAAATGTGGGTTAACAAAATAACTCAAAAACGAAAGAACCCTCTATACTCAAATTGTATACTTAACCTAAGTACCCATTTCCTAAGCATCTCAAGAAATTTCAATCAAAGAGTACTAGTACTTTACTAATGCATAAATTTTTAGTTTTTTTAGATTTTTTCAAAATTAACTCTATCGATTTTGATACATATCACCTAGGGTTTTTAATTAATTTAATCAAATTTTTTAGCCTTCAAAATATTCTTGCTTTTCAATCTAAAAATTTAATTAATTTTTTTTTAAAATATTTAATTAATTTGTGTTTATAAAAGATTTGGATAAAAACTTTAATAAGTAAGTACTTAATTTACCTTATCAATCATTTTTATTGATCAGCCCTCTTTTAAAATCATTTTTATTAAGTTTAAATTAATAGTAAACTATTTAAAAGCCTTCTTTAATTTCCTGAATGTTTAAAACTTATAGATTATCTTTAAAAATAAATTAACCCTCAGACTAAGGGAATGGAAAATAAATTATCGATGATTCGTTGGTTAATAAGACAAAAGCAAACGCCTAAGCAAATATTGATACAAACGAATTATGTATTAAGGAAAAATTATGAATAATATTAATAACTAACTTATAGGACTATTATGTTTAAGTTCTATTTTATTTTTTAGCGATCTCTTTCTTCCTTTTATTAATGCAATAATTTGTTAATATTCATCCATTTTAGCCCAAAGATATTACTCGGGAAAAAAAAGCAATTTCAATACCGTAAAAAAAAAAATTCATTTATAAGAATGATGTTCTTGTGGGCTTTGTTGGAAGATATTAAAATGTGTACAACTACCATTTCTACAACTGTAACTGTACCAACTGGTTTCATGGTCATTTACCAAAATTTCATATCCGTCTTGTCAACATAAGCCAGGTCAATAAAAATAACTTCCCTACTTTTTCTATTACTTTTACTTTCATATTACTCTCTTTTGTTTAATTGTATTGTTTTAATGGATAATAAAACGAAAGTCAATGTTTATAAAAAAATCAAAATAAAAAAAAAATGTTTATTTTATATTTCATTAAAAAAAATAATAATTAAAAAAAAAAAGCAATGTAATTTTGATTTTCAATATTAAAACATAATATAACAAAAATTAGATTTTCTCTTTTTCGGAGCCAGTTAATTTTAAAAAAATTTCCACAAAATTTTAAATAACTCAATCAAATAGACAAGTGCATAAATCGTCTTGGAAGTCAGTATAAGAAGCTTTCGTTACTGAGGGATGATAAAGCCGCCCTGACGCTTAATGAGGGCGAAAAGACTAACACAAAGGAATGAGGAGAGATCCCATCCATCCATCAAGAGTTAGCTCAATTGCATGTAAAATACCAAAAGCTATAAGCCTATATGTATATTGTGTATATGGCCTATTAACAAAAACCCATTCATTTGATCAGGGCCGTAGTCAGAAAATTTTTTTAGGTAGGATAGGGGTTCGGATGATCCGAGAGGTGATCCTCCCTCCCCTCCAAAATGAATAAATTTTAAAGAATATTAAATATTTATTATAATTTCTAACTTTATTTAAAATTAACAAACATATGTCGGAAGTTTACTTCTTATTTAAGCCAGATCTTTTGGCAGGTATTATAAATTAAAAACAATTTTCTATTTTCAGGATTTTTATTGATAGATGACTGGTGCGCACAATAAACTACCAGTTTCGGTCTACCAAGAGACCATCATCAGATCTGCAACAATAATTTATAACGTGAGCTATTACAAGTCAAATAATTTATTTAAAATTTTAATGTTTTCATGTAGCCCTTGAGCTTGGTCTAGTGGCTGGCGTGGTGGACTTCTATACCAAGGGTTGCGGGTTAGGATTAGACTCCATTCATATTTATTTCAATGATAGCCATTTTAGATAAATCTTTATCTCTCAGGACCTGAAACGAAGATACGACCCTCAGAGTGCGTTGAGTACAAATGCGATTTCCAGGGGTACCTATCTTTTTTGGATTAATAAATATTAATTTATATTAAGTAAAAAAATTATAAGCTCACAGAAAAATTTCATATGAGTAAATGTAAATTCGTTGAATATTAACACTATCTTAGAATCTGAATAGAAAATATATTTCGAGTTTGATATAATCATTTTTGCATAATTAATAATTATATGAATTTTCTTCACTGACATGATATATAGGCCTATAATTTATTATTTAATAATTTTTACTAAATAAAATTAAAATTATACTACAATACTATTGATAATTGTATAAAATGTATAATAAAATTGGTTGTGGTGTGAACTGACTCGAACAAATTCGCATGTCAATACTAGTTTCATTTAAAAACCAAATTTATCTATTGGACCAACGTCATCAAATGTCGTTATAGACTAGCTATATAGAGATCGTTCTCTCCTACTCCCCGGCGATTCATTAGCGACGCGACAGCTGCACGGTCAAAAACACACGGGCACGCACATGTTATTGAATTAACTTTATAATTTAACTAGGCAAATACACGTCTATTTTATAATATAAGCAGTCAAGGTTTATTTATTTAATCAGTTGAGGAGTTTATGATAAAGGTCGTAATATACAAGAAATGCGGGACCCATTTTTTTTAAATTTTGTTAAAAATTCGACATCGAGATTTTTTGTAAAAATATTTTACCTATACTATATACACTGCCCCCAAAAGTGGCGCACTTTGTTTCTTCTTAAAAAGACCTATTTTACTCTACCTTAATGATACTGAAATTTATTAAACATTTAATATAAAGTATCTTATACATTTCTAAGTAAATTTAAAACAAATCCATATCATTTTAATAAATAATTATAATTTAATCAAAACAAAGACAAAAATGTTGAAATTTTTTTATTAACGCCAAATTTTTAATATTTTAAAATAATCTTTCCTTTTCAGTTTTTCTCTGTTCTATTTATTGGAAATTCTTATAAAAACAAAATTTTTAATTAATATCCAACAAAACCAATCGAAATTAAGTTGATTTGTCTCAAAAATTGAAAATACACATATTTTTCTTTATTTTATTTAAATTGTATAATTTGATAAAAATGTTTTGAATTTGTGCTAAAGTTATTTAGAAATGTATAAGTTTATTCATATTAAATGTTTAATAAATTACACTATCATTAGAATAGATTAGAACAGGTCTTCTTAAAGAAGAAACAAAGTGCGCCACTTTTTTGCAGGGGAGTGTAGTTCTTTTTAAACCACTATTCCAATCAAACAACACACTATTTATAAACACCCAAAGTTGCTGATATTTATTTATTATTTCCAAATATCTGAATAAAAGAAAACCTTGAAGGATTCAACTTATGTTTTATAATTTTTAATAGAATTTAAAATTTTAACCCTATATTTCAATCATTAGATAATTTTGGTGCAAATAAAGATAAGTAGTTTTTATTTTTATTTTTTATTTAAACACCTAATTAAAGCCTTCGATATTTAATTATTTTCAATTATGTATAGCATCAAATACTCTAAATGGCTTCTGTACTTAAAGGATATGTATATAAAGTTAGAAAAAAAATATTATCGAATTATCAATTTTAATCAAAAATTTTGAAAAAAAAACTAAAACACAAAAATTTGATGTTACAACAATTTTTTTTTTTCATATTGAATAAAAGGACGTGTTGCTGTCAGCCAGCTATGTAGCTGTCAATGTTATCTTATTGAAATAGAAATATTTACAAAAAAATGAAAGATATTTCTTTTAAATAATCTTCGTTACCATAAAATAATTCACAATTTTAATTAAGTATTAAAGAATATTTCAAGCAGTTATAATAAAAAATATTTTAACAAAAAAAATTAAAAAAAAATTGGAGTGGGGAATTCATTAAAAGAACTCGTGTGAAGTTTATGATTGTCATTGAGAATATTTTAAAAGCAATAACGGACGAAAATCATTATGCAAGTTGGCAGCGAATAAGAGGATGAATTATAAAATGAAAAGTGTCCTAGACGTCAACCCCTTCCCTTATTTCTTTACTTTGCTTTTTTCGGGCACGCAAAGGTAAACAAATGGGCGCAAGAACTTTGACGGCGCCTCCTATACGCGCCGATTTTTTGCAAGGGGGGAGGTGTATGGCATTTGTCACGGGAATATAGTCAGTTCTTCGGTCTTTGTGTGGGTTATGCAAGAAAATGAGAGCAAAAGAAAGGCAGAATAAAAGAGAAAGAAAGACAAAAACTGAGTGGCTTAGGCCTGGCGTCGACATACCGTCAAACACACAAACACATATATACATTAGTGAGGGTGTATAAAAAACTTCTATGAACGGGAATGATATAGCAAATGGCGGGTGAGTTGACAGGAAGTGAGAGAAAGAACAAGAGCGCTCAAGAAAAAGGGCGCCCGCCGCCCTTCTTGGAAAGTGTGGGGTTATTTTCAAGATTAGACGCCAAATATAAGTTATATACAGTGGGGGTGGTTTTTTATACGATTTCTACTAAAATAAATTTATATAGATATATATACATATACTGTATTAATATATTTGGAGCACTCAACTTTATTTAAAGTTTTTATTTAAAATGAAATAATATCCGCCGACCCCGCAACGTGGGAATGGGGCAAGGGCAGAAGAAGAAGATTTATTTATCATTATTCGGGGGGGGGGGGGCTCCCCCTCTTATTAGTTTTCAACACTGCTCAAGTTCGTTAATCAGTTTTTTTTATTATATTCTTTCGGCTGCAGAGTCATTTTTATTTTACAAATTTTCTTTTTATATGGCAACAGTTCTTGGAATTGCTTAACAAAGTAGATCTTGATGTTTGTTGGTTGATCTTTTCATTTTAACATTGAATTTATGGAGCTTGCCCCAGCCATAAGGCTGCCACGCCATCGTTTTAGTCATTTCTGTCATACTATAGTAATACAATTTTCTTTTTTTATTCCAGTCAAGTATTCTCACTCAAAGTGTTTGGATGGCAACCACGAGTTAGCCGAGCTAAGGTTGACTTTCCCTTGCCCTTCGAGAGTCAGGTCATGCTACCGGACTAACTTGAATCTTCTTCGCGTTTTTCATATATCGATGCCGAAATGCAGCTTGAAGGGGAGAATAAGATTTTCTTTTAAGCCTATTTATTAATTGCAAAAAATTGGTAATGTATCATTTTTACTTTTTTCCTTTCTTTTTACATTTTAATGAAAAACAAAACTAGTCAAATTGGTGAAACAAAAATAATAATTAATGAAAAGAGAAGAAAATTTGTTGTTCATATATATATTATCAATAACAAATCTTTTTGTCTTTTAACCAAAGCAATCATTTAGCAAAATAACAAATAATTGAGCTTATATAAAAAATTGTTTCAAATTTCTCAAAATTAATCAAACATTTTTTTTATTGTTAATCAAAATTTCACTATCTCTTATTGATATTTCATTACACAATCATATAAAAAAAAAATTATTTTTTATTCATTTCTCAATTTTTAGTTAGAAATTTAATTAGTATGATTAAAATGAATCTGCAAGCGAAATCAGAAGTTTCATTTGTGACTAGGACAGCAACTGGAGGCCAGTTTCGGGTGGTTGTTCAAGAGAGGTGAGAGATGTTGTTTGCATCCTCGGCATCATTTGCACAAATTGGAAGAGAACAAGTTGCATTTGGCTATCTGTCATTGCGATCAAGTGTCGTGGTCTCGACAGATAAAACTGTTGTACGTGATCGGCTTAACCGATGGCAATGGATTTCTAGCAAACCATAGTCACCTCAGGGCTGCCTTAATTAAGCGCAAATTAAATTACCATTGGGATTTCACGCTCATTACACAGTAAGGCCTCTAAAACCTCCTGCTAGACACAATCATAACCAAAGTTAGTCGAGTTACATCACTCCGCTAATATAGCCCTCAAACCCTGTTTCTACTCCTTCCTCTACGATGGAATTGCAAATCCGCCACTCCCCTCCATATATACAGGGCAAATTAGCATTCCATTAAATTTTATCCCTCGGAGTTAGTTGAAAAAAAAAAGCATCAACGAATATTATAAATTGGACAAATGTCAGTGTGCCTGACATAGCGTCAAACAAAAACGAGCATTAAATTACGATTGATAGCTGAAAATATATGTTATGTAGCATAAGATTAATTTAATTTTAATATGGTTAATAATATTTCAATTATTAAAATATTTTATTCTCGTTCAAAAATCATTCACAACTATTGAAAAACCCAGTATTGTGTATGCTTATAGTGCTTATAATGCATACACAAAATAACTTGATCCTTTGAAAAAATAATTTTTGAACTATAAAGCTATTATTATAACTGCATTCGTGTACTCACTTTTAATGAATTGCATTATATTTTATTTCACTCTTTTTTTTTTTTTGATAAAAAATTCAAATCTGTGAGGGGAAGGCCATGCACTCCCATTCAGGGGCGCCGGAACGAATTTGAATCAGGGGGGGGGGGGCAAAAAAATTTTTTTTAGAAAATTAAAATAATTTAATATGTTCAAATAGTATAAAACAAAAACAAATCTACTATAAAACTTTAAAAATTTTAAATAAAATCACAATTTTAATAAGATTAAAATTTTAAAAAATTTGGTAGTGATTTTATCAAAAATTTGGAAAAAAATGAATTTCTTACCCTTTTAATTTTTTTTTAATTTAGAAGATTTTATTTTTCAAAAGTAAAAATATATCATTTTTAAAAATAAATGAAATAAAAGAAGAAATTTTGCCCCCCCCCTGCCCCCTTCTAGAGGATGCCAGGGGGGGGCAATGTACCCTTGCCCCCCCCCCCAGTTCCGGCGCCTATGCTCCCATTGTCAGTAAACTTTTAATCTCACAAAAGTTAAGAAGAATTTCCAATACTATTGTATATTATTTCCCTGATTTTACATACATGGATGGCCTCATTTTTTGTTTTTTTTTTTTCAATGGACACCTTTTATTTCTAGGTACACCTAAATTTCTTATCTCTAATATTTTATTTACCAAAAAATTGAAATGACATTGATTAATTTACAGGAAATTAATAATAGCGTCTATAACGCTCTTCTTCGGTCTAGACCAGTGATTCCCAACCTGAGGGCGATCGCCCCCAGGTGGGCGATTTGGGATATCAGGGGGGCGATAAATAAGAGGGGGGCGATGAGTATTCAAAGGGGGAAAAATTATTAGAGTTAACTAAAATTTAAAAGAATAAATCAAAGAGAAAAATCTCCTATTTGGTCAGGAAAGAAGAGGAAATAAGAGAAAGTAAAAATATTGACATAAAAACAAAATTGTCTGAAGATAATTCTAATCTAGAATTGAAACGTTCCAATCTAGAATTGACTGATAATTTTTGTCATCTTTGTTTTCATTAAATAAAGATTGACTGAAAAAAGATCCATTTTTGTTATTTTCTTCATAAAAATAAAATTATTATTAGATTTTTAAAAGGTTACGCCAGGAAAGAAATCAGACAAAAATTTAATCAATCTTTATCTAATTTTACTAACTACCGATTGTCCTGAGGAAGGATGCGATTTGCGTCCGAAACGTCGGCATTCGAAATTAAAAATTAGATAAAGATTGATTAAATTTTTGTCTGATTTCTTTCCTGGCTTCCATCCTACTCATATTTGAAAATTTCAACGTTTCAGTCACTATTTCTGCAGGTGTTGTATTTTTTCACTTTGAAAAGAAAACGTTATCTGAGGAATTTGAGTGATTCAGTTTGAAATAAAGTACTTTTTTGTTAAAAATTTTAAATCATGCAATGAAAATGAAAAAGGGGGGGGGGCGCGATAGGTGATAGACAACCTCCAGAAAGGGGCGATGGGCCAAAAAAGGTTGGGAACCACTGGTCTAGACGTTTATGCATTTCAAACATCTCATTTGACCTCAACAAGATTGGATGGAGCCTCTCCAAAAAGGAATTAGGTAAAGCTTTGAAATTTTTTTTTTTTTTTTTTATTTAACATGACGCCCTGCTAGGACAGATAGACTTAATACTTTTGGTGAGCATTCGAGTTAATTATAATTCAATATAATTAATATAATTATTTTTAAAAAGTTTAGTTTTGGTGTAAAATAAAATTAAGATAATAGTTCAATTAAAGTCAATGCCAATAGGTGAGGAAAGGAGGGGGGGGGGTGCAATTTTGGAATGAAAATCACTAGAGATACAAATAAAAGCTAATTGTGTTCATGTGTTCCAAATATGAAAATAGAAAGAGAAAGAAGGCTCCAATATCAGCATATAACAAAATTAATTGAATTCTAATAGTTATTATTAATGATAGGTTTTATGTTGATTGCAGTTGGTGCGAGATAACAACTAATTTAATAACTTTACTTGATAGTCTGGGTATGAGTGTTTCATCCTCGGAAACGATCATGAAAATCCGGTTCAAAATGGCGTAACCAAGATTCCAAGAGCAAGTTTATAGGGAAATTGCCAAATCACCTTCGCGCTCATAACACTAAATACTAAATCCCTTATATCTCGAAAATAAAGTGTTTTGTTCGTTATGCTTTCTTCTCCTAAATGACCAATAAGATTGCATATTCAAGGCATAAATGATTTAATATCAAACTTGTTTTAGCCCATATTCAGGTCTATTCTCTAAGCAGAAACGTTAACTTTTAACATCTGATATCAGCGTTAATTCAATTTAACACCTCCTTACCTCAAAGTGCTATTCTGTAAGCAAAAACTTTAACGCCCAAACGTTAACGTTTATAGTGCTAAAAGAAAAATTAATGTCATGTCCAGAGTGTGCCTTTAATATTTTAAGGTGTGTCAGATAAGCTTACTAGATTGAAAATAACAAATCAAGTAATGCGTTTGCGCGTGAGCTTATCGAGGAGTGTAAAACACAAACAAGCCGAAAACAGAGCTATCTTCATATGGATCGTTAACACCTGGTGCTAAAAAGTAAAATGTTAACGTCGTTTAAAACTTGGTTTAGAGAATAGAATTTTTTAACTCTGATGTTATTACTTTACTTTTTAACACCCAATTTATGATGTTAAATTTTAGCGCCTGTTTTTAGAGAATAGACCTGAGAGTAGACAATAAATAACATTTGGATTTTATTTTGTTTTTAATTTGTCGATTAAATTAATCAGATTCCAAAAGAATATAAATTATATAAAATTATTTTTCGTATGCCCTTTATCTTTATCTATAATAAAAGTAGGATGTCAACGTATAATAGAATAATAATAAATTTCTCATTGTTATTATTATTCCTTTTAAGTAACAGATGATCTTATCTGAAATTCAAAATGATTTTTTCCTTATTTTTTGTAGAAGAATCTCCAAGAAGAAGTGTGTTGAGTATGGCTGGGGGAGCTGACTAAGGTTGGGTGAAAGTCTCAAGGGGGTGCAAGAGTCGCGATAAAAGCTCCAGATGAAGGACTAAAGGCTCCGAATAAGGGCTCGAGAGGTGGCCAAGGGCAAGAAACGTGTCAAGCACCTTGCTAATGAATAACCAGCAACGAAGCCAGCACCTCTTGAGAGAACCAACCTCCCTGGGGTGTTTTTTTATTTTTATTTTTTTTTTATTCAGAGCCTTCAAATAGAGGCATAGAGTACTTATCTTCGTAGCGCAGCCATGTTCTCGATTGATCATTAGAATAATGATGACGAACATCCGAAAATAGACAAGCTAAGCAGTTTTTTGCAACCCCATTCTCTAACCGATCCTCTCTTTTCCTACGGGTGGGGGGAGGGGAGGGAGGAGAGAGTGTATTGAATAAAAATATCATCAACGAGGGTGCATTATAAAAATTCAAGGAGTAAACACATATTTTAGAATTCAAGAGTCGCGAAATTCAATACTAATTTTAAACTATCTGATATTTTATAAAATTTAATATTTGAATTAATTGAATATGAACATTAAATAAAGATCATTTTCTCATAAAGTAACTTAATTAAATATTTAAAAAATGTAATATTAAAATTTAAATATTGAATTTGTATAGAATAATTCAAACAAATTCATTGGTTTGTTTTCTCATGAAATTTAATACAGCATTCTTGCTAATCAGGCCTAAACAGGACCGGCCCTATGCCGAATTCTGAAAATGCCTGATTATCCTAAACATTTAATATAATGTCAAATGTGTTCTTAAAAATCTGAAATGATACCTAGTATTCTTAAATTACACCTTTTTTGTTCGCTTTTCAACATGCCGGATTAGCCGGTATGCCGGATATCAAAGTCCGGATTAGTAAGACTCTACTGTATTTTTCAATATAAATTGCTATTATTTAAGATTAAATCTTTAGTAACTTATTATTTATTCTTTCCTAGCCTCACGCTATGTATGGTCGGTGGTCGGCTTTGTGGACCTACAACTCAACTTCCCTATATCAGTTTTTGACAAGAATATCCTTCCTCACCAGTGAAATCTTTACGTTGTTTTCGTAATGGATTCATTTCATAAGCTGGCTTTCCCACTTTATCATCCCGAGTACTTATTTGAAGGAGGTATATAGCTGAATGTTGATGTTCAAATTTGGTAGAAAGAATGAGCAAAGCAGTTAGTTTATATTATACTTTATTATCAAACCAGGGCGGACGTTTCGCTCCCTTATGGGACCATCTTCAGGGCCAGGTTGTCTGGAAAATATTTATACTCGCCAAGTTATATTGGACATACACAATTGTGTAAGTTAGCTCAATCATGTTAATGCCCAAAATTTATTATTATCATACCATAGACAGAGAGTGAATGTATGCCCAATATAACTTGGCGAGGATAAATATTTTTTAGACATTAACCTGACCATGAAGATGGTCCCATATGTGACCGAAACGTAGGCCTTGGTTTGAGAATAAAGTGAAATATAAACTAGCTGCTTTAGTCAATCTTTCTACCAAATTTGAATATCCTGAGTAGTGTTTATAGGTAATAAATATAATAAATAATATTTAGTCTTCAGTATAAGCATTTCCAAAAAACGAAAAATCATTTGAATACTAATTGATATAAAAATGTGTCTGGATATTACACTCTCCTTTGAAAGTTTATTCTAGCTAACGATCCCGAAGACTTAAAAAAAAGCAGATTAATTTAACTAGGGCAGTTTGATCAAAATATATTATTTTATTTTATAGGATATTTACAATACTAGACGCAAAGCCCCGCCTTCGGCGGGGCTTTCCGTCTAGCCAGGGGGCTGCGGCCCCTGGACCCCCTTGCTCGCCTACTTATATACATACCGGTACATACATTTTCCCTTTTCATTTTTATATGTAGAGATTATTTTAGCGGTTAATTATTCATGAACTTAAGATTTTTTGTGAATCATATCCTTTCCGGGACTCTCCCGGTACACAGACAAAAAATTTACGCCGATATTTTAGAATTCAAAATGTAAATAAATAAAAAAAAATCGTAAACATGGGTAAATATTTATATTTTGTTACCATGGCGCTATCCCTGAGACCTGATTGGTTGTTTCACACATCGGACACCCTCTTAGGCCTCGGGTACGATACGAGCGGTGAGCGGCAGAGCGGTGAGCGGCAAAGCGGTGAGCGGCAAAGCGGCAGGGCGGCAGAGCGGCAGGGGGGTGTATGATATAAGCGGCAAATTGAATCAGCGAGCGCAATATTCAAATATAAGTGAAAATTCGAGTCGGCTAGAAGCCCTTTTATCTATTCCTATATCTTATTTCAATTAAGCATACAATTATTTAAATTTTAAAATCACAAGTATTATATTAATTTTTTTTTTTTATAATTAATTTTAAGTGAAAATTTATCAAATTTTTTTTTTTATTAGATTTTCTGTCAAATTTATAAAGTCTCAACTCAAATTATTAAAATAAAATTCAATTCTATTTCAAAATATTTGACACTTTATTATCATTTATCATGCAATGAATGAATTTAACAAACAAAAAGAAATTAAATATCATGTTTAGAGGGGCCCAGGAAATTCTTTGTATGTGGTAGGTCCTTTCTTATCGAGTTGTAGTAATAAAAATTAAATTTCAATTTCCAGAGCATTTTAATTTAACTGACAATTCGGCATTTGTTGCAGGTTCTTACTAAAACAATATTTTCAAGAACAAATTATTTCATTTAAGAATTCTTGCTATTGTTAACACATAAATAATTTGATCTTTAATTAATTGAAGGAAATTGGATGTCACAGCGACTCTTGATGAAGGTGTGTTAATATATATAAACACAAAATTATTTTTTAATTTATATATTTATTAGCACTTAACACACAATATATATATTAACAAAATATTTTGTATTTAGTTATATATATATCAACACTCACTTTCATCAAGAGTCGCTGTGACATCCTGTTTTCTTCAATTAATTTAAGAACAAATTATTTTTGTGTTAATTCATATACATTGCCTTCTCATTATAAATGGGTTGATTTTGTCGAATTCCATCTTCACATCGTTATCATAAGATTATTTAGTAATATTAATGTCATCAAGCACCACACAAGGATAAATCATAAATAATCTTTGCAATTTGTGCTATATTTTGACTTCTTTCCTTAAAAAAATATAATAATTTTTTTTTATGCTTTAAATAATTTGTTTTATTAATTAAATATACATACTGCCTTTCTTATTGGTTCAATTCTTGGATTAATAATATATTTACCAACATATTATTCCATATTTCCTTTATGAATTTGTCTGATAGATCAAATATGTGTGAAATTTATTGCTTCCATATCGAACTGTCAAAGTAAAAGTAACCTCACTTTTTGGTTAAAGGCGGCCATTTTCATGAGCGGCGCCTGGGCGGTGAGCGAAATTTAATGTCGGGGACGAGCGGCGAGCGGCGAGCGGTGAGCGTCAAAAGTTGCCGCTCTGCCGCTCAGGCTTATCCTAGCCAGCAGCCACCCAAATACATTGAAACCAATACGTACAAAAAAGTTGAGCGAATTCGCTCTGCCGCTCTGCCGCTCTGACGCTGCCGCTCTGCCGCTCACCGCTCGTATCGTACCCGAGGCCTTAGCCTTTTATATATAAGTATGATATTTCACATTCAAAGAAATCTGAAGAGTGCATCCCGTGTTATTGTATTAAAATACAGGTATATTTCAAACAACTGCTAATATTTTGATTCTGATTTGGATGCTTATCTTCACAAAAAAAAACTAATTTTTTTTTTTATTTCATTTAAGGTCTTTTTCGGCATCGAAGGCATTTAGACCCCTAGGGGTCGCATAGTCGTCCGAAACGTCACTGTGGATTTGAATGCAATAAAGAAATAATAATAGCTGCTTAGCCTTTTTATTCATCCTTCTACATATTGATTCAGCTATTCACCTCGCTTACATTCTATTGTACTGATCCAGAAGGTAAATCCAAAAAGTTAACAATATATTATTCAATTATATTTTTCTTAGGGAACAAAATACAATAGAAACAAAAGACAGCAATTAATAATATGAAGGGGAGAATTCTGATAAGATGAAAATATTTCCTCTGTTCCTATTTAACCATTAACAATTCATTAACTTTCAAGTTTGAGTTTTTTTCTGTACTATAGACTACTTGTTTTCTCTCTTTATCCAACACCTTATCTCTATTAAAATGAGGTAGAAATGTTTTTTATAAACTTTTTTTTCCCAGTGTTTTTAAAATAATTCTCGTTAACCATGAAATATTGAAAAACAGTCTCACCGTTATAATTTAATGAAAATGAAAATAAATATCATTCCACGAAAAAAAAGAAACATATTTAAAGCAGGTGAAATATTTTTATCGAAAATATACACAATTCATCTGAATGGGTTTAAAAAAAATTCATTTCCTCTTTTTTTTTTTATAAAACATTTTTCCTTGAAGATTCATTTCCAATGAATGAATTATGGTTGTAAAAATTTTAAAATGTTAGATAAAAAGAATAATTAATTAAATATGAAATACTATAGAATATTCTAAAATAGGGAAGATGTGAAAAATGAAGATAAAAGAAAGACTTATTTTTCGGCCCAAAATGTTTATTTACATCCTGTCTAGGTTTTGGAGATTAAACGTCACGCATCTTCAGGACAAAATTGTTAAGAAATTTATTTCTCTACATTAGGGACGTCATTTGAGGGGGGGGCAGAGGGGGCATTTGCCCCCCCCCAAGGCTTTAGAAAAAATAGTAAATTCTGAGCTTAGCCCCTATACGAACAAACCCACACTCTTTCTTTATAAATAAGTATAGAAGATGGAATAGATAAATATACTATAGAGATATATAGGCCTATATATATGTATATAAATTAAATTTCACAGGAAGTAAAAAATTTTTTGCCCCAAAGCAAAAACTGAAATGACGTCACTGCTCTGCATCCTTCAATTTTTAATGTTTAAATTTAATGTATACACCTGAGTCAGTCTGAATAAGATTAATAAGTGAAGGAGACAAAGAAATTTATTTATTTTTTTAAACTATTTTAAAGATGTTAGGATTAAACAGAAACAAATTGTAAATAAAAAAATTTTGGCAGAAAAAAGCCTATTTTATCTTTATTCTTTAATCGTTTTGTAGCAAGGGCGGCTCCAGAGGTGTTTCTCGGGGGGGGGGGGGGGGTAATCTGGTGTGACTCGTCGCACAGCACACTATTATTTTTTAATTTCGGCAATTTAAAAGCGCATTCTGTAATTGTTTGCCAGAATATAAATACACATCAAATTTTTAAGTATTAATTTTAAAAATCTTACATTAAAAATAAATTTTTTTTGCGAAAAAAAGGTATTTTTTTCGAATCTCGGGGGGGGGGGGTAATTACCCCTTTACCCCCCCCCCCCTTGTGTCCGCCCTTGCTTTGTAGGCTATATAATAATTTACATCTGAATGGAAATTTTGAATTTCGAAAAAGTTTCGAAGAAATTGATTTTCGTTTATTTGTCTGAGGAGCTATCGTTCACGAGACAAGCCTTAAAACAACCGATGTGGTTGGGAGAAAAAAAAGGACAAAAATGAAAATCACCTTTGTAACGTAAATTTAGAATGATATTTAATCCATCAGTATAAGAATTGATATAATGTATTGATGGTCTTTCTGATAATATTTAGAAAGGACTTTTCCAAGGAGAGGCGATGGTAGGGCGAGTATCTGGCCACTATATTGCATTGATGATCAAAATATCTGAGTTTTTGAGCTATAAAATCATATCTTTTGCTATTTTTCTTCTCTCATTAAATTGGAAATAATTTTATCTTGCCCGCAAAATAATGAAACCGCTCTTGGGTAAGGAAGACCCCAATTCACATAATAAAATACATTTTCGTTACAAATTTAGAATAAGTCAAATTATTATTTGTCGAAGAATGAAAAATTACTTATCATAAAAGAGTAGGTAATTAACACTCTTGACTCGTTTCCTGATGCATCCATAACCTCATAATAATTTACGTCTTCTTAACTTTATAAAATTATTTTTTTCTTGTTTCTTTGTTTATAATGAACCCATATTAATCTTTTACATTTTTTCCAAGTATAATTTTTTCAATTTTCTTCTTCTGATTTAAGTGGAAGGTAATATAGGGAGTGGTGGGTGGTATATGACACCCATATTACCTACATTATCGTGTTCTTATATATTAGAATATATACAATATATGTAGTAAATAAAGAGAGTATATAAATATACAGTGTAGGCTATATCTATTGAGACACACACAAAGGGCTAGGCGCCCATCTCCCCAGGCCAGAGACTTGTAATTGGCCGTTTAATAATTAAAGTGGGAACACAACGAGTTTCCATGTTAATATTTCATCAGGCAGTCTAGCTGGTGCGTTTGCTATCTCTCTTGCACATATATACTAGATACGGAAAGTGCAGCAACATTGGCGCTTCTTGTTCGTGTTTGTTTAACGCTCAACTCGGTGTACACTTAAAATAATTGAACTACCAACTCTGCTACTGCTACTAGACGAGCACATCTAACTGTTTTTCAACTTTCCCCTTATCAAATTCTCTCGTTCATTTCCGTATATTTTACGGGATCGTACTTTCTTTTTTTGTACCTTTCACTCATAAATGTCAAATTGTAGAAATTCCATTTGGTAAACCTTGTAATTATACGGAAAGGAATCCCCTTTACTCTCTCTGGAAAATTTTGGATTATTTTTTTTAAAAAGAATATCAAAATTTTTGTTTCATTTTGATAACTAAAACTTCTTCATAATTAATTAAAATGACAAAGATTTGTTTCAACTCTTTTTAAAAATCAAAAATCATGTATATACTATTTTATATTTCAATAACGCTGGCCTGATGATGTCCTTTGGACGAAATCGATAGCCTAAAGAATAAATTAAAGATATTTTCTACATTCTGTTGTTTTTATTATTTACTATCCATAAAACTTCTTCCTTTTTGCTTTTGTCAAATTTTCGAGGACTACAAGTCCGCCACATAAATTCGTGGGTTCTCTTGAGTTCATTCATTTGTGAAAAAGACATCCATAATCAAATTAAAATTATACATTTTCCTTTGAATTTAATTGAAAAATGAAAAAGAATATTTTGTTTGAGAAAATTTTAATTAAAGAAAAATTGATTTCAATAGGATGAAAGGCGTAGGCGTATATAGATGTAGCCATATTATGTGAGTTATGTATACCTCTTTTTAAATATGAGATAAAATGCTCGTTAAAAATATCGCACTTCTATAAACCGTGGCTAAATCTTCTAAGGCGTTTCTTGTTAAAAAGTAAATCGAGGAGAGTTTCAGAAAAGCTTTAAAAAAGGTGTTTGATAGAGCTAATTTAGAAAGAACTGTTTTTTTTTTTTTTTTTTTTTTTTTTGGAACTAAAGGTAGGAGGCGGATGGATTTATTCCTTTTTTCGAGGAGCCTTTTGTCCTTTCTCACCTTGTCTATCATCACTCTATTTTATCAAGGTAAACAATGGTTTCGTTTTCACTCCCTCGGATGAAATTTAAATTGCATTGAGCAGCAACCGAGAGACATTCTCCAAAAACAATTTGCACCAAATCGCTTACGTCACGAGGAAGAAAAAGTAGAAGAGAAAGAAGATGTTGAAGAGAGTGGAGGGAGTTAAGTGTGAATTATACAAACATCCTATGGGGATTCATGAATTATGAAATGTATTATGCTGAGCTGAGTCCGTCCCTAAGGGCGTTTTACTCTTAATCAATTCTTGCATAACACTCTACCACCTCAACCTCTCATCTTAGACTTGAGCTCATAAAAATGCACCAATTTGAACTATTGATATAATAGCATAAAAACATCATCATAGAATAATCAAATCCAGAGTAAAAATGATTAAAAATGATCGAGGGATACACACGCCCGCAGCAGGTCTGCTTAAGTGAACCTTGAGGGACAGACAGGGATATACACCTCTACACCAGAGACACACGGGGATACACACGCCCGCACCAGGAACACACATTTTTCCTCTGGTCACTTTCGATCTACTGTGTGTCCCTGGTGTGGACGTGTATATCCCTGTGTGTCCCTGGTGTGGACATGTATATCCCTGTGTGTCCCTCAAGATTCACTATGCAGACCTGCTGCGGGCGTGTGTATCCCTCGATCATTTTTAATCATTTTTACTCGGGATTTTAGTGAACTGAACCTATACTCTTCTTAAATTGACCTTTTTTTTATTTTTTACTTTCTTTGTAAACACTGTAATTGGAAAATAGTTGCAACCTTCATAAATCTTATTGTCTTTTGTCTTGCAAACACGAATACTAAAAGTTTTGTGTTCTCTATAAAATTGTATAAAGTTGCATTGACAATCATGAAAAATAACTTTTTCCGATATATGAATTTTAAACCTAATAAATCGTTATGTATGAAATTTATATAAGTTATAATAAATAATATCTGAATAACTTTTCTTTTAAAAAAATTTAATAAACAAATATTGTGAACTGATTTTTTGACAAAAGCAATCTGCAAAAGTTGGTTCGTTTCATTTCGGGGTAGAAGGGAGAAAAGGCCTGAGCTGGTAGTTTGCCAACAAGGAAATTACTAAATTTGCGCAACTCGCAAGAAATATGGAAGTGCCATGGTGTTTTTAATGTAAGATGACCGGCTAAGTTGAAATGGAGATTTGACGTTCTAAATATTAATCATATAAATGGAAAAATAGGAAAATGCTTTTTTTTTTTGAAAATATAAAAATTGAGAAATGAAGTTAATACTTAAAAAAAAAAAAAAAATAGAATGTGACTATTCTTTTACATACTACAGAATTGTAACAATCAAAGCAAGAATAAGTATATGTTGCGCTAGTGCAATTATTTTTAAGCCTTTTAACGATTCTAAACAATTAATTTGATTAATTAGAGTAAAAATTAATCAATTTTACTCAAATATAGTTCTTTGCTATTAAAATAAGCATAAAATAACTAGGTAAATTTAATTAAACCAGCCAGATATTCAATATCATAATAATTTTTGAAGCGGAGAAGGTATTAAATTATGACTTTTTTAATAGCATCGTAAACTCATTTATTGAATAAAATGTTGAAATTAAACTAATTTCTATCAATTTTTCAATAAATATAAATTTCTTTTTAACTATTAATTTTAATATTAAACTTCGCAAGTGTTTAAAAAATGTGACAATTCAATTTTTTTAAGAGAATAATTATAATTAATTTTTTTAATAAGAAAATATTTTTAAAAGACTTGTTTAAGAAAAGTAGGACAGAGACATATCTTTTTTAGCTGGGGTCAATAACGTAACAAATGAAAAATTATTATCGATCTCTTTTGGTAGATTTGACCCACAATTCCATTCCCCTCCCCCATGCTAAGATTAAACTGTATGCACAATTTGTTTAGTAAATTAAAAGTGATAATTAATATTTAATTAATGCTGGATAAGGGCAAAGAAAATTCAAAAAAAAACTCGTCGCTTATTACCTTTGGATGGGCTCTCCGGGGAAACGCCACTTTTGGGTCGATCTGAAACAAAGGAAGAGTAATATTAATAAGATTGTTTATTACGAGCATACCCCTAAATAGAGATAGGCAGGGCCGCAGACAGACTTGACGGGCCCAGGGGCTACATAATAATTCGCCCCCCCCCCCCAATAAGTTTTTTTTATAATTCAAAAGGCTATTGTCGCCTTCATGTCATCAATTTTTTACATAATTTTTGACACAATTATATATACTATTATTATATATAGTTATATTTATTCAAATAAAAGTTATTTAAAAAATTTGTTAAAATTTCGTAAACATAAATCATTATTATTACTATATATAAAGCGCTAGCCACTGACTTCCTGTGTGTAGTGTGTATGTGCCTGTCAGGGCGCTGATTGGGTCCTCGGAGGGCCCGGGCCCCGGGGATATAGACAACCAACAGCCCGCTAAGTCATTTTTTGCTGTTGGCGAAACTTATTTGCAATATATATTCTTTTTTTTTTATCATAATTTAAAAAAAAATTCTTTCTTTTGTTACAGCTCAGTCAAGATAACTTTATTTCACCTTTAAGTGATAACGTCCCTCAAAGTGGACTACTAAAATATAAGATCACACCACAGGGAAAAGAGCCCTGCAAAGTCGTGTTAGGTCTCCCCGGTCTGGCCCCAGTTTCCATCCTAAATTGAAGGACTTGGGTCCGGAGAAATAGTCATGATAACTTTAAATAAAAGAGTAGGACTATCAACATCCTAAAAATAAAGAAGAAAAAATTAATTTTTGTCTAACCTTATTAATTAGAAAACTCGAATTTTTGTTATTGTTATTTCTAATATTAATTATTTTCTTACTTGAGATATCGAAAATTAATTTTAAATTATCTCATATTTTTAGGTAGTATGTTTTGCTTCGAAGGCTCCCGTGTGATTTTGTCATATAATTTGTGACAAATACTCTTCACTTGAACTAAATTGGAAACTTTGGATGATTAAACTTCTCAAATTCGTTATTAAAACACTCGCACATTGCTCTAATAACTCTTCTCGTCTCATTCCATCTTCTTGGCCAAAAGATCGAGCGAGAAGGGAGGTGATAATTTGGTTAATGTTGAGATATTCGGGGAGGTCACGGGTTAAAATGACACGCATCCGTCGTTTGCACCTTTACTGACAAGGAGTCGGTGTAGATGAGGAGAGTAGGTAGGTGTAGGTGACGACGCATGCAAGTGACGTGTCCTCCAACCCAGGACAGCCTGAGTAGGACAATGATTAATTACAATATCCCCATCGGGGAGGCCTTGAGCCTCTAGTGTGCCTGGCTAATGGATTTTCATCCTCATGTTTTCGTTATAGACATTTATTTTGCCTCCAATTTCTCGGTAGGTAAACTGCTTTTTTATTCCTGATCATGTTTTTTATAATTCGAAATTTGTTTAATTAAATAAGGGCTTTTTTAGTGGTTTCCTTGTTTCAATTACACTTATATTATCTGTTGAAACATCTCTCTCTTTATAATATTTTGATTACTTAAAATTTTTTTAAGGCCTAAAAGATTTGCTACCTAAGAGACAAACTATGCGTAAGAATTTCATGAAGGCAATACCTTCTTTTTGGGGAAAACCAATAAGTTGCGCATTGTATCATTAAAGATAAAGGAGATCTTTTACTTTTTTTTTTTTTTTTGGAATGGGTGCATAAGGTCCGAAGACCTATAATGACCTATAATGACCAGGAAGAATATTTTTAAAAAAGAAAAAAGAAAAATGGAGAAGCATAGAAGGGGAACTTAACTGCGGGAACTGAGAAGATGCTTGCTGAGATTAGACTTAAAAGTCTGAAGATTGTAGGTTTTGGGGAGGATAGAGATGAAAATAATCTAAGAAATATTTTGAAATATATGATCTTGGTCAAATTAAATTTCAAACTTAATCTCTATCCAAAGTTAGATGTAAATAAATTCATATCAGATAAATATAATATTTTAATGTTGCATAAATAGCTGAATGTTATAAATCAAAACGACCTATAGATTGGCGAGAAACTCAGATGATGAGGGTGGCTATGAGTTGGGATTGTGGGGAAAAGGAGATAGATTCAAGGACCAAACCACAAGCAAGTACTAGCCTGAATTTCAGCAAAAGGACGAGGGGCTTTTTGACATAATACGCCAAATAGAGACCGCCCTTTCCCCTTCTATTCTGTTGGTATGTGATGATGCATCACATTTTGATGGAACTACGAGTGGCTTTCTCGAATTTGCTGGTTCAGGGAAAATGACATTGATGAAAATTGGTCCCATTTCAGAATATAAAATACACAAAACAACACTTCTCTTCCCATCTTCTTAAGTATGGAAGATTAGTAATTTGAACAATGGGATAGATAGAAAAAGACATGTCTTGAACTTGACATATGACAATATGTTTATATTAAATCATATTTAATATTTTTTTTTTTTCTACAGCTTCGAATAAAGTATTGCTGGTATCGCTGGCAGTGTTATGCTTAAATGATATCACTCCATTGACCCGGAATGACCGAAATCCTATATTATATTCTATTTACAATAAGAGGGTAAAGGAGCAAGCAGCCAGGTAGTTGTCTCCACGAAATGAAACTCTCTATTGAGGATCCTCAATAGAGGTTTCATTTCGTGGAGACTCTACCTGGCTGCTTGCTCCTTTACCCTCTTATTGTCAAATATAACAGCCACTTCATCTCTTCAATATTCTATTTACCATGAGCCTGGGCCTACTAAGAGGAATTCAATTTCAACCTAAATTATTTTTAGAAGATTGCTCCAACTGATTCAAGCAAAAGAATAATCACATTAAAATTTTTTTTCTGAGGGGGCCTAGGCCTTTGAATCTCGAACTATTAATTGGCCATGAAAAAAATATTTTTCCCTCTGAAGCATATATATCCTGATTTAATATTTAAACTTTATTTTTTACGGAGGGGACGGGTAAGGGATTACTAAAGTTAGTACAGTCCTAGGGCCGGCAAAGCTCTCGGCGACCGTGAATATATTTACTATTCAGTTTAAAGTCTATCATGGCTAAAGATGACGAAAAGACATACAATTTACAAATACGTTAACGAGCCCTACTTTTATTCAGTCTATTATAATGTATTTAATTCATTCATTTATTACTAAATTATTATTATTATTTTTTTTTTTTTTCAGGAAAAGCGACTTTTTATTCGTTCATTAACAGATGGGTTTTTTTAATTAACAAAATCCATATAAAAAGATAAAACTCTTATACACTTTTATTAAGGAATAAAAGTCTTTTATCATTTCGTTTTTTTTTTATAACAGATTCGATTTCCTCATTTTTCTCTTGGGGCGATTTCTTTAGTATTTTTTTTAAATATATCGAAGGCTGGCGAATTTATCTTATTAAACAAAGCTATTTTATAAAAAGATAAGTGCCTTGAGAAAAAAACTCTCTCTCTCTTAATATCAAAAGAAAAATAATTGTTATAAAAACAATAACTTTATATTTACGTATATACAGTATATTATGATTATAATCGCTAATGCCTCTGTTACGCTCTGTTTGAGTAACTTCCCATTGGAATTTCGAAAATGAAGATTTGCACCCTTAGGACATAGGTGAGAGCAGGAGCGTAGCTACGTGGTGAATGGGGAGAGGCCCTCCCCCTCCACTTTTGGTAGAGTTGGCAAATTCAAGAACCAGTTGACAAAATAAGGTTTATTTAACTTTTTTTTTTAAATTAAGGTCTATTTCGGCATCGAAGGTCATTTAGACCCCATCTCTATTTATTTAAATAGGATTGGTAGCCAATAAATAAAATGTCGCATGAGACGGGATGCGAACCCGCGACCCTTGGTACAAATAGCCAGCACGTTACCCACTACAACAAAGCCCGAGGGCGTTTATTTAACTTTGATTTTTAATCTTTTAATTATTTTTAAAAAAATTTAAATTTTCTTTTATTTCTATTTATTTAAAAGCTTAAACAAAAAAAAAAAAAAAAAAAAAAAAAATGGTAACAATTATTAAACGTTAGCCAATTTTGCCATTTTCATTTTCTAGCCAAATGGCAAATTTTAAGGAGTCCGGTGGAAATTATGTTTTAATATTAATATTATTATTATTATTTAGAATAATATTTTGTAAGAAGATCATATACTGAGAACTACTCATCACTACAATCTGTCCTTGCCTTGATAGATCATCTGAGATCATTTCTCGGTCCATTATGAACGTGGACTGAAAAGTATATCAACATAAGTCAACCATATAGAGTCAGTTGAGATAAAAATTTTTTTTCAAACATGCTCAACACAGACGAGTCCACACTATGCAGCTGGAAGTCTTCAGGCAAATCCGACCAAACAGACCACAATACAACTAAAGTCGCTTGGAAGTACTTCCCCACTTGTTTTTCTTTGAAGCAGACTGATACTTATCATACTGTATACAGTTTAAAATTTTCTTTGAACTCAGTGTTTAAGATGGTGATAGCAATTTTTAATATGATACTAATAAAGAGAAGGTAATAGACTTCAGGCTAAATTAACTTATCGATGGAAAATAACCGAGCTCGGCAAGTAAAGAAGCGTGAAGGTCCTTTTGTAATTCAAATGCATTCAGTCTCTGGTTTACATATTCATGTCATTGCTGGAGCTAATCTCTGCATGACAGAGAGAAAGAGAAAGAGGCTGATCCTGAAGGCAGTTAAAATTAGAGGGCATCTCCCTTTTTTTGCTGACGGTATGCCGCCGTTATTACGATCCACCCGTTCTTTCAGCGAGATTGAGTCGATTATTTAAAGATATGCATCGAACATATTTCTGGCATCTTTTGTTAGAAGACATAAAAAGACATGGACCAAGGATGGGCGGTTTCCCTGAGTTTAAATATTGAGCCATCGACGTCATCAAATAGGGAAGTAAAATTTTATGCAAGTGAACAGGAACTATTTTATCTAATAGTTCTTTGTTGTCTGGTGAACTAGAACTTAGTACTTAAAGAGAGTAATAACCGATAAGAAATGAAATGGGATTACTACAAATAATATACGATTAGATAAAGATAAAATATTATCAAGCCCTTAAACTTCACATTCTTCGGGTTAAATAACAAAACCCCGAGAGCATTATTATTATCTTTAAATGTAGTATTTGCGGAAATAAACGAATATTCCAACTTTTTTACATTGTGCAATATTGAATGTCTCTTTTTGAACATGCAATTTTATATTAATTCACATTTGGGGTATTGGTCAGGATAATTTACGATAATCACATAGAACTTTATTAAAATGTATGCTTCTTATTTAATCGTTGTGTTAACAGGCTATATATTTTTTATGGGGAAGGGGGTGAACTCATTTGAAGATTCCCCTCTCCTCCAAAAAAATATCAGAATTTTAAAATATATATTTTTCTAAAAGACCTTCTCAAAGGCAAAAGTTTCATTCCGAATTTTTCTCAGGTCTTTTATAGTAGGATCCTAGTCCCGGTTATTTTTATTTATTAATAACGGTAATATCCTGTCGAGGGGTTTTATACCAGAGGTCAGGTCTAATTTGCCAAAAAATATATGAAATATCATAAAAGGAAGTATAAAAAATTAGATAAATCTATCATAAAAAGTTTTATATACATTCCTTTGGTGTGTATTCCTTACAAATTCTGTTTTTTGTCCCCTTTATACATCCAAGCTTTAACATAACACTCAATGAGCTTTTAAAAAAATTTATTGTATTATTAATATTAATGTGGTAATATATCTAAAATATACATTTTTTTTAAATTAAAGTTCCTTTATTTAAATAATGATATTTAAGTACAGAACGTATAATTAAAAAATCTTCAGAAATATTTAGCTTTTTTCGTTAAAATAACTTAGGAGAGTCGCAAAGATTTTTTATTAATTATTTACAAACTAAAAAATCCGTGGGTCCTAAAAATATATACCTACTTAAGATTTATTTAAAAAGTAGGTTTGCCAGAACTCCAGTTTTCGCCCGGACTCACCGGTTTTGCGATCCTATCTTAGGACCCAATCGAACGATTCTCCTGTTTTTGGAAAGAGTCTACGACGATGTTTATGTTAAATTTGGGCACTATTTAAAATCAATTATTGAGGTTAAGAGTGAGAGCAGTAGCGTAACTAGGTGGGGGAGAAGGGGGGCTCTAGCCCCCTCCCCCCCGCCCTAGGCCCATCAAGCCTTTCGCGCCCCTCGATACCAACATAGGCTCCCTAGGGGATCTAAGATATAGCCCAGGGACGGTGATTTTATCATATTCTTTCCATAGATTGTCCAAAAAATTGAGAGTTTTCTTTAAAATTATATTACAACTTAAAAAACGAAGCCCTAGTTTAAAAATCAATTATTTTTTAGATGCTCTTTAAAATGTATATTCTCATTTTGCCAATGAAATCTTTTGAAGCACACTTTACTCTTCTACTTCATAGGAAAGTTAGGATAAATGGTTGCAATGGTAATAAAATATAAATATTCTCTCCCAGGATTATAAATTTTATATCTTGAATTCTAATATATCGGCGAAAACTAAATATATGTCGACATGAAAAAATCTGACAAGCAGAGAATACAACTTTCGATTACGGAAGGTTAAGAGAAAGTTGTGTTGTGTGCGACCAGCCACACCAGATTTCTTTTGATGAATCGTTACGATTGGTCAACATCTGGCACCCAAGAATTAAGTGTCGGTCAAAATAAGATAAAAATAAAAAATAATAAGCATTGTACACCTAAGGGCCGTTGCTTCATCCTGGGTGAGTTTGTTAGCCCCGGGCTAAATGGCTTTTTTTTGTAGTGCAGAAACCCTCTTCCGGGGAAACAAATCATATTCTGTTTGTGAAGATTGCAACTCCATTAAGGCATCTTATAAAAATTATTAAAAATAAAAATTGATATTATCGCCCATAATTTAAATAAATATTATTAATATACATTTAAATATAAGAATTTAATTTTTTTTTTTTTTGCTAAAATTTGAAAATTTTCAATTAGTGTTCACATAACAATTTGTCAATTGTTCCAATCTTCACAACTATTTTGACAAATTGCCAGATGTGTGGCTCAAATAAAGATAATTTCAAAAAGAAATATATCTTTTATTTTCACCTGACAAGAAGTAATATCAACTGAAAATATTTATATAAATATTTAATATCAATATTATATCAATTTGCATTCAATTTGAAGACAAATAGTTTTATTAACAAGACATGTGCAATGCCTTAGATGAAGTTAGGAGAATACTCAACAACTTGCAAAATATCCTGGATATACGAGCATAATCCTGATTGACATAAAATGAATAACAAAAAAACGGTAGATTCCAGATTGCATTTATATTATTTTTTATTTTTATATTCGTGAATGTTTATGTTCATAATACATGTTCGTACGTGTCATCCCAGGGCTAAATCTTAGCCCCACCTTTGGGCCTGGGCTAACTTTAGCCCGGACCTTGACTCCAGTTCCCCATATATCTAGCTGAAATTACTCAAAAGTGAGGTTAACTCAGGGCTAAATATGGCGACGAGATCTGATGCAAGCGGGCCCTAGCCTATAATATATTGTAAAATATAGGACATTTCATCATTTTATTGATAAAATAAGTAGAATATAAGGTAAAATAACAAATATATGTACTTCTAGAATACTTCTTTTAGCAATAAAATGATGAAATATCGTATATTTTACTATAAAAATAAAACTGAAGTGGGTTTCTGCACTACAAAAAAAGTCGGGGTTAACAAGCTCACCCAGGATGAAGCAACCGGCCCTAAGACATGTATCCCCGACACATTTCTCCTTTTTTTTTTATCTATTTCGTAAAAAATAACATATTTTTCTCTTACTGTAATTTTCGATTAGTTGGGGACCCATCCCCTTTTTTTAGAATTATACTTCTGCTGATATGAATTTTAGAACAAAAGTTTTGTAATTTTGGCATAAAAGAATAGAAAGAAAAGGTGAGCAGTTAGACCTAAACATATGCATTCTTTCTTTTAGGGGAGATTCAATTCATGCTTCTGCTATGAGGGGGAAGGAAAAAAAGAGAAGAGAGGATTTCTGATTGAATACGAAGGCAAGTGGCACTCTGCGCGTTGGCTTTCTCATTTATCCATAGAAAAGAGATTATGAAGTCAGCGGGATTTATGAAGAAATTTAAATAACACAGACAAAGACTTGAAGAGATATTTGCTTTTCTTATTCAGAGATTCATATATAAATTAGGCCCGAGAATTACAATACAAAGAGAACAAGAAAATTTTATAAATATTTTTATATTATTAAACTTAAATACCCAAATGTAGCTATTGAAAAGATATTTCTTAAGGTGCGTATTTTTTATCTTATTGGGATATTGAAACCTTTTGATGTTCCATGCCAATAGATGCGAGATATAGTGGCTTTACTTGGCTAAGAAAACATTTATTGTCTAGAGATAGAGCATTTTCCTCCATCTTGTGATTTACAGACGTAGTCGAAGTGAACAAAATACAACAGCATTTGTTGGTCTTCTCTTTACAGAGTAAAACAAACAGGCCAGGACGACGAGGAAGACGATGATGAGGAGGACGACGAAGACGAGAGAACTTGGACGACATCCTCTGGAAACTTCGCGAAACATCTTCTCTCTCCATCCCCAATGCATTGCACACAGAAGCCCTTCAAAGCCTGTTATTTATGGGATCCTCCCGTGATTGGACAATCTGTGCGTCAACTTGGGATTTATCTATCTCTCCTCCTGGACGACGAACCCGAGCGATTGTCAAACGGACCCGGACAAATTAATTGGTTCCCAGTTTAATTTTCCTTCCACTTGAGAGCCATATATTTCCAACTCAACAGTTCTATTTTTTTTTTTTTAACTACTACTACTAGTTTCAATTTCTATATCAAATTTATTATCTTTAATTTATTCAGATTGTTTTATTTTATTTCTTTACTATACTGTATATACCATAGAGAAAAGTTGTTTAGATAGTATGCTAGAAAAATATTGAGGACATTTAAACCTTTTTAACAAATATTCTTGTTTTGAGATCTTTTGAATGACTGAAAATGTTGTTGTGTAGGGGTAGGAAGAGAAAAAAAATTTTCTAAAAAAAATATTATTATTGACGAGCAAAAAACATCAAAATATTTTCAAAGTTGTATAGTGTCTGAAATTGGGATCTGCGATCAGCAAGAAGAGGCGCTTCATACATCGCTCTCTCTTCCCATCGGAGAACCAGATTTTTAAAACTCGATTATCAAAATAGTCAATATTTTATTTATTTCTTTGCCAATCATTATGAAACTTTAGGAAAAACTTTATTTTTTAATCATAAATCTATGGTAAATTTTTGTTATTTATCAGACAATGCTAAATAGTCTTTCTTATATAATGTAGAATTGTAAGGCCCAGGTTAGGCTTAAGTTTGATAATCAAAAACACTAAAATTAGATCATATAATTAAAAGATGTTTAGTTATTTGAAATCAGTCTAAATTTAAGAATTAACAATATGAATCATATGTTATTTAGAGTTTTTGTTTTAATTACAATAAATAAAACCCCTGAGATTTGAGAAAAATATTTTTTTTGGCAATTAAATTATATTTTTGATATAAAATTTTAAAAATTAATGCTTACAAATATGATTTGCATATATATTCTGGTAAACAAGTACAGAATGCACCTTTAAATTACCGAAAGTAAGAAAAAAATTTGTGTGCTGTGCAACCAGTCACACTAGATTACCCCCCCACCCCGAGAACTCCTCTGGATCCGCTCTTGGTGGGCCATCATGGGCGTAACTAGAGAATTTGGCTGGGGGGGGGGTCATAGGACCAGCCATCCTTGCTGGGGGAGGGGGTCATTGGACCAGCTATCCTCCGGAGGGCTTGGAAAGCCCAATATTTTCTGTATTTTTCTTGGGGCAGGGAGCTTTCTGGGGAGGTGGATATATCTATATACAGTAGAATCTTGCTAATCCAGCCTAAACGGGACCGGCTCTATGCCGGATACCCAAAATTCGGGATTACCCGAAACATTTAATAAAATAGAAAATTAAATATTTATCTATTGAAAAAATTTGTAATAACACTTTGTTTTCTTAAAATTACCCCTTTTTTTTGCTGCAATATCCCGAAGAAGTGGGTCTTAAAAGCCGGCGTGTACCACCGGTGGTACAAGGTAGTTTGGTCCTAAAGAAATATACAAATTTTAGAGCAGGCGTGAACGTGTTAAATAGAATTTGTTTTATCTACTAACATTCACTTACTATTTTTAATTTTCTTTCGATAATCCATATACAGTAAATCAGAAAAATGTTTATAGCATGGTACTGGAAGCCAACCACCCCTACAAAAGAGGCGAGACCTATCTATGGGCTCAGGAGCTTTTCTAAATTAAATTGAATAAGAATTAATTTAGAAAAATAGTGACGAGGTCTAAATGGCCGCAGATGCCGAAAAAAGAACTTTAAAAAAAGTAAACTTAATTTTAAAACCATCTTTATTCTAGAATATCTCCGTTTATAAAACACCTTTGGATTATTATTTTTTCAACAACGGATTTAAAGAATGACTCTCTATCATAAAAGAAGAATATCGTTTAAGCGAATTGTAATTTGCTAAGGATAATGCATTTTATCGTCCCTGTTGTTTGCATAAGTAGAAATTTATTTGGATAAGACTGTTGCTATTCTATGAGACTACATATGAAATTCGCATAAAGAAGAACGCTAAAATGAAGACAAACATGACACTCTTAGGGGAGTTCTTAGTTCTTAAGTGACTCTTAATTGCATAAAACATAGGCATCGTTTTTGCTGCTCCACCATGAGGATAAAATTTATCTCTATAGCAATTTAAAAAAAAAAAAAAAAGATAGAGAGAGAAAAAAATAGTTCTCGAGAAGGAAATAGCATATTTCCAGAGGAGTGGTCGTATTTCAAAGTGAAATTATTAATATATACTGTCTTGGCGGGCCGCCGTGTTTATAACGCCTCCATTGTTCTGCGGAAAGGCGATGGCGGCGAGCAAAGGCCGGCGCCAGGGGAAATTGATAAATCGCCAAGGAGAGATGAAGATGGCTCTCTTTGGGCCAAACTAGCTGTCTTACTTGCTCACTGGTTCGATCACCTGCAGAGAGTTACTATTCTCCAATAGTTTATCAAAATCTTCTCTTAGTAACAAACAAAAATATCAAATTGAATTGTCAAAATAACAACTCTAACAAATTAATAACACTAATATTCAAATTGCTCCTCACTATGCATTTATTGAATAATTAATTTGTATCTCAAATTATTCGTTTCATATACATACAGTATTAATTAAAGAATTTTCAAATTAAATTGGAAATAATAGAAAAATAAAACCAACTGATACCTAGTTAAATAATTTTCGAAATATATATATTTGAATAAGATATTGGTATTCAATATACATCGGTTCGGACTTAACTAAGTCATATAAATATTTAACAAAGCTGTGAGTGTTTATTGTTGGCACGGCCAAACGCCCCATGCCCCTGGGAATCGAACCCAGGATCTCCAGGCTTTCTTTTCTGAAGTTCTGAAAAAGAGATATATTTGGGCACTCTTCCTTAAGGTATTCTCGAAACATTTCAATACACTCGCAGTGATTGAAGTTAATATTAAAAAAAAAAAAGATTTAGAATGAATAATAGCAGAGACCAAAACTATTTAGAAAGAAAAAAACTTGGCTGCCCTTCTCATTTTATTTATTTGGCATCCTCTTCAATATTTTGATTAAAAAAAAATTAAATTCTTAATTTTTTCCATAATGAATGAAATGATGGAAAAGAAGAATTTATCTTTTTATTAGAAAATATGTTAATAAATGGCATCTTTTGGATAAGAAAGAAAAACGCTTTTTTTGACCTTTGAGACATTAGTCTATTTTCTACTAATTTGTTAATTCATTTTAAAATACGATGACACACGAGTTGAATTTTGTCCAAAAATATGACCATAATTTTTGCTTTGAACAAAAAAAAAAAAAAAAAATTTATTCTTATAATTTGTATTTATTAAAAGAGAGCCGCAGGCAAGTAGGATCTGAAAAAAGAATGGCGGATGAAGAGTTGGGAAAGGGGAAATTAAGGGATGAGGTATGGTTGGGAGATACTAAATTTAATAACAAACAAATTGAGCCCATAACAAGTTTGGCCGCAGTACTGCAGTAGCAAGGGAAATAACCAAGACGTCGCACCAATTATACAAACAGTTATTAAATTTTTGTCCGTTGAGGGAGCCGTATGGCGGAGATAGATTTTAAATTAAAGCCGTTGGAGCTGGGCGTGAATTAACTCCCTCCGCATCCCTCGCAAGATGAAGAAGAAGAGCTAGCAGCCCACCCAGCATCCCCAAGGACAGCAACAAGGTGCAGCTTTTGGGGAATGGGTAAAGGGATTTAAATTAAAATCTTGTACCTTTGTAATAAAATAGCTATAATGAACTTGCAATTACGAACAATTTTCTTGTAAGAGATTATTCTGAAATGTTTATCGGGATTATAACTTTAAGTTATATATCTTGAGAAAATAGATTTTGGATTAGGTTTAAAAAAATTCAATTATAAGAAATTTATAAATCTTGTTTTTTTTTATAGATCTAATTTTTCTGAAACAAGACTACCAACTTCACTCTTTGGATGAAATTTGGTCATACCAGTATGTACCACGGGTGTAACTAGGGAGGTGCCGCCCCCTCTCCCAGAATGCTCGTGTCCCCCCCCCCCCCAGAATGCTCCTTGCCCCAAGAAAAATTGAGAAAATATGGGGCTTTCCAGGCCCCCAGCGAGGATGGATGGTCCCTTGCCCCCCCCCCCCCCCAAGCCAAATTCTCTAGTTACGTACATGTATATTACTTTCTCTTACCTCTATATATGATATATATGTTATCAACCTTTATTTTTTCTCAACCTCAGGTTGGTGCAAATTTTCCATTAGTGATTTTTCTAAAATACTAAAATTTTTATGCGTTGAGATTGAGTCACAAATTCTCAATTAATATAAACTATAGCCTATATATATATTGGGATCGTAATGCTTTCTCTTTTATGCAACGTCATTTTTTCTATACCGTTTCCTTTAAACAAGGATTGAAAATTTCTGAGTCTATCACAGTTATTTAGAAATGGGATGGGAAAGGAGATGTCATTTTAAATATATATATGGGTCATTCAACAAAAATGGGTTAAGTTAGCGCAATTGCAAATAATTCAATGACTATATTCATCAAAATCTCGACTAAGATTTTTCCAATATTTTCTCTCTCTATACCTGGTATATATGAATAGTAACATATACATATAGGCAAGAGAAAGTAAAAAATGTCTAACAAAATTAGAAATCGACTATTACTACATTTTTCAGTAGGGAATTTAGATAAATAAAATCTATAATACATTTTAAGTCCTCGTGGATTAGACAGTTTTCTGGGAATTGGAGGTTGCATACAGTGAGGATCAATATTAAAACACCCCAGGGATTTTTCTCATGTGATTATTTCATTGTTTCTATTTCCCTCAATATTTATTGAAATTCTCATCTATTTCAAAAGTTTACATTAAAAATATTTAATATATTTCCTTAAAAACAATGAAATAATCACATGGTGGCTTTATAATATTGACACTCACGGTCCTTGTTATCCTCATATAGGCATAAACAAATTGTCAATTATTAGATTTGGAACATAAACAAAGTAAGCCAAGTAGAGTGACTATGCCACACTATATAAGGAATTTTATATAAGATTTCCTAGGTTGGATAAATTAAATATGATGAAAATTTTTGATTGGAAATAAATCAAATAGTACTTAAATTTTACTAATTGAAGTTTTATTAATATTCATAAACTTAGCTGCGAATTATTATTATCTCTTAAATGAAATAGAGAAAATATTGGATTCATGTCAATAATTCGATGTCGAGATTTTGATGGATATACAGGTTTTGAGGTCCCCTGAATCCAAAAAAGTGGTTTTCGCAACATGATCTGTCTGTGTGTGTGTGTCTGTATTCAATTGAAAGCATGAAGGAATTGAGCTACGAGGTTGAAATTTTATATATAACTTAGCTACCCTTCTGAAGGTCTGAAAATAAGCTTTTAATCCAAATTGGCCAAAAAAGTACTTTACTGATGTACTTTTTCAGTTTTTTTTTAATATTTTGATTTTCTCAAAATTCGCTCTAACGATTTTGATTCTTCTTCTTCTTCTCATATTTATATGGCTTGGACAATAGTCCGTTTGGCCAGCTTATATACGATTTTGATTAAAATTCATAAATCAATTAGCAACAAAATATAAATATTTTGCCATGTTTATAAATTTGGCATCTTGAATTCTAATATTTTGGCAGAAACTAAATATATCTCGACACAAAAATCTGGTGTGACAAGCGTGACAAGCGCAGTACGCAACTTTCTTTAATCAACGGTAAGAGAAAGTTGTGTGCTGTGCGACCAGTCACACCAGATTTTTAATAATTAATTACACGATAACTCTGCGTCAGATATGCTTCAAAAAATTATTTTATACCTATGTGATAGTGAAGTGATAAATAACATTTTTAAAAAAATTAGCTTTTAATTTGTATATAAGTGCCTTAATGTCCGAACAACCTTAAATTATTTAATTTTCAATAATTCCTCTGCCCTCGGGTTTGGTCTAGTTGCTAGCGTGCTGGCCTTCTATACCAAGGGTTGTGGGTTCGTATCCCAGGCAGTCCGATGATTTTATTTAAGCCATTTTGATACCAAATGGATATATACATTTAATAACGATTATCGTAAAAGCCTTATATGGCCTATGTTGCCGAAAAGACTTTGTTATGTGTTTCTGAGTGTGAGAGTGAATGAGAAAAAAGTGTGAGTGTTTTAAAATAAAAATAAAATATTTCCTTCTTAGAATGGGTTTATGTGATAAAAATATGGAGTAGAAAAAAATAAAAAATTAATGATTTCTAATCATCACCTATTAATTTTATCAAATTATAAATATCTAATAAAAAACAAACAACAATAAAATATACCTTTCAATATGAAAATCAAACCAAGCAAATTTGATATATGAATTTTGAATTGTGGAGTATAGAGGAAGAGAGAAACGCACCAAGCGGAGAGAATTCGAAGCTAAAGAATGAATGATTTTATTCTCAAGTGACAATCAAGTGGACAAGTAAAAAAAATTTATTAATAAATGATTGCCAGAAATTTATATAATAACAAATAAATAGGAATTTTATCAAATATAAAATTATATAGAAGAAAATGTTCAATATATTAGGATACACAATTCTACAAGAGACTAAATATTATATATACCATTAAAAATAATCCCGAGTCGACCCCGCAGTGTGAGACCAAGGCGAAGAAGATGACGACTATTAAAAATATTAATTCATATTCCAAGAGCACTAATTAAAACGCAGATGAGCACAGATTATCACAAAATAAAAAAATAACTTTTTTTAATAAAAAACGCGATAAGGTTGTAAACCGACCGGGAGGCAAAAGCCAACTAAAGCTTCCAAGATGGCTGTCCCCTCTATCTTCTAAAAAAAGGAGCGAATTCAAAGAGTGGTAATGGCGTGATCTGAATATACTGGTATTGCCGCCTGGTGGATAAAATTGAAACTACTCAATACGGCTCAGCTGTTTGTTATAAGTGTTTTGAGGAAAACAAAACCTTTCTTTACAATTAAATTTATTTAGAGTATTTTTTTAATAAAAAGTGCAATATTTAACGATGAAAAGTACTGAAGGTTCGTTGGGAGTACGACTTTCTCCAAAAGAAACTAAAAGTAAAGCATTTTGCTGTGTATACGGATGTAGTAGTAAAGCTTTCAAAAATCCAGATGTTCGGTTTCATAATTTCCCAAGACAAAATCGAAATTTTGTTAAAATTAAAAACGTTTTCGGAGTGGATGAACAAATTGACTGCCGAAAAATATGGCAAAAAGTTCTAAAGATAGGTAACAATATTACAGATCATATGCAAGTTTGTTCTTTGCACTTTAAGAAGTCTGATTATTTCTTACAAGGTAATAATATTTATATTTTCGCTCATTTCATATTATTTTAATTTTTTAAATTAACTCCAAAAATTATTTCCCTTTGTAGATTTAGGTTCAAAAGGCAAAAGAAATTTGAAAAAAAAAATGCAATACCTTCTTGTAATCTTCCTTGCAATGAGAAAACAAGATCAAACATCAATCAAAATAATGACAGAAAAGCAAGAAGAATTCAAAGGGATAAAAAAAAAAATACATTACTTCCAGGAAATCAAGGTACTCATTAGAAAAAAACGTATTCTGAAAAAAATTTAGATTTGGATCCCACTGCAACTAGTCTCATTAATTTAAGAGATAATAATTCAACTTTCGCTTACCTTCAGTAATCGAGATTTTTTTGTATCGAGATCTATTTAGTTTTCATCGAAATATTAAAATTAAAAATATAAAAATCTGGTGTGACTGGCACACATCACACTTTCGGTTAAGAGAGATTATGAATTCCAGTTGTAAAATTTATAAACATGGGAATATTTATATTTTGTTAGCATGGCAACCATTGATTTTTGAATTTTAAACAAAATCTGAGCGAATTTTGAGAAAATCGAAAAAACTGAAAAAGTACATCAGTAAAGTACTAGTACTTTTTGGCCGATTTTGTTTAAAAGCTTATTTTCAAGATCCAGGAAGGTGTCTAACTTAAATTCAAAATTTCAACCTCCTAGCTCTATTCCTTCATGCTTAAAATTGAACACACTCACACACAGTCAGGCAGACCATGTCGCAAAAACCACTTTTTTGGATTCAGGGGACTTCAAAACGTGTATATCCATCAAAATTTCGACATCGAATTTTTGACATGCATACTTTCTCTATATATATTACATATATACATAGATAAGAGAAAGTAAAAATCTAATGTTGCCGGGTCCTTAAAAAGCGCATAAAAAGCCCATAGGCCCAGTAGCGTAACTAGGTGGGGGCGAAGGGGGGCACTCGCCCCCTCCGCCCCAGGCGCATCAAGCCTTTGGCGCCCCTCTATACCGACATAGGCGGCCTAAGGCATCTAAAATATAGCCCAGGGACGGTGATTTTATCATATTCTTTCCATAGATTGTCCAAAAACACGGATAGCTTTCTTTTAAATTATATTACAACTTAAAAATCGACGCCCTTGTTGAGCTTCGCCCCCTCCGCCCTCAAAGGCTAGTTACGCCGCTGCATAGGCCTACTCTGCCTAATGGATAATCTGGCACTGTCTACATAAAAACAAGATAGCAAATTTCTAAGATCTTTTTCATATAATTAAATATACTGTTTTATTTTTAATCGATGTATTAACTGTAAAACTTAAAAAAAAAAATTTTAATGAAATAGTTAAATGCATTTTAAACTAAATAACCTCCATTAAAAAAAAAAAGAATAAAATATGAATTCCATTATGTTATTAAAATAAAGCTTGATAAAAATTATTGATGGATATAAATATAATTTCCAGAAACTACCTGCACAAAATATTCCCTTCCGACCTTTGTGGGTAGGAAATGGGAAAACTGATGGACATTAAAAAAATAATTCCCTTTCCCCTCCCCATATCCTCTCTCTTTCAATGTGGATTGTGTGGGAATTTAATTTTGTTGCCCACGTTTATACGTTTATGTTAATCGTTTTGCGTGCCACGGATTAAAAGTGAACATGACACCCCAACCTCCCCGCAAGTCTAAGCTTTTTTTTGGCCAAGGTATGCGCTATCTAAAATCTTGTGTGAAATTATTAATGAAATCAATGAATGTTAAAAGGTGTTTTTATAAAAAAAAAAAAATAATAATAATAGAATTAATGTTTTGTGCAATTTATTTTTTCATTTCGTGTATCTTAAAATGTTTAAAAATAAAATGAATAATCTCTACTACATGAATAATCTCATACTATTTGATGCCCAAAGGAATTTAAGATTCATAGATAGATAATATATTTTTTAATTTTATTTTAAATAATGGTGCTAAATTTATTTAGAAGAAAAAGCCAAATTTATTTTACAAAATGATCTAAGCCACCATTATCGTGAAACATTTTAAGGGGTTGAAACATTTATTTATTAGATATTAAAGGAGAAAAAAAAAAAAAAATTATAAAAAATTGCTTTCCATACCTCATGTACAGTGAAGGACAATTTTAATTCCCATCCATGTGCTTTCTACATGTGATTATTTCATTGTTTTTTAAAAAAAATATATTTTTTAATGGAAACTTTCATGGTTCAAACTAGGAACCGACCGAATATTCGGTTTCGGTTATGGTTTCGGCCAGTTTCGGCCAAAAATCATGGTTTCGGCCGTAGTTTCGGTTTCGGCCAAAAAGTGGCCGAACCTTTCGGCCGGCCGAAACCAGAGTCTGAAAAAATGGGATGAGACTCGCATGCAAAAAAAAAAAAAAAGGTCAAATAATTTGCACTTGAGGGAGAAAAAATTTTAGTCTCCCTAAAAAAATGGTAAAATGATTTTCACGGGAGGGAAAAAAAAATTCAAAAAAAAAAAAAAGGTAAAATGAAAAAAAAATTTTATAGGAAATACAAGTTTCGGTTTCGGTTACGGTTTCGGCCGAAACTAAGGTTGAGGCCGAATATTCGGTTTCGGTTTCGGTTTCGGCTGAAAATCTTGTTTCGGTCGGACCCTAGTTCAAACCTAGAAAATTTCCAATAAAGATTTTCATTTTCTTTTATAAAAACAATGAAATAATCACACGTAGAAAACGCATGGGTGAGACTAGATTTTGTTCCTCACTTCATTCATTTTACTTTCTCTTACCTCTATATATGTTAATCAGGGAGGTATGTTAATATATCGCCTACTGAGAATTATAGTGGGGAAAGTCAGAAAATCAACAATTCGAGAAAAGGTGTTTGAAAGTATTACAAACATAGATACTTAATTAACCGGACAACAAATCAATGGGCCAATAACTTTTTACCTTTTTTGGCTTTTATTTTGGGTGTCTTTCATAGGCCTAAGTGCTCTTGGTTAAAACTTCAACTTAAAATTTTTTTGTTCTAGTTTCGCCACTATTGTTTAAATGTGATTCCAAATAGAGAATAAGGTAGTGACTTAACTGCAGAATTCAAAAGAAAAGATTCAAAACTAGAGTTGAATACAAGAATAATGATTTTAAAAATGATTAAAGGTAACAAGCAATATCATTTTGATTGAATTTTATTTTAATAGTTTACGTTCTTTCAAGTTTTAATTACTTCATTATAAACCGACCGAAGTTTTAGTTTCGGCCAAAAATCCTGGTTTCGGCAGTGGTTTGGTTTTGGCCAAAAACTAGCCGAAACCTGTGTTTGAAAAGATGATATGAATTTTGTATAGAAAATTTTAAGAAAACAAGTTTCGGTCGGAACCTACTCTTCATCATTATTAACATTATTTTCTGTTTTTAAACTTTTTACAACAACAAATTTAAATTTTGAAGATTTAACCTACGAGCACTTAGGACTATTAAAGACACCCAAAATAAAAGCCAAAAAAGTTAAAAACTTATAGGTCCATTGATTTGTTAACCGTTTTAAACGACTTTTCTAGAGTTGTTGATTTTTCGGACTTTCGCCACTATAATTCTCAAAAGGCGAATATTTAAATTATAGGGCACAAATGAATAGGCCAAAATTAATATCAAAGAATGGAAATTTATTTTCGCCACTTTGGCAACCAAAAGAGAAGACGCTTTAACAAAGTTTGAAAGGCTTAACTCAAAAATTGAATTTCCTGAGTTTCGCCACTATAATTTTCAGCAGGCGATATATAGAGAGAAAGTAATGGATTCATGTCAAAAAATCTGGTGTGACTGTTGCACAGCACACAACTTTCTCTTACCTAAACTCACTTCAGTCAAGTTCTAAGTTCCTTCTTTGAGCTTCACTGAACAATGATAATACTGTATACATTTTTTTATTGTGTAGAGTATTCTTTATATACTGATTTTAATTGACGTCCTGTGTGGATTAAACTTTAACCATCAATATGCTAGAGTACCAACAGGGTCAGCATCACATTTCATCATAATTCTCCAATCAATATTATCCATACAATCGTTAATTAAATTATTCTATAGCATTGATTGGATAATTATCGTGAAATGTGATGCCACTCCACTCTGTATTTGTATATTAAAACAGCTTCCTGTTTCTGAGATTGATCCAGACATAGAATCTCATTAAATATAGAGGTGTGAAAATTATTAGACCCAAGCAGAATTTATTACAAAAAACATCTCAATGATTAAAAAAAATTTATTTACCAATTTAATACATACAAATTAGCATTTTGTATGCATGCCTTTATTATTTAGCAACAATTCATTGCGCCTTGGCATGCTCCCCACAAGCTCTGAGCACATTTTTTCGATTTTCTTGTCGTGGTGCCATATTTTTTTCAGTTCTTCGATCACAATCAGTTGCACCTTGTTTATAATGTTGATTTTTCTCAACCTCTTTTTCACAATTGCCGACAAGTTCTCTATGGGGTTCATGTCTTCGCTGTTTCCAGGCCACGGCAATGTTTCTATTGTACATTTTTTCTCCTAAAAATTTGGAAATTGATTTGGCTTTGTGGCATGGTGCTCCATTGTGCATGAATATGCAGTCCCTATTAGGAAACCAGTCTCTCAGTTGAGGCAGAAATAGAGATTCCAGAACCTTTCTGTATGACATTGAATCTTCCACGATATACAGACGTCCAGGGCCATGCACTGACATGATGCTCCAAACCATGACGGACGTCGGGTGCTTGACCACTTGGGCAATACAACTATCCGGAAATTCTTCTTTTGTTCTTCTTACATATTGGCTGCTCTCTTGACATATGAAGAACATAGATTCATCAGAAAAACAGACCTGTAATGGGAGAAACAAATAGATAAAGGGAAGTGTATTAATGTATGTGTAATGTATGTCTGTTTGCCAGATGTGTTTTTGAAGAGAAATGAATTTACAAATTTCTTCCACTTTTTTTTATGAAATGCTTTGATAAACTGATAACATGTATATTACCTCAAATATTTACTAATAGGGGTTTATATAATTAATTAACTTACTCTAATAATTTCCACAAGCTGATATCTGACCTCTTGGACCCAGTGAGTTTGGCTTTCTTCCTTCGCGATGAACTGGAAGTCCTGCTTTGATGAGCCTTCTGCGGATAGTTGACGTACACAGTGAGGAACAATATCAAGTCCCACCAATGAGTTTTCTACTTGTGATTATTTCATTGTTTTTTTAAAATATATATATATAAAATATATTTTTTAAAGGAAACTTTAATGGTTCAAACCTAGAAAATTTCCCATAAAGATTTATATATATCTATTTATCTATATATATGTTGGCCGTTATATATTCATCATTGATGAAGGGATAAAAATCAAAAATTATAACAAATTATAATCATTTAATTATAATAGTAAATTGTAAATGTAATGCATTGTCTTAAATTTCAGACAAATTTGGTTCTGATGAAGGCCTATTGTTGGCCGAAACGAATAGAATGCATCCTCGTCAACCAATAAATTGTCTCTGCTATGAATTGATGGTTTGATTTAATCTTCCGACAATTCCTTTAGATCCCGCAGTACAACATCGCTAGGAAGCTAACGAATGATCCTTGGATTATAAAAGAACACTCTCTACTCTCTACTCTAAGTGGTAGAATTCTTCTAAAATCAATTTAAACAGACAGTATCACTTGGATCATATCGGATCACTTTATTATGTGGGTTTATTATTTATTATTTATCTAATAATGTTAATAGCGTTTTATGAGAAGAAAAAAAAAAGAGAAACAATTCTGGCTTAAGTAGTATTTGATTTGAGCATGTAGAGGACAAATATATATATATATATATATATATAAGTATATATATACCAAAATGTAACGATTGGAGCGTGCTGAGCAACGTGTGCGTGACACAGGGTGGCCAAGTCCCTGGAGCGCAAGGAAACACCCAACCCAACACTCCCTCATTTATATATATATATATATATATATGTAATCATATAAAATATCCATTTAAAGCATATGCTAGTGGAGCTGGAAACAAATTTCCCCAAAGTTGGACTCGGCCTCTTCTGTTCTGTTATTAAAACAGGAGGGCCACCCCTTCAGGTTCGTTCGCTGCTTTGTTTTCATTTATTGTGTTTTATGAGCAAAAAATAAGCATAAAATTGTTTTAATTTTCGTCTAATTAAAACATGAAAGATCAAGTTGTTTTTTTTTTTTATAAATAAATATTCAAAAAAAAAAGTTGAATTAAAAATTTATGAATTAAATTTTATTATTAATTATAAATTAGATAAAAAAATGTCGATAATATTAATAAATAGACAAATTATCTATCAACATTAATCAACATATGCTTTTAAATAATTTATTTTCCCCTCACTAATGCAATAATCCTTATTTACTATTGTTTTAAATAATGCTTATTTCTTGTTCACTCTCAATTTTTTATAGCTATATCAAAAAAGAAAAAAAAAACGACAATAGCTTAGAGTATTTCCCAAATGCTATAAAAAGCTTTATACCTTTTAAACTTTAGTAAAATTCCTTATAAAAGGTTGTTTCCTATATTATGAATCTTTTTCTATATATTATTTACAAAGGATTTCTTATTTCAAGTATCTGTGTTGATCAAAATAAAAATAACGATTTGTAATACATTTTATTCTCTGAAATTTAAACTTTTAATATTGATTCATATTGAAATAATATTTTATAAACCAACTTAAATAAGCATTTGACCTCTTTCCTTTTGGATAGATTAGTTTTTAGTTAGTTTACCAAGTCAAGCTGCTCTGCCCTAATAGATAGCTTTATAGTCTTTTATATGAGCTTTCCTTTTTTTTCCTTAGAAAAGTAAGTTTATCATTATTCTATTCCTTGCCATTCTCTTTCTATTAAAATTGATGATTTCTTTTACACATTTGTTCTTGGCGACTATGAATTTATATTAATTTTGCATTTAGGCAGGGCCGTTCTTGAGTATATGGGCATCTGTGGCAAATCGTCCCGACCCCCACATTTTGTAATAAAACTGTTTTCTATTTACAGAAGGGAATTCGACTAGTGTCAGGTGGCTGCTTCCTGTTGAAATCAGTTGTTTAGACGAGAAACCTTTGCCTGGCTCAAGACACAGAGGAAGGACATCGCCAACATCCCTCGAATATACAATACATTGATTCCACCAGGCAATGAAAATTCTTCAGAATCGCACTAAACACTCAGCCTCTCAGTTTCTTCTTTTTACATAAATGTTTCAAATTTTCCGGTACGTAATGTAAAGTATAGCAAAATAAAATTTAATATTAACGTATTTATTAAATGCTAGATCTAAGCTTCTAAGTACAAAAATAATATTTATATTTGATTAGAGCTACAGTTGCGGTTTTTGGACACAGGCCATCTCTTCTCTAATATAGATTCAGTGAAGGATTACCCATTAGGCGATCGCCTAAGGGCCCCACGCTTTTTAGGGGCCCCGCAACAGTAGATTTGTTTTTTAGCTTTTTCGCCATTTGAGGCCATTTAGACCCCGCAGTTATTTATTTAAATTGATTGTTAGTCAATTAAATTTTAAGTATGATAGAGGAGTATTTATAATTATTTTTCGAAGCAGGGTGAGGTGGGGGGCGCCCGAACTCATGTTTGAAGATTTGGCCCCCCCACCCCCTTGATAAACATTTTTAAAATTATATAATGTTTTATTTAATGGGAAATGCAAAGTGTATATAAATTTTTCCACGAGCCCCGTGGGGACATTTTGAACATTTCAGAGGCCCCCGGGTTTGGCGTAGTAGGTAGCGCGCCTCCCTCCTATACCAAACGTCGCGGGTTCGGACCCAGGCAGTCCGATGATTTTATTTAAGCCATTTGGATACCAGATGGCTTAAATAGAAATGCCTGAACCCACAATAGATATATTCTCTACAACGGTTATCGTCAAAGTCTTATATGGCCTAAGTTGCCGAAAAGACTGCATGAATGTGTGTCTGAATGTGAGTGTGAATGAGAAAAAGTGTGAATGTTTTTTTATTAAAAAAAAAAAAAAACATTTCAGAGAGGGACCTGTCTCTTAAACTGTTGCTTAATAAAATCCTATTGGTAAAATTATTAGCTGACAAGGCTTCGTGATTTCGACTTTAAAAGAAACTAGTCATTTAAATTTTTTAAGCAAATTAAAGATGTCCTTGGTTTTGGCGATCAAAGCTTCCATTTCATGTATGAAGAACTGACAAATACTTGAATTTATAAGATAACAGAGATTTTTATAAGAATTTAAAACTTTTCTCTTTTTGATAACTTTTAATTTAAAAAAATCTTTTTCAGCTTGATTTGATTAAGAAAATAATATAGTCAAAGGCCGAAAATATATATATATATATATATACAATAGGCTGTTTATAATATGATTATTAAAATTTTGCTAGAAGACTATTATTATTATTAACAGGAAAATATATCAGTTATATAATAAATTTCCAAAACGTACAAGTATGTTAGTGTATTTTCAAATAAATAAAATAAAATGAAAATTTATAGAAAGGTAAAGAAGAAAAGAAAGCAGACATCGACATAAGCATTAGAGAAACATATAAGACTTGGAACTTTGGGCGACATTCAATAAAAATGGAACTGAGGCATGACGAGGTCAGGCCAAGGGAAAGAAGCCCGGCGATGGTCGATGGAGGTCCTGAAGGCGCCGAGAAGGCCTCTAGAAAAGTGACAAGGAACAATCGAAGAGAAAAGGGAATCAGCAGAAATTTCAGTTCCTGTGTCGTCGGACAAAAAAATATCCAGAGACGCCACGACGGCCAGGGAAAAGCAGCCCGGCCCCTTGCCAGAGGGAGGACGAACCAAGGAGATAAAAACTTTTGCAAACGAAAGAAGAAATATTACCGTGGAGATTAAAATTAATGGACAAAGTGAAATTAATGGGTTATTAACTATATTAAGAAGAGGATGTGTAATTATTTATTTAAGCCTTCAAAGGAGGGGTCCTTGTTTGACGAGACGTCACCTCCAACCAATAGATTTAATATAAAAGTAGTATAGTCATCATAAAACGAGAACTGGCACTAAACATAAATAGGGAGAAGCTCCCTTGGCCCTTATCTGCTCCCCTCCAATAGACATGTGATTGCTTGTCTTGATAATAAAAATGGAGAAAACCGAATTTATTTGGGATAAAAAAATGCAAATTAATATTTAGGCTGCTGTCTACTTCTTTAATAATTTTTGAAAAATTGCCTGACAAGGAATTTTATTCTACGTCAATCATTTTTTTATCCATTTGGTAAAAAAAGGACATTTCAAAAAATTATATCTGTATGGGGAATAAAATTAATGTTATCATTTCATTTTTGTGGCAAGTTATAAAAATTATCGACTATATTAATATTAAAAATAAATGAATATTTTATTAAAATTATTTTCATAGTGATTTGAAAATTTATGAATACGAATAAACTTTATAACATCTGTTGATTTAATTTTTGTCGTTCTGAATTCTAACTAATAAACTCAAACTGCAAAATATAATAAAATTTCTTATAATGTAAATTTCCATTTTATGAATATGTTCGAACAAAATGTCAAGGGTCAAAAAATACTTTTTATAAGGTATGATAAGGTTCTGGTTATAACATTTTCCTTGTTATAATAATAATAGTTATAGCAACTGAAATCTAGGTTTTCTGTAAACCAATTATATATAAAATGAATAAAATAGAAAAAATTTAAAAGTGGAAAGTGTCTCTGCCAATAAAGGCTAAAATAAAAAATTATAATAAGCCTATAATTTTAATATTATTAAGTAAGAATATATATATAAACCTGGTGGGACTGGTCGCACAGCACACAACTCTCTAAACTTTCGGCAAGAGAAAGTTGTCTTCTGTGCTTGTCACACCAGATTTTTTTGTGTCGGGATATATTTAGTTTCCGACAGTACTGTACAGTGAGGGACAATATTAAGTCCCACCCCTGCTTTTTCTACTGGTGATTATTTCATTGTTTTTAAAAAAATATTATATATATTTTTAATGGAAACTTTCATGGTTCAAACCTAGAAAATTTCCAATAAAGATTTTAATCTTCTTTTACAAAAACAATGAAATAATCACAAGTAGAAAACGCATGGGTGGGACTTAATATTGACCTTCATTGTACATGTGAATTCAAGATGTAAAATTTATAAACATGGGAAAATATTTATATTCTGTTACCAACCATTTCTCCTCTCTTTTTCCTTTGAAGTATAAGAATAAAGTGGTCTTCATAAAGATTTCAAGGGCAAAATGAGAATAAACATTTTAAAGAGCATCTAAAAAATAATTGATTTTTGAATTTTAATCAAAATCGTTGAAGCGATTTTTGAGAAATAGAAAAAAAACTGGAAAAGTGCATCAGTAAAGTACTAGAACTCTTTGTTCTAAAGCTTCGTATCACTTGCCAGGGGATGATAAAATATTCAACTTTTTAGCTCTTTTCGTTCTTGAGATATTTTGTTCGCAGACAGAAGGACAGATCGTGTTGCGATAACTACTCTTTTGGATTCAGGGAAACCTCAAACTTCCATCCATCAAATTCTCGACATCGAATTTTTGACATGAATCCAATACTTTCTCTCTATATATATTTAATATATAGGTAAGAGAAAGTAAAAAAAAGAATAATATAAATCAGAAATTCACTTTATTTATCCAATACTTCTTTATTTTTCTATTTCTGATTTAATAATATATATTATAATAAAATTGATATTTGATTTAAATTTATTTTTTCTATTAATTAAATCTGAAAAAATATAAAATCTTAAGATTAATCCAGAAAATGGTTACACACTAAGGTTGTTCATCTTGAATAAAAGTACATCTTTAACAAAGATAATTAACATATGAATAGCATTGCGGGGGTGGACTACTAGCTTTGGCATGGAAATGGGCTTGCGGCAGTCTGAATCGTCCACCGACTGTTTGCGTTGTCTTTTGTGTCTCCAAAACATGCCTGGGCTCCAAAAGCCTTTTGCAATGTATTTTTCTATTGCCTTGAGACCTGTTGTAGAGCCAAGGCCTAGGCGAGAGCACACACTAAGGGCAAAGGCATCACATTTATTCCCTACAGTGGCTCAAAGGGATGTTTTCTTAACACTCTTCTATGTTCTATAGTACCTTAAATATTCACAACGTTCTGCTAGGCTATTTGAATAAAGAAAAGAACTAATCTCGCCTTTACAATTTACACTCGTTGGTTAGATTATTTATTTACATTTTAATTTTGTTGTCCAAGTATATCCCCAGGTATCCTTTATATATATATCCATAGGCTTTAAGAAACATTTATTTGGGGATTTAACTTTTTTTTAAATATCTCTCTTTTGCTTTATAATCAAAATATTTTATTTTATTAAAAGAAAATTTAGGATACAATTTATAAAGTTGTTTATGTGTCCACAAACCTATTTGCAGCGGACTTGGTCTTGACTATGTCAGATGGATTTTGGAAATTAATTAAGAATAAAGTGAAGTGGAATAAGGGGCCATTAATAACATGTTTACCTGATTACAAAAAAATCTATTTTTATTTCATCTTTGTTAAAATAGTTGCATTTTGTGAAAAAAATATTGATTTCAATATATAGATAAATATAAATAAGAAATTATATATATAATATATAAGATAATTATATCGCGTTTGTAAGCCGCCAAGGAAATTCATATATTTTAATATTTATTAATTCAAATAGATGACAAAAAGTTAGGGTCTCGCCTGGAGTCGAACTAAACAAGCAATCTGATTGAATTCAAATAACCGAAAGCCGTGCTGTGGTCCAGTGGTTAGGGCACCCTGAGTATAAATCGATGGTTCCGTGGTTCGACTCCCGGCGACACCCTAACTTTTGTCGGCTATTTGATTTAATAAATATTAAATTGATGGCGGTAGAAACAACACGAGAATGATAATATAGATGTGAACAGGAGGTTTACTCGTTTAGTTGCAGATGAAAACGCAGGCAAAAATAAATTACAAAAAAATATGTCGAGGAATTTTAACATATATATAACCAGATGACTGCAATTGCAATAATTCAGTTTCAGTCTAAGAAGACCATCATCAGGCCTGCGAAATTACAAAATTGTGAATCAATACAGAGAAATACAAATAATTAATCACATCATAATATACTTTTTCTTTTTTAACAAAATTGAAAGATTAAGGCTATTACATTAATTCTTAGTTATTATATATTATTATATATATCAGATAGACATTGTTTTATGGCATATGTAAAAGAGAGAATAAATTTAGTTTTATTTGCAGTAAATAATTTGTCATTTTTTGAACATTTACCTAAATTCTCAAGTTTCTCCATAGGGACAAGTATGTATATATATACATCAAAAGCCAATTTTTTTTTATTTTAGACTAGGCCATTTTTTTTTATATTAAAAATTTTTTAATTAATAAATAAGAAATTATATATATTATTATTATTATTATTATTTATCTTTAGGGCGCTCTCAGCTGCCATGGCTATTCGCGCCTCGTGGCATATAATCCCACTCGGGCCTACTCACTAGAGTCTAAATGAAATTTAGCAGAGATAGATCTCTTAAAAAATTTATGACACTGTCTATCAACTTGGCGTCTTCCAACATAGTCGTTAGATCCGTAGGCAGACCATTTCTCATCCTTTCCTCTCTATACAACGGGCATTCTGCAAGAACATGAGCCACGGAGACCACTTCACTGCACTTCGCGCACCACGGAGGATCGTGCCTCCTAATCAAATGGCCATGACTAAAGAAGCAATGTCCGATCCTCAAGCGAGTGAGAATCGACTGCTTCCTTCTAGACAGGTTCATTTTAGGGGGATCGCAGATGACCGGTTTTATCTTTCGCAGCTTATTGCTGGTCTCCCTTGACCACTCATCAGCTCGCCAATCACTCAGGATGGTCTCTCTCAAATGGGTCCGGATATCGTCAGGAAAACTGACATTAAAATCCTCCACCAACTTCCTCGCTCCTCTCTTTGCTGATAGGTCGGCTAAATCGTTCCCCAAAAGGCCTATGTGCCCCGGGATCCAGATGAAAGTCAAGTCTGCCCCTCGATCAATAATGTCGGAATTCAAAATTCGTATGCTCTGAATCAAAGGATGGAATGAGTACATGTTGTTAAGGGATCTCAAAGCGCTCATTGAGTCAGTACATATTAGGAACTTTTTTTGCAGGCAATCAGGTAAGTTGAAGACATGTGTCAGTGAAAGCTCAATAGCTTTCAGCTCCGCTGTAAATATACTAGACTCATTCGGTAGTCTGAAGGATCTTCTCACGCTGTCACTAACGAAGGAGCAGCCTTCGAACCATTAATTATCGATCCGTCCGTATAAACACAGACGACACCATTAAGTCTGTTCACAATTTCAGAGAACATAGATAGTTCTGAACACCAGAGGATTCGTTTCATCCTTTTTGAATTTGGCCAACTGCCAAATAATCCTGGGGCTCCGCAACTCCCATGGGGGTCGAGGAGAATATATTATCTGAGAAGTTCGCTCCAGATAGTGATTATAAGACTCAATACTCTGCTTGAATCTCATACAAAAGGGCTTGGTGGGTCTCCTTTTTCTCTCATACAGTTGAAGAAGAGGCGTTTCAAACAGGGTCTTATAAGTTGGGTGAGACACAAATGCCTTTTTCTTGCTTACATAATTCATACCTAAAATTGTTCTCCGAATACTTAAAGGTGGCTCATTAGATTCAGCATAAAGGCTCAATTTCGGGCTAGTACGGAAAGCCCCTAGAGAGATCCTCAGCCCCAAGTTGTGTATGGGATCGAGCATTGCAAGGACGGAATCCCTTGCGGACGAATAAACAGGAGCTCCGTAGTCCATCTTGCTCCGGACCAAAGCTCTATATATTCTCAATAAACTAACATAGTCCGCGCCCCAGGATGTATTGGATATGACTTTAAGAATACCAATAGATTTAAAACACACGGTTCGCACGTGCTTAATATGCTCTACCCAACTTAACTTCCTGTCAAAATACAATCCCAAGAACCTTACAGAATCTTTGTAAGGGATTGGGGAACCCTCTAAAACTAACAATGGGTCTTCGTGGTCCGTCCGTAGCCTACAAAAGTGCACACACGAGGTTTTCGTAGAGGAGATCTTAAACCCATGGTCCTTTGCCCAATTGCTTATGTGATCAATACTCCTTTGTAGATGATCCCTTATATGTTGAAGATTCTTTGATCTGCAATAGACAGCCAAATCATCCGCAAAAAGAGAGTATTGGACTGGTGATTTAATATTTCCTACGATCTCATTAAAAGCAATCGAGAACAACGTTGTGGAGAGGACGGATCCTTGGCAGATACCATTTTCCTGAGGCGTTTTCTCGGAAAATGTATTTCCAATCCTAACCCGAAAACTTCTGTCTCTCAAAAAGTTGACTATAAAGTTTGCCAGATGGCCTCGCACCTGCCAATCATGCAATTTACTTAAAATTAAATACCGCCATACCCGGTCATACGCCTTCTCCATATCAAAAAAGACTCCGACCATATGCTCTCCTTTGATAAATGAATCCTGAATATAACTCTCAAGTCGTAACAAATGGTCAAGACACGATCTATTTTGCCTAAATCCGCACTGAAAATTATTAAGGAGGTTTCGACTTTCCAGGAACCAAGTAAGCCTCTTACTTATCATCCTTTCCATCAGCTTACAAACACAACTATTTAGAGATATTGGTCGGTAGCTACCAATAGCATGCCGATCCTTGTTCGGCTTTAGAATCGGGATCAGTATTGATTCCCTCCAGAAATCGGGGAAAATATCCAGCTCCCAGATACGATTCATCATGGTAAGGAGGGCTCTCCTTGAACTAAAATTCATATTTTTCAGCATGGCATTGTGAATGTCATCAGGACCGGGTGCGGTATTTTTAGTAACTCTGATGGCATTATCCAATTCGCACTCACTAAAAACCGAGTTATAAAACTCCAAATTATCAGAATTAAAATTTAAAACATTCTCCTCAAAACAAGCTTTCCTATACAAAAAGTTAAGGGAGTAATGATCATTGCTAGAAACCTCTGCAAAGTAACGAGCAAATGCAGTGGCTATCCTAAAAGGATTCGTAACAACAGAGTTATCCTCAATAATCGGGAAATTTGGGGAAGAACTCTTCCCCTGAATCCTTTTAATTTTGTCCCATACTAAAGAACTGGGGGTTCTAAACGTGATGGTAGATATATAATTCTGCCAGGACCTTTTCTTGGCCTCACGGATAGTGCGCCTTGCCTGGGCCCGAGCCTTTTTATAAGCTATAAGATTTTCTTGAGACGGGTATCTGCTAAAAACTTTAAAAGTGGTTTTACACTGCTTAATTGTTGCTTTGCAAGCTTCACACCACCAAGGAACTGAAGGCCTGGTATATGTTTTAGACCTAGGAATAGTTGAAGTAGCGGCTTGAACAATCTCTTCATTAAACTTTTTCAAATTCTCTATTGGGCCCAGTGCATCATCATATGCGAAAGTAAAATCTCTTTCGAATGCGGCCCAGTCTGCTTTCTTGGTAATCCACCTGGAGTGTACACGATTAGGTATAAAAACATTAAAAAATGATATAACAATTGGAAAGTGGTCACCACATGAATCATCATGAACCTCCCAAAACAACCCAGGGGATAAGGAGGGGCTACATAAACTCAAGTCAATAGCAGAAAAGGTATTATGAGTGCTAAAATAAGTCGGAGAACCGTTATTAAGGAGATAAACATTATTGTTAGCGATGATCTGCTCAAATACTTTTCCTCTAGAAGACAGGCCATTACAGCGCCCCCATACGGGGCTATGGGCGTTGGCATCAGCAGTTAAAACAAACGGAGCAGGTAGCTGAGAAATGACGTCCTCAATGTCCAGGCTAGAAAGCCTTTCGGTTGGAGGACAATAAATACTACAAATAGTTATAGGATTTGGTATCTCTATTTTAACCGCGACCACTTGCAAATTAGAATTAAGAGGAATCTGCGACGAATACACATTCTCTTTGACAAATATAGCAACGCCACCCCGTGCTCTACAACATGGGACGACATCTCTTCTAAAGGCGCGGAAACCACGTAAGGTCACTTTCTGCTCCGGCCTAAAATGAGTCTCCTGAAAGGCTAGACAAATTGGGTCATACCTAGACAATAACATTTTTATCTCCTCGAGATGAGAAAAATAACCATTCAGATTCCATTGGATCAACTTAGCCATTTGGAAACCATTAATAGACTAGATTAAATATACTTTCCGACATTAGTGTACCCGACCTCAAAGAGATTGCAGACTGAAACGCATTATTAGCACTTATCAACAACAACACGCACATACACCACTGCATTTACATACGCACAAGCAAAGCTCTACACCTTCCCCTTTTTTTCTTTACTCTTGTACCCCTGGTTTTCAATACCCATTTTTGAGCCCTATTCAACTCTGGGATGTCAGACTGTCTGGTCTGGGAGGACGAGCTCTCAAAATCCGATTCAGCGGATAACAAGGAAGCACTAGCCTCATCCACCCCCTGAGTTACATTCACCGCCGTTGCCGACGCCTGCCCATTCGGATCGGGCTGTGCGCTCATCCCACTCGAACTCTGTCCAATTGTTTCTGTAATTTTAGTATTTTCCGGAAGAATATTACTTAGTTTCTGTGTCAACAAATTTACTTGAGAAGTTAAGTCTCTAATAATACTTTTTAGTTCACCACAAGATGTGCACGCATTCCTGGATAAAGCTCCAGAATAGGACAAATCTTTGGCATTTTTGTCCCTTTCGATTTTCTCATAGCGAAACTTCGCTGAAAAATACGATATATTCTGCTCTACGGACAGCGTTATTATCTCCTTTTCTTTTATATAAGCAGGGCACTCTTTTGACAGACTTGGATGCGTGGAACTTTTACAATTCAGGCACTTTGCCTCATTGTGACAGGTGCCCTCATGGAAAACCTCACCACAATATCCACATAAAGCAACTTCCGAAGTACATCTACTAAAAGAATGCCCAAAAGACTGACACTTGAAACACCTCAGTGGAGGCGGGAAGTACTTCTTAACTCGCAAAAACGTGGTAACCCACTCTAATTGTAAGGGGTAACATCGGAGTGCAAAACGTAAGTATAATTAAAGGGGTTGGTGTTATTTCCCCGTTAACCCTCCTTGTAATTTTATAGAGATCAATCACGTTTTGTGATTCCAATTCTGCGAGAATTTCCTCTTTAGTTATATCAGTCAGGTCCTCGCAAAAAATCACACCTCTTGAACTATTTAACTTGGGGTGTGGTTCAACATTAATCTTAATATCAGGGCCAAAGCAGTCAATATTTAACAAAGCCATGGACTGTTTATCATTAAAAGTCTCCAATAAAATCGCCCCATTCTGTAATTTTTTAATAAACTTCACCTCTCCCGCTGCATATGTAATTGCCTTATTTATAAGAAAAGGTGAAACTTTCTTTAGATTTTTTTCCTTATCGGCATGGCTTATTAAAAGAAATCTCGGTTGAGGTTTAGCTGAATGCTCCCGGCGGTACCTATATTTTTCGCCTATTTAAATTAATAAATACTTGGTTTAAGATATTATATATATCGCGCATATGAGCCGCGAAATTTATACAATTAAATATTTATTAATTGTAAAAATTTTTATTTTTTTATATTAAAAATCCTCGGCATAATTTTTTTGTAAATTATTTCCGTCTGCGTTTCCATCTGCAACTAAACGAGTAAACCTCCTGTTCTCCTCTATAATATCAAATTGTATGAATATAAATATATTCTTATTTGACCTTGATAGAAAAAATTCGTATCATCGAATTAATAATGTATTTTTTGCAGGATATTGGGAGTGAAGGGCCCCAAAAAGGGCAACCTCCCAAACTCTAAAACCGCTACTGGTCCCATCAAATATCCTTCATGAGTCCAATGAAAGAACGAATCAGAGCTGTATGCAATCCTCTAAGATTTGCATTTAAAGTCTTTTGGGGATGAAATTTCAGTTTCAAGACGATCTCTATACAATAATAATCTTGCTCTTTCAGATTACACTGGGATTGGACCATTAAAGAACGGTTTGATGATTTGGGAGTATAGACGAAAAGTTGAAAGAAGGTCTGCATTCTTGACTTAGGGCAGAACCAAAAACATTTTTTTCTAAAGGAATAGAATATTAGTTGATGGAACAACGATGTCGATAAAGAACATATTTTTTGATTATTCATTGAAATACAGGTATTTATATATAAAAAAATTGTTTGGTATTACTTTTTGATTCAAACTAGTAATTAAATTCTTCTCTATTTTGTGTTAAAACATTTTAAATATATATATAATACAAAATGTTGTAATCTTTTCCTCATCAGATGAAAGGTGTCCTGAAATATTATAGCCTCAAAAAGACCACTCTTCCTTTTAATGTATTTATACACCTGTAATCAAGCAAGCTTGTTGTTAATGGTCACTCATCCAACTTCACTTTATTCTTAATTAATTTCCAAGATCCCTCTGACATAATTTTATAACCAAGACCAAGGCCACTGCAAATAGAACATTATCTAGCTGGATGGACTCATAAAAACTTTATGCCTATAAAGTGAGTCCTAAATTTTCTTTTAATTAAAAAAAAATATTTTGATTATAAAGCAAAAGAGAGTTGTTTTAAAAGAGTAAAATCTCCATTTGTATTTGTACAGTATAAATATATTGAAACATATCACCATGTGTTCTTAATTTTTAATTAATCTGATTACGATTTAATCCACATGTTTTAAAATAATATATATAATCATGTACATATTTTTATTTATTTTACTTCAATTTGTAATGGGATTATCAGCCAAGCTGTAATCTACCTGTAACACCAAGTACCCGCACACATTACCCTCTATAGTCAAAACACTAATAAATTTTTCTTTTGATTTTCTATTTCAATTTTATATTTTTTATCATGATCATTAATAACATATGTAAACATACAATTAAAAATAATAATCATAATGATGTGTCTAAAATGTCAGAACATTTAATTTAATATAAAGGACAAGTGACTTAATTTCAAACTCCCACACAAATTAATCACGCTTATCTCCCCACCCTCAAGTAATCTGATTGGTGTATGAGACCGCGCGATTCCCCAATTTTTTAGATCAGTTCGTGCCATCTTCGATAGACAATCCCACTGAACTATCACGTTGAACACGCCCATCATCTCTGATTTTGGCAATCACCTCATTATGAATGGTCATCTTATTCACTTGTGCTTGCTCTCTCCAAATTCAATTTTTTTTTTATTTGTGTATGCCTAGCTGCTGCTTGCTGCGTGACTCCAGTGCACAATACCACCGATTTCTGGGCCAACATTTGTGCCTCGGAACAACCACTGCCATCAGCCACTACCTGATCATCACCTGCAGCTTAATTATCTGCAATCTGGCGGCTGTTGCAAATCATCCGGTATCAACGAGCAAATCTTGATCAACCTGAGTTCTCGATGCTGGAAGGATTCCCTCTCTTCATGGCGGCCATCTCATGAGATGCCCAACAGTCTCCCAGTATAACCAACCGAGTGTATATTCTTCCTCAGGTGTATTAAAAAGCGCTTATAAACCGGTAATTACCACAAACAATTATTTCTTTAATTTTTGGCCGATTAACGATAATAAGACAATTACTTAAATGAACAATTTTTTTAACCTCATCAGTCAAATACTCATTTCTATTCTAATTTATTACTATTCAATCACATTTTTCTCTTGTTATTCATTTTTATCAATATCTACATATTTATTTTAATTTGAAATAATTAAGAATTTTTCAAAAATTCAATTATTAGATAACATTGCATAAAAACTCGAGTTACTTCAATCTAGAAATAAATTATAAATATTTACCATTAACCAAAAACAATATCGTACTAATATATCGTTAGTTTTCCCTCCCCTCCCCCCAAACAAAAATTTGAAATTATTATTATTTGAAATTCCTAACTGGATCTCCGTTTTATTTAACCGAGGTGCTTTCGGGCACGAGCTAGTGTACTAATTCTTATTTCAGGTTCCATCCGGCTCCTTTTATCCAACCTCTTCTATTCTAGGGAGGATGTCCTAGTTGAGGAGGAACTCAGACAAAAATTTGAAATGAAGTCGCAATTTGCAGCAGCAGCTTTTTCGACTCCTATATGCTTTTATAATTAAAAATCAACGGTTCACCAATGAAGTTTCCACGGTTTCGAGCTATGCGAAAGATTACCTGCAATTTGGCCAAATAAGATAAAAAGGTGAATCTATGCTCCATCCTTTCATTATTGATTACGTCAATTAGACGTGTGCAAATAAAAGAGAGATTATATTTGATCTTGCCGCAAAGAAGGTAAACCTATATTATTTATTATATTGTCCAATACACTTTTAAATATAAAAAAAAATAATTTGCATTCTTATTCATCCAATAAAATTTAAAATCTATTATATTAACTTTATAAAGTATCATTTTAATCAATATCTTATTCTAGTCATTCAATTAAATTTAATACATTTGGAAATCCAATGATTCCAAATTAATTAGAAAAAAAAAACATAACCAAGATATTAAGAAATAAAAAACATAGTAGAAAGAAATTTAAAAAAAAAATTATTCAAAGATCCAATAATTGAAAATATAAATGAAACAATTTTTTATTTTTTATTTAAATGTCTACTAACTTTATAAATATTACTGCGACCTACTATTGCTTGAAGCTGCATCCAAGCAAGCAACACCATGAAAAATCAATTCGGCTCTGGCCGCTTATGAATGATGGATGGTGTATTTGCAATATAACTGGCCGAGTTGAGGAATAAATTGTAAGAAACATTGAAAGATGATATTGGCATAAAGATAAGAGGCAAGGGAATTGAGAAATGTTATATTGAAAACCTGTTAAGGGTGTTTGAGCGTATATGGATTTCCTTTCGGGGGGTGTCTGCTTCGGAGGGGCTTCGTGTTTAACTCGAGTCTCTGCATCCCTTCTTCTTCTCTTATATATAATATATATGTACAAATATATTGCTGTTGCTATATTATATATTCGACGTCTCCATGACTATTGCATAGTATCTTTTTTTTTTTTCAAAGTGAGTTTCACTTTCAATGTTTAATCTATTTTTATTAAGAAACTTTTCTTCAATGTTTGTTCGAGAAAGGTGGGATATACTCAAAACATCCATGAATTCATATCATACTGCTTTTTTATTCAATGTATTATTCAAATAGAAGACAAAATATAGTAATTTTGAACTCTCTGGTGTTGTTTCTATTCTAAATTATCTAATTCAATGTGAACTTCTGTATGTTCTAGGACTTTCTTATATGGTGGAAATAAAATTAGCCCGAATAACTGCCTCTCAACAAGATGGATATTAACCTCACTGACTACAAAGATATTGGAGATTACTTAATTGAACTGTCAAGAGATTTTCTGTAATTTAAATACGTAATCATTCCTCTTTTAGAAGAAAATATATGAAAAAAATTTGGCAAAATATAAGGTAATTATGAAAACTAAATTCAAATATTTAATTAATTTTGAATTTAGAAACATTTTATGATAGCATAGTGTGGCCTTTGAGGCCTCGAAACCGAGAGACACTCTCCCTAATATCTCTTCTCTTGGTGTAGGCTCTAGACTCTTAGAGCTAATAGCCCCCTGCTTACTGTCAGTATCAGTATTTTGTTATGAAAATATTGGGAACCACAGTCCAAAGAGAAAAATATATGTTTGAAATATTATTATTAGGAGAATTTTTAATTATAGACCACATTTTTGTATTAAATATTTATTAAAAATATATAAATACTGTACAACGTTTCAACTGCTTATTCTGCAGCCTGAGTCAGTTCACTTGAGTCGGAGCAAGTGCACAGTGCTTGATAACGGCTGCAGAATAAGCAGTTGAAACGTTGTACAGTATTTATATATTTTTAATAAATATTTAATACAAAAATGTGGTCTATAATTAAAAATTCTCCTAATAAGAAAAATATATATATATAAACATAGAACTATCATCCAGGAACCACCTAAATAAATCAATGGTTTCCGTCAAATTCACCCCATTGTGTCATAATTTATTTTTGTATTTTTATTATAAAAAAAAAAAAAAACATTCCACAGGAACGTAGGAAATCCGCTGACGTCCCACTTAAATTAATTATGCGAAATTTCATATAAAATGGATTTTTTTTTATTTTTATGCCCTGGCTGTTTGTTATTGTGTTTTTAATAGGGTTTGATTTAGAGGCCATTGTGCCGGGTGGTTGGGTTGGGGCTATCAGCCCACTTGCTGCCGGCTGCTCCATTGTGCCGTGCAAATTAAATAGAGCCCTACCGAGGAAAAAGGCTTTCTAGAATACATTCGGTCTATGACAGATCCGAAAAGGGCTCGCTGAGATTCTATTGTCCACTTGCTCCTAATGAAGGTTTATAATCATTTCGCGGAGGGGGGGGAGGGGGGGGGGGGGACAGAAACACTCAACACATTTTTTTTTTTTTAACACTCACACTTTTTTCTCATTCACACTCACATTAACACCCATATATACACAGTCTTTTCGGCAACTTAGGCCATTTAAGACTTTAAACGTATGTTTAATATATCTATTGGGGGTCCAGACATTCTTACGCAACACATAACCTTAGAGGAAAAACCTATATGAAAATCATTAAATTCTCTAATTTCGAATTATATATAATAATTGCCTGGAGACTCCAGGACTTAATTTATAATATATATATATATAAACAGGTATTTGTTTAATTGAGAAATTTCACCCGCTTTATTTGGGTTTTAAATAATAGAATATCTATTCATTAATATAATTAAAGATAAATCTTATTATTTATTAGAAAATAAGCAAGATCTCTCCATTTCTTATTATTATTGTATTCAAGAATGTATAACTTATATTTTTTTTAGGATGGATGGGGATCTAATTCATATTTGTAGATCCACCATCACTACAAAAGAAAATAGAACGGTTTTACGCACAGACGATAGAGACGGCCTCATTTACTCCCGCAATCTAGAAGCTGCAAATATTTCGAGAAAATACATAGAAGAGGGCCCTTACTGAAAAAACTACAAATCCTCACATTTTAAAGGGACAATTATTATACTTCAATTGAAGGAGGTTGGAAAGACTGAAAATAAGACATCACTACAACACAGAAGATAAAAATGCCTTGAACATTCGTACCATAAAGAAATTTATTGTTCTAATTGAAAGAAACATCTTAAGGTACTATCTTACATCTGTCCTATTTGAAAAAAATCTGGTTTGACTAGTCGCAGAGCACACAAGAGAAAGTTGTGTTCTGTGCTTGTCTCACCAGATTTTTGTGTTGACATATATTTAGTTTCCAACAGTACGGTACATTCGAATTTCTAGATATAAAATTTATAAGTATGAGAAAATATTTATATTTTGTTACCATGGCAATCATTTCTGCTATCTTTCCTATGAAGTTCAAGAGTAAAATGGTCTTCAGAAGATTTCAATGGCAAAATGAGAATATAGATTTTAAAGAGCGTCTAAAAAATAATTGATTTTTGAATTTTAATCAAAATTGTTGGAGCGCATTTTGAGAAAATCGAATAAAACTAAAAAAGTGCATCAGTAAAGTACTACTCTTTGAGCGATTTTGTCCAAAAGCTTCGTGTCACGTGCCAGGAGTGGGAGTTGCCTAACATAAATATAAAATTTCAACTTCCTAGCTCTTTTCGTTCTTTTTGTTCACTGACACACACACACTTATTGGGTCGGCGCCCTAGGATAAGGGTTGTCCACCCGCCGCGAAAGCGTGGAGGTCCTGGTTCGACTCCAGAGCGTGCAATTTTGCCCAATCTTAAGTACAAACATATCTCGCAAACTTGCTATCTTAAACGATTTATTGACTGGCTAATGAACAGTCTATTTGAGCATTGATTGAAAAAATTCCATCTTTTTCCAACAAGGCTCTACCTAGTTAAAAAAGACTTTTATGTTATTTTTTGCCTGGCTGCCCATATACCATATCTTTATTTTAAAGCTTCTTATACAGTGGTCCGGGTTTCACTTCCCATTCCAAGGGGAAAAAATTCAATTTAATTGGTTAGTTATCAATTTAACGCAAATGAATTTAAGAATATGAACATTAAAAAGAACGCATTTTAACTAAAGTTATTTTTTAAAAATATTGTTTTATTAGGTATAAATTTTTGTCGCTTGAGACATCATGAGAATCCCTGATCCAAGAAGCAAGAACTCTATCATTGTACTACGGGCTAGGGAGTATTATAAAAAAACTAAACTAAAGTTTCGAGGGAGGTCCCGTTTCAGATAGGATGATTCAATTATTCAAATTTTAATTATTTTTTTGAAAAAAATTAACAATTTCTATCAGAAGTTATAAATAGGGTCTATATCTTTTTTTTAATACGGAAAAATTCGAAACCTGTTTCATAGAAAAGTTCAAAACCGGTATTACAAAATGTCAGTTTTTGTATAAACCCTATAAAAAACAATTTAGTATTGAAAAATTCACTATTCCTCTATAGCAGTGGTTCCCAACCTTTTTTGATGTGCGGCCCACTTTTTCCGTAAAAAAAAAACGCTGAGGCCCAGTGTATATATATAATTTTATATAAATATATATAATTTTTATCTTTTCTTAGACGTCCGCGGCCCAGTTCCAATCAGCTCGCGGCCCACAACTGGGCCGCGGCCCACGGGTTGGGAACCGCTGCTCTATAGCATAATTACTTGGGGCATAATAATGGCATGATTCATGTTTATTTATGTTACAATATTATCTAGTAAATAAAAATCACAACTAGCATATAAATCATAATATATTTATAAGCAGGTGCATTTACTTCGGCGACACTCGATTTCGAATAGTATAGGCCTGGGATTCTAGTTTATAAATAATTCTATCTTAAAAGGATTCAGTACTATATGAGTAATACAATCTGATAGAATGTAAGCAAGATATATTGTCCAAGTTAAAGTTGCATCAATAAATCTAATATGCCAAGACTCTACTTCGACTTGTATTGGTAAAAGAGCAATTGTCTTCCAACAAAACTTGCAAAATAGAGCATAAATAAATAAATAAAACTTGTTTTTTACTTATATCGTTATCGTTGATTCCTTAAGGTTTTTATATAATTCAAATCAACCGACTCTTGAATCTATATATATTTAAATTTAAAATGAACTGAATGTCAACGAATAAATAACTAATGACCATGTGGGATTTTTTAATAAAATAAATAATCAAACATCTTTTGTCCTCTTTCAATAGAGTATACAAAAAGCTTTTTTTATTTTTATTTTAATTAGTTTATCATTTTTGTTCTATTCATATTCTTTAAAGTATTATGATGATGTTTCATTGCTATTGTGTTCGCTAATTCATATACATTTTATATGAAGTTTTAGTACCGTATATATAGGCTTATAGAATATAGTCTTCATAATATTCTAAAATGGATTGTCTCAAACTAATCATTGGTGGCTCACGATAAATCTTCGTCAGTTTCAAATAAATATTTATAAATGAAATATTGTTTTTAAACTTTATATTTTCTGCTGAAACTATGGTTTGAGTTTCGCTATAGGCAAAAAATAAAATCATTCATAAAATTCATTATTTTAACTACAAAAACTATAAAATCATCTTTGATTTTCTCAGTGTCGGCATATTTTTCTGCTAACTGCCTTGGTTGAAACCCTTTCTAATATTTTGATATTAAATTCTTACCAAACCAATTGAAATAAATTGTCGCATGAGTCGGGATGTGAACCTGCGACCCTTGATACAAATGACCAGTACGCTCCACTACACCAAGACCCAAGGGCATATTTAGAAGTCACAATAACTTGTATTAAACTATTAATATTTATTCTTCGTGTCAGAAACCCTACTTCAGGCCCTAGGTTTATTTTTAATTTAAATTAATTTTTTTTTTTATTTGTTTAAACACACAAATTTGTTAAATATAATTTTATATAATCGAACTGACAAATAATTATGAAATAAAAAAGAAGAAATATGAAAAGATTTATGCTGAGGAACATTGACAGATGATACAATTTAATCTATCTCTCTTTAAAATCAGAATTCAAGGTGCATGCAAGGGCCGATACAGGGGGGCGGGGTAAAGGGGGTAATTACCCCCTTATTAATTAAAAAAAATACTTTTTTTCGAAAAAAAAAATGTATTTTTAATGTAAAATTTTAAAAATTTTAAAAATTAATACTTAAAAATTTGATTTATATTTATATTCTGGCAAACAAGTATAGAATGCGCCTTTAAATTACCGTGCAACCAGTCACTCCAGATTACCCCCCCCCCCCCCCACCCCGAGAAACACTTCTGGATCCGCCGAATCGTCACATTTGTCTATGTTGTTCCTACATATTGTAAAATTTTTCCACCCTTAACAACAAAATTTCCAATTTTATCATACACAACTAAAAAAAAGCAAAATATAATACAATATATAAAATGATTATAAAAAGTATTATACACGCACACTATATTGTAACTTTTATTACAATTTGCAAACTGGAAGAGAGAATAAAAAAAAAATTTATGATTTGTCAATTCTTTTTATCCATTCCAAAAAACAATCAAAACTTGATTTTCACCAACTGAAGGGCATAAAAAGTCATAAATTCATTGTTGAAGCGTTTTCATAAATAAAAAAAAAAATTTGAAATTTTTTTTTTTTAATGAAACAATTTATAACTCTTTGAAAAATAAAACGAATCTATAAACTGAAAAAAAAAAATTCAAATATTAGATATATATTAAAAAAAAAAAATGTTTTATTTATTTTTTAATAAAATATCTGGAGCGTGCAAAAAGCAATATCCATCGGTGTAATTTACTTTGATTCTCTTTGTACTGCTAACGAGATAACGGGGCGGAGACTCCCTACCCTTCTGCCATGTTCGCATAATCTACGTGTACCTAAATTATATTGCCAAACCGTGGAAAAAAAATGCATAGATATTTTTGTTCAGGCATGTAACATCCAAACAGCTATATCTATTTGAACCATTTAACAAAGTTTTATTACTTTCTCTTACCTATATATACATATACTTTACTTAAATATATATGAATATATATAGAGAGAAAATATTGGATTCATGTCAAAAATTCGATGTCGAGATTTTGATGGATATAAACGTTTTGAGCAGTAGCGTAACTAGGTGGGGGCGAAAGGGGGCGCTCGCTCCCTCCCCCCGCCCCAAGCTCATCACGACTTTGGCGCCCCTCCATACCGACATAGGCGCACTAGGGCATCTAAGATTTAGCCCAGGAACGGTGATTTTATCATATTCTTTCCATAGATTGCCCAAAAACATATAGTTTTCTTTAAAATTATATTACAACTGATTAAAAAACGGCGCCTTAGTTAAGGTTCGCCACCTCCGCCATTAAAGGCTAGTTACGCCACTGGTTTTGAGATCCCCCGAGTCCAAAAAAGTGATTTTTGCAACATGGTCTGTTTGTCTCTGTGTGTGTGAACAAAATATCTCAAGAACGAAAAGAGCTAGGAGGTTGAAATTTTATATTAAAGTTAGCTACCCCCCAGGGACGTTACACGAAGCCTTTGAACAAAATCTCTCAAAATTCGCTCCAACGATTTTGATTAAAATTCAAAAATCTATTATTTTTTAGATTCTCATTTTGCCATTGAAATCTTTTGAAGCCCACTTTACTCTTGTACTTAATAGGAAGATTAGGGAGATAGGAGATGGTTTTCCATGTTTATAAATTTTATATCTTGAATTCTAATATATCGGTGTTTATTTAAGCCATTTGAATATCAAATGGCTTAAATAGGAATGCCTGTTGTATGACGTTGTCACGTCAAAAAAAAATATATCGGTGGAAACTAAATATATGTCGACACAAAAAATCTGGTGTGACAATCACAGAACACAACTTTCGATTACCGAAGGTAAGAGAAAGTTGTGTGCTGTGCGATCAGTCATACCAGATTTTTTAAAATTAACATTGAGTAAGCCTACAAATAATTATTAAAAAAAAAAAACCGTATGCAAATTGATTAAAGTAATTGGATAAAAGATATTTTTAAATAAGAAAATGATGGAATAATTAAATCGCGCTGGTCTTATTTATAGCTAAATGAATTCTACTATATACTGACAGTTAAAATTTATTCTTAAAACAGTTACAAATTTTTATTTTAATTACCGTAATTAAAAGGGGTACTCGGACTAAAAAGTCTATGGATAATTATCTTTTTTTTTCAGCTAAAATTTATTTAAATCTCGCTCACATTCATTTGGTTGCTTTGGCATTTTCATAAGGGCCCGATTTTACTATTATTTTAAGACCTTTGAAAATTCCAGCCAAACAAAATGTTTTATACTTATATGAAGTTTTAAAGTTCATATCCCTTAAGAACTCTAAATTTTTTTCCTTTTATTTTTTTGTATTTGTACAAGATTAATTTAAAATTCTAAATTTATTTTACTGTCAAACGAGCAATGAAAATGAAATTTTAATTAAAAAAAAAAGAAAAAAAAATTATTTCAGTTCAGAATGGAGCGTTTTTCTTTTTAATTCTATCCCTAAAGCCATAAATAAATAAGTCCCCTATTTTCATATAAATTCCGAATCTCTAAATATTTTTTCTCTCAAAAAAAAGAGTATCCGATCTTTCCATTATATTTTAATATGAACATTTCCTGTTTTTAATTAAGAAAATATAAAAACATTTGAATTAAAAACAAACTTAAAAAAAAGAGAGCCAAGATAAATATCAGTGAAAAAAATGGAATAATGTCTTTTATGTAGTAAATTGAAAAATTATCTTCGGAATCTTTCATTTCAAAAAATAATAAAATATTTAAACATCAATTTATTTATGAGAGAAGACGAATTTTAGATGGGAGTGAGAGAGTGTAAAAAAATTTCTTAAAATGAATTCTCTTCCTTTGATCATAAATTAATATATTATCTTCCTTTTCTTTTTTAATCTACATAAAATTGAAAGAGACTATTTTCTATAAGCAAACCAAAAAGATATTGAATGAATTGAAAACTGTTATCGAAAGAAAAATAATAATCGTTTTATAAAGAATAATAGTAAACAAATAGTATAGTTAGTTTTAGTTTTTATTTTGGGTAATTTATATATATATATATATAACTTGCTCACGGGCCCACATCTTGTGAATAGCGACCACGAGCTACCCGATCTGAGACTGGCAATCCTTCTGTTCTTTACATTTCCTTCTATATTTTCAACAGGCTTCAGACCTTTGACTGGCCGGCCTGTTCCATTTCTTCCGGTCGCAAAAAACCCATTAAGCCGACCCCGCACTGCGGGAATAAGGCTAAGAAAGAAGAAGAAGATATATATATGGAGCATCCCACGCCAAATCGAACGGTTTGAAAAAATTTTAATTTTTGATTTCCTCCATTTTTTGATATTTTTTAGAACCCCTTAAAAAACCCTTCCTGGTAAATTTTGAGATTTTTTTGATCATAGGTTCAAATTTTGAAAAAACCCCTCTGTTTTTGGATTTTTGCTCATAACTCCTACAAAAATGGTCCAATTTCCAATTCTTTTTTTTTTTGTTGAAATTTTTGTTTTTTTTGTATAATTTTCAAGAAAAAATACAATTAGTTTTTTTGAATAATTTTCCTGTGTCATTTTCAAATTTCAAAATTTTAGTCATTTTCTGAAAATCATAGGCCTACCCTACATACTTCGATTTTCCTAAAGAATTTTTGTAACAAACAACTATTCAGTCCACAACTTTTTAGACCTTTCCGGTCGCGGGATCTCTATGCCTACTATTTTTTAAAAATGATTAATAGAAAAAAAGAATTTTTCAAATTTTCAAAAATCGAAAAAAAATACATAGAGAGGCAAAAAGACATAGAGATCCCAAGACCGGAAAGGTCTGAAAAGTTGGGGGTTTATCAAAATTTGAACTGATGATCAAAAAAATCTCAAAATTTACCAAGAGGGGTTTTTTAAGGGGTACTAAAAAAATAAAAAAATTACAATTTTTCAAACCGTTCGATTTGGCGTTGAATGAATGCCCCATATATATATATATATATATATATATATATGTAACCTTTATTTTTGTATTTTCTTTCAGATGAAATTTCTGTGCAAGTAATTCATTATAGAAGCTTGAATATAACCTTGGAATTTTATACAAGGAACGATGTGAGAACTTTTCGACAGATGGAATAATTATTATTTTACGGTATATGAATATGAACATAATGTATAATATAAATTAGTGAGTAACACACCTTTTGAAGAAAAATCAGTTTTGCTATTAAATGGCAATTTTCACCATAAAAAATTTGAAACTTGAAACTTTCTTACAATTAAACTAAATTTTCTTCATTAATTATGGACTAAAATAAAACTGAGAAAGGTGTTTTATTAATCTAGTTCAGTGATTTATATTACATGAAAAAATATTCTTTTAAATTTTTATAAGATTAACATATAGTTAAAGATTTTGATAAAAAAGCAAATTGGAATTATAAAACAATCCAAGTTAATCTTTATTAGAACAACACTAGAAAATCCATCCTCTACCCTCCTACCTTTGGGACTGAAAAGAATGAGGGACCGCCCTAAGTAAGCAGAAAATCTCTTGGCTAGGGAGAGGTATCGTGAGAATAAGAGATAGAAATGATGGAAGGAGGAATAAAAGAATCCTGAACGAAAAAGATTGATATTGGGTGGCGTTTGGAGGGCCAATTTCGTGCGCGGATCTAATCTTAAGCATATTTCTATAGATTGAAAAAGGATAGGTCAAGTAAAAAATATCAAAAAGAGAGGTACCTGTCGTCGACAGAGACCTCTATTCCGTGTACAAAAGCTTAATAATCTCCCTTGATCCAAGGATAGATACAGTCCATTATAAATAAGGGCATTAGAGACGAACTCCATTCCACTCGACGCTTGTATTCCCTTGGCAGGGGTTGAGCTTCATTACGTTAAGAGCAAGTTATATTTCCATAATATAAGAACAAATTCCCAAGAAATCTTGCAATTAATTTAATTAATAGTACTATTCATTTTTAGGATTTCTTTTTTTCGATAATAAGCTTTCTATTTGTTTATTCACAGTAATATTTTTTATATTCAAACCCATTTTCTTGTCTGGTAATTAATTTCATTTGCTAGCTGCTTTTTTTTATTTCTGTGAAAGCTTTAAATAAAATAAACTTACAGTAGATGATGAAATTAAGTATGCTGAGACGATTCAGTAAGGTTAATGAAGAAAATAAACAAGCGATTGCTTTCCACAGTAAAATAATTGATTCAACAAATATTTAGGATTGCCTAACGCAATCCATCTTAACTTAATCAAATTCTACAAATGTGGATCGTGTTTGAAAATTATAAAATAGGATATGAGAAGCTATTCTATAAATGGTGAGGATAACCTTTTGACGAACGAGTAACTGAGAAAAAAATTATATTTTTTATATATGACTCGAGTGTGGAAGTGGCTGTGATTGATATATTTGAATAGCAGGGAGTGGCGAGGAAAGGAGTGTCTCTAAACCAATAAAACTCCCAAAATTCGCTCCAAATTTATTCGACCATCAAGCAAACGGGAGTTGTCATGATGATGATTGAATAAATTTGGACTGAAACGTCGCGTATTTTGGGAGTATTATTGATTTAAAGACACTCCTTCCTGGCTGCACCTCCTGTCATTGTTAAATATTTTTATATATGATACAAATCTTATACAAAATAAATATCGACGTTCTAATTAGTAAAGTGCCTAACTCCATTTTTGTTTATTTTTCAGGAGAGCCAAAAACATTTCATTGTCATTGTTAGAGCCAATGTTAAAGATCTTTCATGCGGCAACTTTTCGAACTGAAGAATTTGAATTACGCTCTTACCCAGGGCATACGGAGAATGATATTTTCCAACAGAAAATACAAAAAAATTATTTTCGAAAAAAAGTGGAGTTTGACACTTTTCTACTGAGAGCGTCGATATATTTCTTTAAAACAATTTTTCTACAGTGACTTGTTAGACGAGTGCATATTCTAATACTGGTATTAAAACTTTTTTTGGCTCGATAGTTTTATTGTGCTCAAAAGAGTATATAGGAAGATGATCAATTTATAGGAATCCAAATTACCAAGTCAAACAAGATATAAATTAATCTTTTTTTTTTTTGTTAGATAATAAGGATTTTGTTGAAAGATCTTTTTTCTTCTCAATTGTCTCAATTCCTATGATTTTATACGCTTATCATTTTTACTTTTTATTTATTGTGGTTGTGTTGATTTATGTTTGGTATAAAAGATAGGAAAGTGGGTTAAAATACTCTCCATTGAGTTTTTTAGCAAATTTATCGTTCTATTTTCAAAAAAAGAAAAAAAAAAAATTAAGATAAATTTGTAAGGTAATAGTAATGATAACTTCTTTCAATTAATTTAATTTACTTGATTTTTAATTTCTTCCAAAGTTTTTCACTTTCTTTATTTTTTTAGTAAAATAACAAGTTTAGAGATTCTTTAAAAATATATATAAGAAGGGAAAATTGTCTGTCGCGAGGTATCTAGAGGTTTAATTGACGGGCGCCTCGATGGCGACGGCGCCTACAAACTTTGCTATCTGCTAGGGGGAGGTCTTTGAGGATGTCCTTCTATCAATTTGCCCCCAACTCACCCTTCTTTCGGGGAGACTTTGATAAATGACGTCTCACGTGCCAACGCTTCTCACACTCGTATCTCTCTTATATATGTAAAGATATATATATATATTTAAGTGTGTGTGTGGGTGTGTATTTGTAGATAGACAAACAGGGTCACGATACCCTCCTCTCTTCCCCTGAAGGTGAAACGATAGCATGGGCGAAAGTTCCTATACCATAGGAGACCACAGCTGTGTTAATCCTCATAGCTCACAACGTGGGGGTTTTGGAAACTTCATGTGGTTCATCAAAAAAGTCGGTTAGCGTGATAGCGCCAGATGGCAAGACGTGTACAAAGAGTAGAGAGAGAAACCTCGTCTGAGAACCTCAAACCCCACACCGACCTCATTCAGGAGTGCTTAGCTAAGAGGGTGCATCCCTTCTCCTCTTCCTTTCATTAAAATGATTAGAGTGATAAACCGAAAATATATAATATATCAACATTGGGAAATCATTCACTTTACGCTATTAAATTACTGCTTAATATTTTTGTTAATTTAACTAAACTAAGAGAATGAAATAACTTATTATAGTGTTTTTTTTTTAGAAAAAATTTAAAATATTCAACAAAATATCTTATAACCTGAATTTAAGTAAAATTTCTGTATATAGAATATGCCATGTGATATGCACTAAAAAATATTAGAAGATAAGTAAATATAAATCAATATTATTACTTATGTAAAACTAAACGTGCTTTTAATTTTTGGAAGAAAATAGTGTAAAAACAAATATTATTCACCCAATAAAAACTATATAAAAAAAAAAAAACAGGAGTGTATTTATTTGGGCCCTCTTTTTTAAAATTATACAGATACATCTTGAGATTGAGCAGTCTTTTAGTTCAGACCCTAGAGCAAAGTTGCCCAACCTTTTGAAACATTAAACATTAGTGGCCCCCATCCCGAGTAAAAATTATTAAAAATGATTGAGGGGTACACACGCCCTCACCAGGTCTGCAGAGTGAACCATGAGGGCAGGGGCGTACAATAGACAATTGGGGGCCTGGAGGTCTCTAGAAGAGGGGGCCTATATACATTTTGTACCAGAGGTGTATATTGAATTTTTAAATATTCCCCTCCTCCATACACAAAATATATTTAAAATACCGTATATCTCTGAACCCCGAGGGCCCCGGGTCCTTTTCAATAAATTTTCTTTTTATCTATTTATAATATTTAATTTAATTATGTTTATGTGTGTGTGTCTGTGCTCGATTTTAAGCATGAAGGAATAGAGCTATAAGGCTTAAATTTTAAATTTAAGTTAGACACCTTCCTGGATCGTGAAAATAAGCTTTTAAACAAAATCGGCCAAAAAGTACTAGTACTTTACTAATGTACTTTTTCAGTTTTTTTCGATTTTCTCCAAATTCGCCCTAACGATTTTAGTTAAAATTCCAAAATCAATTATTTTTTAGATGCTCTTCAAAATGTATAATCTCATTTTGCCCTCGAAATTGTTTGAAGCATACTTTACTCTAGTACTTCATTGGAAAGTTAGGAGAAATGCTTGCCATGGTAACGAAATATAAATATATTCCCATACTTATAAATTCGAATGTACCCTACTGCTGGAAACTAAATATAACTCGACACAAAAAATCTGGTGTGACAAGCACAGAATATAAATTTCGATTTCCGAAGGTAAGAGAAAGTTGTGTCCCACCAGATTTTATATAATTAAATTCCTAATTAATTGCAAAAAATAAAATGATATAATTATAAATCATAACAATATTAGCATTATTAATATTAGTATTAGCAATTTTTATTAAATCTAGTAAAAATATTATATGTATGAAATTAGCTATTATAAATGATTTGATTGTTGTTGCGCGCTCACAGCGCCAATGACGTCATTCCTCCCGCAAGTTGATCAATCAGTCTAACGAAGATCGTCGAGTTTTGACCCACGCGATTTCGAGAGTGCTAAATGTATTGTGAATTTTTATTTATAAAGTGCATAATTTGTCTTTAAGTTAGTGATTGATTAATATATCCGGGATGTGTTGTGTTTAATAAGTGTTTGAAAATACCAAATGAAGATGAGTTTTGGAAAATATCAAGTGGACCTGCGAATGCTGTGCAATCGTTGTGAACGGTGAGTTGAGATCCTTTTATTTAAGCAAATGGTCAAAAAGATGGCGATGTCTGTTTGATCGATATTTGATTTAATTTCATTTTTAGTACTATCAACAATTATTAAGTGACATTTGACAACATTTTTTTTTATTTTTTAATATGTAATTGCTTTGTTTTGACAAGCCTTTTATATTTATTTACAATCATTCTCTCTCACATACATATACAGATTTTCAGATTTCTTAATTCATTGAGACCCATCAATTGGGCAATGAATATAATACACACACACACACACACGGGCGCTTACACTCACACAACCGTAAGCTTTCGCGCGCCCACGCTCACATACACACGCACTACTAGGCGCGCGCTTTCGGACTCACGCACATACACACAGGCAGACACTCACACAAACATTGGCTTTCGCGCGTCGCGCTTCCACACATAGGCTCTCTCTCACAGACACCCATTTACAATGACAACGTTTTTTTTTCTTAGAGGGGCGGGTGAGGGGACAGGCATGGGGCAAACTTATCAATAGGGAGGGGGAGGGGTTGGCAATATACATATAGGCTATATAGCCTATCAACAGAGAAACAAAAAAAAATCTGGTGGGACTGGCGCACAGCACACAACTTTCTCTTACCGCAGGTTAAGGGTTTGATGATGTAATTCAGTTTTTTATTTTTTTTTTATTTTTATTAATTTGTTGAATATAATAAAAAGTAAAAATAGAAAATTTTATTGTTTTTTTTTAAGTGGAATTTTTTTTTTTATTTATTTCTGTCTTTAATTGTTTCGGAGAAAAATGGGCTGCCTAGTTCCTCTTTTGAACTTTTTACGCATTCAGAAAATTTTTTCCAATTCTTATGAAATTTTGTATTTATTTAGGATTCTCTATTGTGTATAAAATGTCCAAATATGAGATTAAAATTTTGAAAAATAACCATAGTTTATTTCAAGCAGTCAACTTTTAAAATGGCAAGTTTGGAATTAAGGTGCTATGGGAAACTAAACAATCTCGACACCAAAAATCTGGTGTGACAAGCACAGAACACAACTTTCGATTACCGAAGGTAAGAGAGAGTTGTGTTCTGTGCTTGTCACACTAGATTTTTTTATTATATAAATGTCTTTTATCATTTTAACAATTCGTTAGCCCTCGGAGCTTGGTGTAGGGGCTAGCTAACCTCGTATACCAAAAATCGGGGGGGGGGCCTGAACTCAAAAAATTTTTCTGCGGAAAATTTTTTTTTAAGAAATTAAATTTTTTTTTCACACGAAATTTTTTGCGGAATATTTTTTCTTTTTGCGGAATCAAAGTTTTCCACCCTGCGGAAAAATTTGTTGCGCTGATGTCTGTATATCCCTATATATGTATATGTGATTGGGAAATTTCGGGGGGGCCCTCGCCCCCCCCCCCTCCTATATACGCCCCTGTTAACACAGGCGGTTATAATTGGATAAAATTAATAGGTGATGATTAGAAATCTAATTTTCTTATTATTTTTCTACACCAAATTTTTCCATATCAATCCATTCTAGTGAAGATATTGTCATGGTTTTAAACAGAGGCGTACCGAGACAGTTAAGGGCCTGGGCGTCACTAGAAGAGGAAGCTTATATACATTTTGGTGTATATACCAAAGGTCTATATTGAATTTTTCGGGGGGGTGGGGACTCATTTTTAAATATCCCCGGAACGCCCCTCCCCCTAGTTACGCCTCTGCTTGAGGGAAACACTGGGATACACACGCCCGCACCAGGGACACACATAGTAGATCGAAAATGACCAGAATAAAAATGTGTGTCCCTGGTGCGGACGTGTATATCCCTGCGTGACCCTCCTTCATAGGAAAGAGGAGAAATGGTTGCTATGGTAACAAAATATAAATATTTTCTCATGTTTATAAATTTTACATCTTGAATTCAAATGTACCGTACTATCGGAAACTAAATATATGTCGACACAAAAAATCTGGTGTGACAAGCACGGAACACAACTTTCGATTATCGAAGTTAAGAGAAAGTTGTGTGTTGTGCGACCAGTCACCAAAATTTTATAATCCTAAGACACCCCTAGTTTTTAAAACTGTTGGGTTACAGTTTATTATTTATTATATCTATCAATATACCAATATATCTCTATGCATGCAACTAGCCAATTAGCATTCAGGATATTAAATAATTTTTATCATTAATTAGCTAATATTATCTGATTAAGAACAATTATAGTACATACGGTCACGTTTCTTTTCAAAAAATATCATGTTAACTTTTATATTTTATTGTTAAAACAACACCAAAATTCATTATTTACTATTTTATAAAAGATAAGATATGCTTGATTTTTAATTATTATTATTTGAAATTCCTATCGGGATCCCCGTTTATTTACCCGAGGTGCTTACGTGTACGGAGACACACACCTCAAACCCAACCGGCCTCTGGCCGTAGCCATCTACCGGCACCTCGTGAAGTTACATCATTTCCTGTCTCTAACTCCTCCTCCTGCTCTCGTCTCTAGCTAGTGAACTAATCCTTATTTCTGGTTCCAACCGGCTCCTTTTATCCAACCTCTTCTATGCTATGGAGGATGTCCTAGTTTGAGGAGGGACTCCCTCAGCACCGGCTTGTAGCCTACTCCTTTCGAAGAATGCATCACTGAGAGGGAACCTTCTTTACGTCCCTTCCACAGGACGGGATGTCACAGCAACTCCCTCTCCTCGTAGAGTTGCCTGAGGGCTATTGTGGAAGGATCCTATATTCCAATCCAGGGCTTGCTTGAGGATTTGTTTACATTAAATAAATATTTTTATTTAATGAAAAATCCCGCACGCCAAGGATTTGAACAGGGATCTTCTTTGCAGAAGCTGACACCCTAGCTCACTACACCAGCGAGCCCTCCTCGCTTGATTTTTAAATAGGATGATTTTTATCTATCAAAATGCTAATCGATAATAATATTCCTCCTTTGAGCACGGAGAAGACAAAAATGCAGTCATTTTTTTCCCCTACATAAAAGATTTTTGTGCCTTTGACCAGTGGCTGAGAGGTAAAGCATTAGTTTGTGGTAGGGGGTTTACATTCCGCCCCAGGCGAAAATATTTATTTCAACTGAATTGGCTACTAATAATCAATAAATAAGAACTGGGTCTAAATGGCCTCAGATGCCGAAAATGATAATAAACAAAATAAAAAACTTTTCTAATATTTAAAAAAATCTGGTGTGAATGGCGCACAGCACACAACTTTAACTGTAAAATTTATAAGTATGGCAAAATATTTATATTTTGTTGCCATGGCAACCATTTCTCCTATCTTTCCTATGGAGTACAAGAGTAAAGTGGTCTACAGAAGATTTCAATCACAAAATGAGAATATACATTTTATTGAAGATCTAAAAAATAATTGATTTTTTTGAATTTAAAAAAAAATCGTTGGAGCAAATTTTGAGAAAATCGAAAAAAACTGAAAAAGTGCATCAGGAAAGTACTAGTACTCTTTGGTCGATTTTGTTCAAAAGCTTCGTGTCACGTCCCATGGGGGTGCCTAACTTAAATATAAAATTTCAACCTCCTAGCTCTTTTCGTTCTTGAGATATTTTGTTCACAGACAGACACACAGACACACACACAGACAGACCATATCGCGAAAACCACTTTTTTGGATTCAGGGGACCTCAAAACGTGAAGATCCATCAAAATCTCGACATCGAATTTTTGACATGAATCCAATACTTTCTCTCTCTATATATATATTACATATATACATAGGTAAGAGAAAGTAAAAAAATTAACGTGATTCCATTATTCTTATGGTGCATTTATACCAAGCAAACGAACAGAGCAATCGTTCTACCCCCCTCACTTCCCTTTAGAGCGTTATGGTGTTTTCGCCAGTCAAGCGAAAATCCATTCTTACACACAAGGTAGCAAAGGAAAGGAGATGAGAAATTTTGTTCATTTTAGTGGGAAAAAAAGGAGGAAATGGTATTGGAGGGGTTAGAATGAGCATAAGCTTGTTTGATTTAATAGCGAAAACTACTATGTGAATTTCCAAAGTGAGATACGAATTAAGAAACTATCCCCTTGTAATACTCATCTTTTAACTCCCTCTATTCATTCTTGATTAATTGGTTGTCTATCAAACAGGGGTTTCTTTATTTTCATTAGAAAGAGGAATAATTACATCTTATTCTTATTTATTTATTTGTCAACTTTTTTCAAGCACTTTAATTGAAATAAATGTTAGCAGACAGCCTCGGCGATCCGTGTTCATGCCCACTCACAGACAAAAGTATAATTATGTCCTCGAATTAGGAATTATTCTTCTTTAATCCTTGTCGGATTGTACTGTATATCAAGAAAACAGCTAGTTAATTAAGTTTTGACTTGATGAATAAGTAATAGAATATTTTGTTCAGTTTCTTTCATTTCTTTGTTTTCTATTTATTCTGAAAAAAGAATCTTCAACCATTAATTTCTTATATGAATCCACTCTAGTTTATTCACATTTCTTGTTATTTTTCTCGACTTCTGAGTTATTTCAGTTATTAAATATACTTATTTATTCATTTATTTTATTATAATGTCTCATTTTTATAGGCATCATATATGATACTTTCCACCACAAATCTTTTTAAATGACTACAAGAGAATCACAAATCGCTATATAACACGGTCTTTGCTTCGAGATATGGCTCGTGCAATTTGACTTTAAACAAATGGTCGCGTCTGAGATTTGCGCATTTGCATAATACAGATTGGTCCACCATAGCTTGGGACGCCATTAGGCGCGGCTGCCGGCGACGCGTTAATGAAATATCGGCCTTGCTGTTTGCTTTCTTTGCTTAAATATTTAATGAACCATTCTCTTATTCCATTTTTCCAATTAGCTTCCAGAAATATTTATACATATAAATTTAAATAAAGAGCTTGGAAGGGTTTTTTAGAACAACTTAATCTCGATTAAAAAAGACAAACTTTTTAATGGTCTTAGTATATTTGGATATTTGTGTTATACTGTAGCTTCAATGTACTGTATATACTCGTATTTGATTGGAAAGTACTTTAATTTAAACTATCAACCGTAGCATCTAGTTAAAATATTATGTTTAAATGAGAATTAATAAAAATATTAAACACTAGGTTATAAGTTTAAAAAAATTTATTAAAAATTAATATATTTAAAACACTAAATGCTCATTTGAGACTCACTTCTGATCAAGATGTAAAATCACTTCTAATGCACAAGGTGTTAAAAATGTTCATTTTTAATAAATCCTTCAATTATTTATTATTATATTTAAATATCTTTAAATTTATAACCTAGTGTTTTAGAGTGAGGTGGATAGCTGAGTAGATCTTGTAATAAGGAATAAAGAAAGACACTTTTTGAGGAGCTTATTGTCACACCAGTCCTGAGGATGGTCGTA